>JARQOD010000001.1:165554516-165746260 GCA_033576555.1 Oophaga sylvatica | reverse complement strand
TTTTGAAGGAACCCTAATACCTAACCCTAACGGATTTATTCTTTTTTTTTTCTGACAGAACAGCACTTGGATGTCGTGTATCTCTTTTCTCTCCCAGAACAACTACAAGGAGAGAAGAGAGTTACAGCCCAAAATGCTGCCATACTTACTAATATTGGGGATTTTGATCACTGTGATATAAACTATCACAGTAATCAAAAGCCATCAGCCAATAAAAAAATCCATGTGGTTGCTGGATGCAGGGAGACAGATCTCAGCGGGTGCACTTGCACATGCTCCCGCCATTTTTCTTTGCAAAAAGAAGGAGTGGTGTTGGTGGGATTACTTAAGGTACCATGGAGGGCTCGGGGACACTATTTCTCTCTCCTCTGACATGTTAGATCATGTAAGAAGAGAGAGAAATTACTTATAAATCAGACTTTACTTTTAGGGTGGACGCCACGGGGATTTATAGCCGAATTATATGTAAGTTTTACATGCATATATGGTCCTTTACGGTTTTCTTGATGGTTATTATATTTTAATTATCTCCCCTTCTTTTTACATACATTTGGAGCTATTGTTTATGGAGCGGTATACTGAAGAATATTGACCTAATTGATGTGGTCACTGCACTTTGTATAAGCACCTTATGAAACTCTCCGGTGTTAACATACAATATATATTGTTGCACAGTGCATTTTTGGAGTGGTATACTGATTAATATTGACCTAATTGGTGTGGTCATTGTACCTTGTATGAGCACCCTATGAAACTCTCAGGTGTTAACACAGATTAATAACATATATTGCTGTACAGTGCCTTTTACTAATGAAATTCTCAGGTGTCAACACATATTAATAACATATATTGCTGCACAGTGCACTTTATTAATCAAATTATAATTTTTGTGTACACTGCACTTTATAAAACTTTTAGGTGTTAGTACACAGATGCAATAATTTCTTGCTGCACAGTGCACTTTATTAAATCAATTACTATATTTTTTATATATATTTTTAATGTATTTTCATATAATGGCACTTGTATGTTTTATTGATTAATATTACTGCAATTTATATTGTTTATCTATGTATTGCACTTCATTATTTTTTATTATTTCTCACTTTGTGTCATCAATTTAGGTCCTTTTATATTTATTTTCTGAGTTTATCGTGTATCAGCTTTCTTCATATTTTTATGTATGGTGGTGTCCTTGCGTTTTTGTTTTATTATATGAATTATTCCATTGTTACCTATGTGTAATTACACTTAATTACGGTAAGATTTATAATAATTTTATTTTGGGCAACTGTACTCAGTTCTTTCTGTTCTTCCCCTCCCCCATCTATTGCTTATTATACCGACTGCCCCTAAATATATAAGTCCTGTCTATTTGACCTTGTTATATAAATGAGATTTTATCTGTATATATAATATTTTATTGGTCTCAATATAGATTTTCTTTTTCCATGTTACAAATTTTTAGGTATGCCATACTGCCATGCTGCCATACTTACTAATAATTGGGGATTTTGATCACTGTGATATAAACTATCACAGTAATCAAAAGCCATCAGCCAATAAAAAGAATCCCTGCGGTTGCCGGATGCAGGGAGACAGATCTCAGCGGGTGCACTTGCACACGCTCCCGCCATTTTGCTTTGCAAAAAGAAGGAGTGGTGTCGGTGGGATAACCTAAGGTACCATGGAGGGCTCGGGGACACTATTTCTCTCTCCTCTGACTTGTTAGATTACATAAGAAGAGAGAGAAATTACTTATAAATCGGACTTTACTTTTTTGAACTGATAAACTGGCCCTGATCATGTTCTCCGGGGTCTCAGCTAACCCCTGTAGCTGAAACCCAGAGATTTTCTAACACTGGGGCACTATGCCCTTATGTCTCAATGCAGTTAAAAAGTGGCGCTAAGGAATAAGTACCTGTAACTGCCACCATTAAAAAGCGTATCGGCAGTCGTTAAGGGGTTAAAAACAGCACAAGACAAAATCTCAATAAAAGTTTCCAAAACCAAAGACTGCATCAGCAACTTAGTGGTTAATATCACCATCTCCTTGTCAATAGGTTGCATGTCCAATTATTTCTTCCTTTTTTGTAGTCATAGACTACTTTCCTACTCGATCTGACATTGAACATGAAGAGATGTTACTCCACCCTGGGTGGTAATAAGGATGCTCGCACAATATTTGCTGGGTAAAATTGCCTTGGCACTGGTAACAAAGAGCATGCAGTGTGTCTCCACGTCTAACGTCAGACTAGGTGGGTTGGTTTGATTGGAGATACTCTTTGAAAGTGTCTAGGTTAAAGCCAAAGTAAAGTCTTCAAAACAAAGGAGCACTTTGGTAGCCCAGTGGTTTGTGTTGCTGATTACCAATAAGGACTTTTTGGATTTAGTCTTCCTCTGTTTCTTAATCTTTTCTTTTGTCAGCAAGATTTTAAAAGAACACATATTTTAAAAAGAACCCAGTAAGAATCACAACGCTCAAAATGCGGAACAGTAGGCCAAAGGTTAGAATTACCATTTCACTGTTGAGGGTTGTTGATGCTTTGAGGCTCTTGGTCATTGTTTTTTTGGATGGATGATGGTAGTATGTACCGTAGATTAATATGTGAAGTTCAAGGAAAAGGTCATGAATGATGGATTATGGTAACTTATTAAATTCTTTGGCCCGCCATGCATCCAACAATTTCAATTGTAACGGGCAACCTATTTCTAGATTACAGAACTATTTAATGTTGAGAATAGGGTTTCATAGTCCTTATCAGCAAAAGATATGTTAAACAAAGCTCTATGGAGTTGGTCATGGAGAATAACATTACAGGCCCCCTGACAATGTAAGAATAGGAAAGATGTAGGAAGGAAACAAAATGTCTTACTTTGCACAAACTGTTGTACATGTATGTCTTGGCCAGGATGTGCTTAAATGAAGCGGGCTCAGGAACTGTGCCCCCTCCATACAGGGCACATACTGGCTGAAATGCATAGCCGTCATCTACCCATAAAAGCAAAGGTTGATGCTAGGTGCGACCATTGCTGTTTATTTTAAGCCACTTTTGATCACTGACATTGACATTCAAAATAATGACATTTACAACAAGTCCTCACAGCTCGATTGATAGAAAATTAAATAAGTTAAGGGTCTCAGGTTATTGCGACACAAAAAAAATTTTTTAGGAAGTTTCTTCTTTAAGTAATATACCATGAGACCCATAACAGTAGAAAAAATACATAAAACATGAATTAGCATAAGTGTACATGTTCATTAATGTTTCAAAAATTCAAAAGTTTTTTCAAAAGAAAAAAGTTTTTTTTATTTACTATAAACTTTTTAGTTACTTAGATGACATTGTCTCAGAGGTTAAATAGTTGGGTAAGTAGTACTTTTCATTCTGAAATGCATGTAATACAGTGCGCTTTTAAACATAATTGTTTCAGCTAAAGCTTGGAAGTTTTATTACCGTCAGAGATGAACTAAAACACATCTTGACCTTCAAAATATAGTCCGCAGCTTTCTAATTCATACATTTAGATTAGTCCAAAATAAGTTGACGAGCCTAGAGGTCATCTGAGCAGTGCAGTACATTAGGACTGACCTTCAATCACCTGATGTACATTTGTATAGAGGAGCATTGAGTGCGCTGTATACTTCATCGCTTCTAAGTTAATTGTACTTCAGTTTTGAAGCCTGAAGAGTGTAAACATAGAGTGTTCTATGTAACATTTCATATTTAATTTGTGCTAGAAATTTGAACCTATAAAAAGAATTAAAAGTTTTCTGCCACTTTGAAAAGTCATCTCATCCTTATTCTACGGTCAGAAGTGCCCCCAAATATGTGACTGTCAGTTGTTAGAAAACTTCTACAACTTTTGATGTTATAAACTATAAATTCCTGCACATAGTAGCAGAAATGTAAATATAAATATTTTTTCCATTTTATTTTCTCTGCTCAGTTGTGAAGATACAAAGCACCAAATTACTGGCGCAAAATGTATTACATTTTTTATCGTTCAACTGGGCGTTTCCTTTTTTTCTGCTCTGTGGGCGTTAGAGTGGGTTCAAAGTAAACATCCAAAAAGCTGAAAGAAATAAAATGCCCAATGGAGTGTAACCTATTAGGCGCCAGTAATTTTGGTGCTATCTATCTCCACAATGTAATGGAGAAAATAAAAACAGATAAAAAATGTTTTACCTGTATTCCTACTAATATGTACACACGTGGTCAAAATTGATGGTACCCCTCGTTTAATGACAGAAAACCCACAATGGTCACAGAAATAACTTGAATCTGACAAAAGTAAAATTAAATAAAAAATCTATGAAAATGAGCAAATGAAAGTCAGACATTGCTTTTCAACCATGCTTCCACACAATTTTAAAAAAAATAAAACTCATGAAATAGGCCTGGACAGAAATGATGGTACCCCTGAAAATAATGTGACAAAAGGGACATGTTAAATCAAGGTGTGTCCACTAATTAGCATCACAGGTGTCTACAATCAGTGAGTGGGCCTGTATAGAGGGCTACAGATACTCACTGTTCTGTTTGGTGACATGGTATGTATCACATTCAAATGGACCAGAGGAAGCGAAGGAAAGAGTTGTCTCAGTAGATTAGAAAGAAAATGATGTTAATGTTAAAAGTTATAAGACCATCTCCAAGCAGCTTGATGTTCCTGTGACTACAGTTGCACATATTATTCAGAAATTTAAGCTCCATGGGACTGTAGCCAACCTCCCTGGACGTGGCCGCAGGAGGAAAATTGATGACAAATCAAAGAGACGGATAATACGAATGGTAACAAAAGAGCCCAGAAAAACTTCTAAACAGATTAAAGGTGAACTTCAAGCTCAAGGAACATCAGTGTCAGATCACACCGTCCGTCGTTGTATGAGCCAAAGTGGACTTCATGGGAGATGACCAAGGAGGACACCATTGATGAAAAAAATCATAAAAAAGGTAGACTGGAATTTGCCAAACTACATGTTGACAAGCCACAAAGCTTCTGGGAGAATGTCCTATGGACAGATGAGATAACAACGGAACTTTTTGGCAAGGCACATCAGCTCTATTTTCACAGACAGAAAAATGAAGCATATCAAGAAAAGAACACTGTCCCTAATGCATCTGGCACAGGGTGTCTAGAATCTGTGCAGGGTACAATGAAATCTCAAGACGGTCAAGGGATTCTAGAATGAAATGTGCTGCCCAGAGTCAGAAAGCTTGGTCTCAGTCACAGGTCATGGGTCTTGCAACGGGATAATGACCCAAAACACACAGCTAAAAACACCCAAGAATGGCTAAGAGGAAAACATTGGATTATTCTGAAGTGGCCTTCTATGAGCCCTGACCTAAATTATATTGAGGATTTTTGGAAAGAGCTGAAACATGCCGTCTGGAAAAGGCAACCTTCAAACACAAGACAACTGGAACAGTTTGCTCTTGAGGAGTGGGCCAAAATACCTGTCGAGAGATGCAGAAGTCTCATTGACAGTTACAGGAATCGTTTGATTGCTGTGATTGTCTCAAAAGGTTGTGCAACAAAATATTAAGTTAAGGGTTCCATCATTTCTGTCCAGGCCTATTTCATGAGTTTTATTTTTTTTAAAATTCTGTGGAAGCATGGTTGACAAGCCATGTCTGACTTTCATTTGTTCATTTTCATAGATTTTTGATGTATTATTATTTTTGTCAGATTCAAGTTATTCCTATGACCATTGTGGGTTTTTCTGTCATTACACGATGGGTACCAACAAATTTGACCACGTGTGTATATGGTTTATAGGGTTAAACATTGTGAAAGATCATCTTTAAAACACATAAAATATCTATATTATGTTGTTCAAATGATTATAAAACTGCACACTTAAAGGATGTGGACACCTTTGGAAGCAATATATACATATATTTTTTTTGTTACTTAAAGGGGTTGTCCTCTACTAGGACAGCCCCTGCTCAATCACTATTTCCATCATGATAAAACAATAAGAATGTACTCACCACTAGTGTGGGCGCCATTCCACATCCAAGTGTCCAATACTTTTTTCCCCACTGTACATGTATTTAAAGAGAATTTACCACCAGGTTTTTCCACCTAATCTGAGTACAGCATAATGTAGAGACAGAGACTCTTAGATAATCTCCCCCTGATAAAACATTGATTTATCAAAACTACACCATATAAGTCAGTAAGTGACATATTCCTGAAATCAGGGTCTCTGTCCATACACTATGCTGCTTTGGATTATGAAGCAGAAATCTATTGAGAGATTCCCTTTAATCGCTGAATTTAGGTTCTTTATTCAGTCACATTGGTAAAAATGTAAAAAAATACAGCACCTCACCCTGCAGTCTGCGTTTTACAAACACTTGTGAAAGAATGGCTCATTCAAAAGAGCACACTGAATTCCACTGCGGTAGTGTAATAGGAGGTCACTAATATAACAAGTAAGTTTGTGAAATTATTTTTGTCTTAAATATTACATGATTGACTTTGAGTGGTATTATTAAAAAGTGGAAGCGTCTAGAAACCACATCAACTCAGTGACAAAGTGGCAGACCATGTATAGATAGAATGGGGTCGCTTATTGCTGATTCGCCAATTCTTTGCTGAATCAATAGCTGAGGAGGTCCAAACAGTCTATTGCATTAAAGGGAATATTTCACCCTATTTTTGCCCTATAAGCTGCGGCCACCGCCATCAAGGGCTTATCTACAGCATTCTGTAATGCTGTAGATAAGCCCCTGATGTCACCTGAAAGTGAAGAAAAACGAGTTATATTATACTCACTCAGGGACATTCCGCCGTCCGGTCCGATGGGCGTCGCGGTCCAGTTCGGCGCCTCCCATCTTGGAGGCCTGCATTGCGCAGGCGCCGGAAAAGGTCAGAGAGATCCAGCGCCTGCACACTTCAGTACTGTGCTCTGCCCTCACTAGGGCAGAGCAGTGCGCCTGCGCAGGAACCGCGATGGGACGGAAAGAAGAGGCCGGCTTCGCTACAAGATGGGAGGCGCCGGACCGCGATGCCCATCGGATGGCGGAACGCCCCTGGGTGAGTATAATATAACTCGTTTTTCTTCTCTTTCAGGTAACATCTGGGGCTTATTTACAGCATTAAAGAATACTGTAGATAAGCCCCTGATGGCGGTGGCCGTATCTCATATGTCAAAAATGGGGTGACAGATTCCCTTTAATATCACCACAAAAACTGTGTGCTTGGAGCTTCATGGCATGGGTTTCCCTAGCTGAAAAATGTCAAGCAACCTTTAGATCACCAAGCACATCACTAAATGCCAGAAGGAGTGGTGTAGAGCCCGCTGCTTCTGGACACTGGAGCAATGGACACAAATTCTGATGAAGTGGTCCTGCACGACCTCGAAATGCATTGACCCTGAAAACCTGTTTAATACATTTTTATCTGTTGGAAACCATTGTGGAATCATCAGCAGCAGCGCAGAAGTGACATCTCCTTCCCCATCGTTTTGCCTTGTTTGGTCCCTCCAGTGACCGATGTTCTTGCAGCAGCTGATATATATTTCATGCCAGTTACATGTTGCTCTGTAGCAACCACACAAGGTGAGTGGATCCATTTCCCTGCCACCTTTTTGTTACCGGTTAAGACCCTATTGTGCTTTCTTTCTTTTCCAGTTTCGTTGTTTACCTGATTACGAGATATGCTCTGGAAGCAGCCAATGGTGGGGACTGGTGATTTTTCAGGATTTGTACAGCAGCTTGTGAAGAGCTGACACAGAGGAGGAGGGAGATGAGGACCTAACTGCTGTATAGAAATCAATGGGTCGGAGACTGTGAGAGTAGAAGTTAACTCCTCTCCTGGAATGTAGCTGCTGCACACACTCGTCCAGGCACTACAGGCCAAGCTCTGTGGAAACAAGTTGTATACTATGTAAGATAATAGCTCTCATATCAGGAGAACCACTACTGATTGAAAAAGCAAGTACATTTCCTTACTTTCATGCTGTCTAACAAATTAAAGCAACTAAATAACATAAGAATATCCCTTTAAGGGATTACAGTACAGTTATAGATAGTGGCTTACAGGTGAAGTTCTTTCTAGTGGAATTGTTCACATTGCTTGTCTTTTCTATCAGGCCCAGACCACCATGACAACTTTTTCCAGCCAAGACTTGTCTGCAGAGTTTACAAGTAAGACACGTTTGACTTCTCACACTTCTAGCACCATCCCCTTCTATTTCCAACCTACACAAACTCCTAATCCCTCTGTCACATCAATGCTGAGCCTGCTGCTTTGTTTGTTCCTATTAATGGACATGTGGCATGATAAGAGTGCTCCTCTTACTGCCCCACATAATAATGCCCATCACTGTGCGCATTACATAGTAAAATGCCCCCTTTGTGTCCTTCAATAATAAAGTTGCTCCATATAAGATAATAATGCCCTCTGAAAGTGCTGTAGAAAGTAATAGTGCCCACACTTTTCCTTCTAGAAATATACCCCATGTGTGCCCCTATGTTAGAGCTGAAATCAGCATTTTTCTTTTAATTAGAGGCCTTGGTTTCTGTCAGACAGGCTGAGGCATACCAGAAGTCGAGATAAGATGTTCCTTCTTATGAGTCAATACACCTCCCCCCTGCTTGAGTTATGAAAAGACACTCTGTGCTGGGAGCTAAGGGCAAGAATGGAGTTTTCAAGGTAAAACCAGTATTCTATGTATTTAGTGATAAGTTGTCTAAACACCATATATGGTAATTCCGCTTCCTGCTTATGGGGTGTATATAAACCCCTTAGTTAGCAATAAAGAGTAGAGTTTTTGACGCATACTTTTGTCTGTGTCTTATTCTCTCTGGTACCACATTTCAAGGAGGAAAGGGTTAACGAGATAACAGTGACGACAGCCTGGCGCCCGAACAGGGACCTGAGTTAATCTACTCTGAGAAAGGCCGACCGATCCGGAGACGTGGGATGAGCGGAGCTTTCTGTTGGTGATATACATACAGCGCTGAGGTAAGAATACTTATTATATTCTACCTAAAATCTATATCACTGTATAGTGGACTCCCTCCACCCCGAGCAGTCGCCTTTCCAGGTAATTCACAGGTATTCCTGGCTCAGGTCCCTTTGAACCAGTAGACCTTCAGATTGATTGTCAGTCCTGCCTTTCCTCCTTTGAAAAATGACAGTATGGATCCGATGATTGTGGTGTGGTTTTGTCTTGGTGTTGGTGTGATCAGATTGTTTATTTGGTTGGCATACAAATCTTGGAAAGCGAGCAGTGGAGTGGTTCAGAAACCTTTGTGGCCCATTGTCTAAGTGATGGAATTGTCTTGGTGACAGAATTGTCTAAGTGACAGGAGAATCTCTTCTAGGTGAGGAGATACAAAAATGGGGAACCAAAATGCCAAGGAAGGCATTACTGCCAGAGATTTAGTGGTACGCAGAGAGGGAAAGCAAGCGTTGGTAGGCATTGACAAAGTATTGTGTAAAGCAGGCATGAATGAAAACGGAGAATTGAACAGTGATAAATGGAAAAGGTTCTTTAACTCACATCATGGATGGTTGAGAGACAAAGGACTGTTGAAAACAGTGAACCTGTGGATGAGTGCGTGTGATTACTTAGAGGGAAAGACTGAAGAATTAGGAGATGGACATTACAGACTGACAAAAACAGGGATGACTGATTTACCCTCCTGTTTGCCCCCTACATTACCTCCACCCCAGTATCAGACCTTCCCACAGACTTCCCACGGACCGAACTGTTGGGTCTGCCCCAGGTGTGGACAGCAGAATCCCCTGACGGTAGATGTCTGTGTAGGTTGCGGTGGACCCAGACCTCCCCCGGCCAATTTATTTCCAATGAGGACAGTAATGGTACCTGATACCCCGGGTGCTGCGGGAGGCGAGGGGGCCGGACCAGCTCCAGGCGCCCCCCGGACAGCAGTGTTATACAGACCATGGAGCCCTTCAGAGCAGTTGGCTCTAATAACGCAACTCCCGGACCCTTCACAGTCACCAATGGGATTCGCTAGAATGTTAGCTACAATGCAGGATACGTATAAAGCAACTAGA
Organism: Oophaga sylvatica; assembly: GCA_033576555.1. Lineage (NCBI taxonomy): Eukaryota > Metazoa > Chordata > Amphibia > Anura > Dendrobatidae > Oophaga > Oophaga sylvatica. Next base: position 165,736,216 of record JARQOD010000001.1, on the reverse strand, counting down.
CAGGATCTGGAAGCACTTATAAAAGGGAAATTGGCAGATGAAGCCAGATACGATAGACTGATAGATGAGACATACAAGTGTTATGTTGGTAGGACCGGACCTGATAATGCAGAAGTCAATGACGCAGCAGCAGGGGTTCTGTTTACAGAAGCGTTGAAAAAAGCATGTAAAGATAGACAGGCAGAGAAGGAGGTTACACTAGAAGACAGAGTTCAGGGAAAGGAAGAGGAGCCAAAAGATTATTTCTGGGCCCTAAGAAAAACTTGGGTAGAAATGGGTTTTGTCCCAGAAAACAAGACTAGTGAGAGGATACTGGCAAGTGCATATATGAATGGGTTGAAAAAGGAAGTGGCAGAAAAGGTGAAAATAAGTAGACCAGATTGGAGATCAGTTAAAGCAGAGGATCTAGCCAGAATAGCACAGAGGTCACAACATGATTTAGCGCAGGCAAAGAGAGGCGCAAGGTTACATGCTGTAGGTACTCGTCCTGCAAACAACAGGGAGGGGAGACGTGTGCCAGGAGATGGACAGAAATTGTGCTACGGATGCAGGAAACCAGGACATTTCAGGAGAGATTGCAGAACTAATCCATATCCAGCCTGTCCAACTAATCCATATCCAAATGACCCCCAGCAAGAGGCCCCCAAGACCAATTAGGGCTGCTCCCATAGGATAATGGTAGCTTGCACATGAACCCCCTTGTCTCCTTACCCCCCACTCCTAATTGCACAGTGCAGGTGAACCTACCAGGGGGACATGAGGTTGAGTTCCAAGTGGACACGGGGGCAGACAATTCAGTAATTACAGAAGAGGACTGGCCATTTGGGAAAAGTGATTTCTCCCACCATGTTATAGCGACTCCTTACAACTCTCCATCTATCCTGCTCCCCGTCACTAAAAAGATTCCCTGCAAATTCAAGGAACCACTGTACACACACAGTTAATGGTATCACCACGGGGTCAATGTAATCTTTTAGGATGTGATGTATTGTCTCAATTGCAAGCACATATTGAGTATCATCCTGATGGGACTGTCACTATGACTCCAGGATTGAAGCCGAGCACTCTTTGTAAAATCATGTCACTAGATGTTGCTAGTATAGAGGACACAAATGAATTTCCTTCAATGTTAGAAGGTGTGATACCGCATGATTTCTAGGCTTCAGATAAAACAGATGTGGGCAGATTAAGGGTGCAGCCAGTCATGGTCAAATTAAAGCCAGGTGCAATCCTGCCCCAACAGAGACAGTATCCTCTTAGTTCGGCTCAAGAGTCGGCTATAGCTCAGCAGGTACAGAAACTGGTAGCAAGTGGTGTTTTAGTTAAGACCCAGTCCCCTTGTAACACCCCTCTGTTCCCAGTTAAAAAGAAAACAGCACCGGGGCATCCAGCAGCGTACAGAATGGTCCATGATCTCCGGCTAGTGAACAAAGCTACAGAGCTCCTCACACCAGTTGTACCAAATCCTCACACCCTTCTGTCTCAGATCCCGGCTAGTGCTCTTTGTTTTTCAGTGATTGACTTGGCAAATGCATTTTTTAGTGTCCCATTGCACCCTGACTGCCAGTATTTGTTTGCTTTTACATTTCAAGGGAATCAGTATACTTGGACCGTTTTGCCCCAGGGTGCCCAGAATTCACCCACTATGTATACTGCCAGTCTGCAAGAGATAATGGAAAGATGGAAAATGCCAAAAGTAGTTGTTCTGCAATATGTTGATGACTTACTGATTTGTGCCCCCTCCAGGAAACAGTGTCACACTGCAACAATATCACTCATGTTGTTTCTGTACCAAGCTGGATGTAAAGCGTCAAAGGATAAACTTCAATTTTGTAAATCTTCAGTTATCTTTTTGGGACATTGCATTACACCGGGGGCGCGACATCTGACCTACGCTCGCAAAGAAGCTGTACAGAATTTTCCTATTCCTGTTAATGTTGCCGCTCTTAGGACATTTCTTGGACTGGTTTCCTACTGCAGACAGTGGATACATGCTGTGTCAATCCTCATGTAGCCTCTCTATGACTGTATCACCATTGTGCCTTTTAAACTAACTCCTGAAGGTATAGACTGTTTTTATTCTCTCAAAAACAGGATTGTGGCAGCTCCAGCGCTAGGAACCCCCAACTACGAACTACCATTTACCCTGTATCTCCACGAACAGCAGGGACACGCGGCAGGAGTATTGACTCAGTTACATGGTGACAATCAAAGGCCTGTAGCCTATTTCAGTGGAAGACTAGATGCAGTGGCTAGAGGTGCCCAATCCTGTGTACGGGCAGTACATGCTGTAGGACTATTGCTCCACAAATCGTCAGACATTGTTCTTGATCACCCACTTACAGTACTTACACCTCATGATGTATATACCATACTGAACCAGGTGCAGCCGGCACATCTTTCAGCTGCACGTCACCTTCGATTGCAATGTGCACTTTTAATGCCTCCAAATGTTTCTTTGCAGAGATGTACCACACTTAATCCTGCCAAATTGTTACCTCTCTCGGATCTAAAGGAGGGGTCAGGTACGGTATTGTACAAAGAAGATCCAAGAGAGGAGATTCCTCATGATTGTGTTCAGCTTATGGCACAGGAAACAGCAGGCCTACCCACAGTGTTTGAAACTGAAAGACTTAATGCTGATTTTGAATTTTTTGTCGATGGATCTTGCCACCAAGATGACTCAGGTACCTTCCACACTGGGTATGCCATCGTCTCCCTGAATGCAGTAATCAAAGCAGAACCAATGCTCCCACATCAGTCGGCCCAGGAGACTGAACTTAAGGCTCTGACCGAGGCCTGTAAGATAGCTGAAGGTAGAATTGTTAACATCTACACAGATTCTAGATACGCATTCGGTATAGCTCATGATTTTGGTCCAATTTGGAAATCTAGAGGATTCCTGACGGCAGCAGGACATCCCATTAAAAATGCTGACGCAGTCCAGCAGTTAATTGATGCATTACAATTACCAAAAGAGGTAGCTTTCATAAAAGTTAAAGCATATACCAGATGCACTGATAAGGTGAGTAAAGGAAATGCAATGGCCGATGCAGCAGCAAAAACAGCAGCCAGTAGACCACTCCAAAGGGTAACGATGCACCAGGTAAGCGCTCCCAAAAATCCCTTTGTGTCGGAGGATGCCTTATCTCAGATGCAGGCTCAGGTGCACCAGGAGGAAGTAGAAAAGTGGGAAAAAGAAGGTGCATGTCTGAATGAAGCAAATGGGGTATGGGGAAGAGGGATGCGTTGATGCCTTGCAAAGGCGTTGCACCCTGCGGTCGCCCAGATGTTACTGTCATGTGTGCATCGCCACGAAGATCGTCGCGGTTGCACATTCTGACTTCTCACAGCTGAGTTGCTGTTTCTTTGTGTTTGGCAGTTAGGGAGTTAATTCTGTCTGTGCTCAGTTCTGGGACTGGGTGCAGTTTCTCCCGGCTGCAATTAATTATTTGTTGATTGGTTTCCTTTAAATCTCTGGTTGTCTGTGTTGGGAGTTGCCAGTGAAATTCTTCATGCAGACCACAGATAGGATTGTATCTGTATAGACTTAAGTTAAAGAGCTCCTTAGTTGTTTTAAGCTCACCTTGCTTAGAGTTTAATATCCCAGATCATTTATGTTCCTTCTCTGTTTGAGTGTGTATGCAAGTCTGTGTTTTCTCCAGTCTGTCTTATATGTCTAATCTGTGTATTTAGCAGAGATCAGCCCATATCCCTTTGGTGGTAATCAGAATCCTTCTTAGGACTGATTACAGGGTTCAGGGACTGATAGGAGACAGGGTTAGGCTGGAGACTTGGACCTCTGAACCATTATCAGTACCTCCAAGGTGAGGGATTAGTTAGGACCCCAGTTTAGGGTCAGGTTAGACCCCCGGTCCTCCTCTTTCCTGTGACAGTGTATCAAGTCCTCAAGATTAACCCTGAGTTCAACGGATATCGTGTCAGGTAAATCTATTCTATATTTACATGCTGATGTTGCTAATCTATATGTTGAATAGAGTGTTGTTCTTTTAAGAATAGTTTACTGACATCGTACACATATCATAAGACCGCGTGACAGTTACATGGGCCAACCCACCAGTCCAAAACTGCTGTAATGAGCGTGATGCAGAAGCATTGGGTAGCACCAGGCTTTTCCACCTGTATAGAAGGTTTGATCCAGGGATGCATGGTATGTGCTACACATAATCAGGGAAGGGTAGTCAAGACACCACCCAAACACGCCCCTCGGCCCCTCTATCCTTTCCAGAGACTGCAGATTGATTATATTCAGCTGCCAAAATCAGGGTCATGGGAGTACGTGTTGGTCTGTATTGATTTATTCTCAGGTTGGCCGGAGGCTTTCCCGATTGCCAGGGCTACGGCTGCGGCAACCGCAAAGAAGCTGCTTGCGGAGGTGGTGTGCAGGTATGGAGTACCAGAGGTGATCGAAAGTGACAGAGGTACACATTTCACAGGTGAAATAATGAATGAAGTCTTGACAGCTCTAGGAATTCAACAAGCTTTCCACACCCCATATCATCCACAAAGCAGTGGGAAAGTAGAAAGACTAAATTTGACATTGAAGTTAAAAATCCAAAAGGCCATGGCTGAAACAGGGAAATCTTGGCCTGAATGTTTACCATTAGCCCTATACTCAGTAAGGTACACTCCAAATAGGAAAACTGGACTTTCTCCGTATGAAGTACTATTTGGCAAAGTGCCTAGCTTAGGATGTTTCTTTCTCCAAGCACTGGAAATGAGTAACCATGCATTAAGCTCATATGTAAGGGATTTGCATAAAAGACTTAAGAAAGTACATGATAATGTCTTCAGTTCTCTTCCAGATCCGAACCAGGATCCTGGGAGTCACAGCCTGCAGCCCGGAGACTGGATAGTCATTAAAAGACACGTGAGAAAGAGTCTGGATCCGAGATTTGATGGACCTTTTCAAGTTCTAATGACGACAAGTACCGCAGTCAAGCTACAAGGCAAGGAAACTTGGATCCACGCATCGCATTGTAAGAAGATCCTTGGAGAGCCTCCAGAAGAGGAATGATGCTACTAATGACATTTGCTTGCATCCTTGCAGTAACGGATGCTTGGAACAGACTTAGCCGTGTAGATGGGGATGATAACAGGTTCATTAGACACCACTTAGCTTTAGTGGATGGACTGAAAGAACAAAACCAAGCTGTTGCAAACTGTTGGATTTGTACACACGCGCCGGTGACATCCACCAGTCTACCATTTCTTGCAGTCCCAGTCTCGTGGGAAGAAATTAACTCTTGGGGTAACTGTTCAGACACATTAAGTAGCAATGCCACTCAAAAACTTTGGAACACTACGGTAGGAATACCGGTAGTGGGTTGGACTGATTTTCCATGGTGGCAGGGAAATTTAACAGGACAAATAATTCCAAGACTGTATCTATCTTTTAAAGGTGGGGCATGGGTACCCAGAAATAGAACTAGTATAACCTCTTTGGGAGAAATACCAACACAGGGGTTAAAGATAAGTTTTGGGGTCACTACAGGAAGCTTAGATGCTTTCAAACCCTCCCTATTAGAACGATACCTACACACTGATAAATGGGAAAATAATGTTTTCTTTGAGAATGGGAATAATGAAACTTGTGCTAACAAACCAGGTAACCTGAGGTGTAATGAAGATGAAGAATATCAGAAGAACACTCCCACCTGCGGAGAACCTACCGCAGGATACTGCTCCCCACTAGGACAAAAGCCCGGATGGTGCATGATGAGTAATATTTCAAAGTTTATAGATTTGGCACACCGATTAGTATTACAGCATTCAGCTATATGGAACCTTCCACCATCAATGTATTGGGTATGTGGGGACAAGGCATTTAAGTGGTTTCCAGTAGGAGTCACCGGGAAATGCACCCTAGCTAGATTGACACCAGCCACCTATCTCATCACTCCAGATAGATTAAATCCATTGTCTATTCCAAAACATACACTACATAAACGATCTGCAGACAATAGACCTCGCCCAAATGGGAGACCACATATAGTGGAGATGGGGATAGCAAATAAATTTTTCAGTGCATTATTTATCTACCCAATGATAACTCAGACATGGGATAAGTTGGTAGAATCCACACACTACCTAGATGATCAAATATGGGATATTTTAGATATCATGAATGGGTCCCTTGCAGTACAGAACCAGTTAATTATTGATACTAACCAACATACCCTCGTGTTAGATTACCTGACTGCAGCTCAAGGAGGGATGTGCCAGATTATCGGACCTGCATGTTGTCATTATATTGATAATTCTAGTGTTTTAACCCTTAAACATAAGCTAGGGGATGTCATAAAGTTAAGGAAACTATATGATGAGGCAAATCTGAAGAATCAAGATTCATGGTGGGCAAATACTTTCTCCTTTCTTAACCCCGCAAATTGGTTCAAAGGCATAGGGGGATGGCTGACTGGGATAATACAAACTGGCCTACAGGTTTTATTGATATGTCTTGCTATCTATTTAGTTTTTAAAATCTGTTTGATGTGTATTAAACGATGTACTAGGACACAGAGGAGGTATGAAGATGTGTATTGATCAAATGAAGGAACAAAAGGAGGGAATGTTAGAGCTGAAATCAGCATTTTTCTTTTAATTAGAGGCCTTGGTTTCTGTCAGACAGGCTGAGGCATACCAGAAGTTGAGATAAGATGTTCCTTCTTATGAGTCAATACACCTCCCCCCCGCTTGAGTTATGAAAAGACACTCTGTGCTGGGAGCTAAGGGCAAGAATGGAGTTTTCAAGGTAAAACCAGTATTCTATGTATTTAGTGATAAGTTGTATAAACACCATATATGGTAATTCCGCTTCCTGCTTATGGGGTGTATATAAACCCCTTCGTTAGCAATAAAGAGTAGAGTTTTTGACGCATACTTTTGTCTGTGTCTTATTCTCTCTGGTACCACATTTCAAGGAGGAAAGGGTTAACGAGATAACAGTGACGACACCCTATAATATAATAATGCCTCTTAAATGCCCACTTAGCATTTAAAATTATCTTGACTACCCCTTAAGAGTAAGGGTATGTGCACACATTGCGGATTTGCCTGTGGAATTTTCTGCCCAGATTCTTCCTCTCTTAGCAGAAAACGCAAGTAAAAATCCGCACGTTTTTGATGTGGATTTGTATGCGTTTTTGTTAGCTAAATAAAGATCTATTATTTAACAAAAAAAAAAATTGTGATGTAATTTCTTTGTTCAACCTCTTCTTTTACATACTCCATTGAATACCATATCACCACATACCATGTTCACATGTAATGTTTACACACACAAAACAAATATAAGTGAAAATCTATAGATAGATATATCGTTAGATAGATATATCGATGGATAGATATATCTATAGATAGATGAATCTATCTATAGATAGATATAGATATATCCGGCACTCGGACCGGAGCATTCAGCTGTATAGAAATACATGCAGCCACACACTGCGGTCCCGAGTGCCGGCAGCAGTGCCGGGTATTGAGGTGCGAGACTCGTGCGAGTTTGTTGCAATATCTGTTTAATTAAAAAAAAAATGGAAAAAATGGTGTGGGCAGCCCGCAGCCACCCCAGAAATGGCGCATCTCTAAGATGCGCCAATTCCGGTGCTTAGCCTTTCTCTTCCCACTGCCCTGTAGCGGTGGCATATGGGGTAATGGGGGGGTTGATGTCACTTTTGTATTGTAAGGTGACATCAAGCCCGGTTTAGTAATGGAGAGGTGTCAATAAGACACCTCTCCATTGCTAATCCTATAGTTGTTTTAAGTGGTTAAATAAAGAACACAGCCAGAATAAAGTATTTTAATGAAATAAGACACAACACATTTTCCCATATTTATTGTCCTCCTAATTCCCTGAAGCCATCGATCTCCAGCAAAAAAAAATAATAAACACAATTACTTCCTGTTCTGATATAATCCATTTAATAACGAGTGTCCCACAATGATCTCCCCTATAGAGCTGTCACATCAGTAGATGTGACCGCTCTACAGGGACTCCAGTGACACACTGACAGGAGACAATGGCTCCTGCAGTGTTATCACTGAGGGGTTACTGGATTTCATGCTCTCACTTTACAGCACTGCTGCATGAGAATTTTCCAGCGCTGTGGGGCCTCAAGTGACAGGACGAACTCCTGTGACCTCTGACTGCGGAGTGATACACTGTGGAAGGATACCTTCCATCAATGTATCACCGGAGGCCCTGTAGAGCGGTCACATCTACTGATGTGACAGCTCTATAGGGGAGATCATCGTTGGACACTCATTATTAAATGGATTACGTCGGATCAGGGAGTATACTACTGCTGTCCCATCATCGGCTAATGCTGTCACTGTAGCACACATAGCCGGATGGGACTAGTAGTTCCATCGGACAACGCCTGCCTACACACAGACCTGCACACACACATACACACAGCCACAGACCCCTGCAGACACATGCACACACATAGATACACACAGACCCGCACATATTCACCGCACACACATAGTCCCTGCCCACACACATAGTCTGCATACCGTATGATGCACCTACAGACCCCTAACACAGTATGATAGAGTTTAACTGCATCAGCGTTCTGTGCACATTGATGCAAGTAAGAGCCTCCATAGTTCCAGGTGGTCTCCACTGTGTGAGTGGGCCAGGGGCTTACTGTGTCACACTGGTAGCTATTCTACTGACCTCTGTGCATAAACAAGTCCGTAAAGGCATAGTTTGGTGTGGAAAACTTGTCCTGAAATCCATCAATCTTTGAAATGAGCTGACCTCACAATATTCTTCTAGATAGGAAAAAGGAAAAATATGATAAAATCCTCACAATCACCTTCCAAAATCTTTAAAAAGCCTTAACAGAAGAGTGGAAACTGTATTAGTTGGAAACGGGGACCAGCTCCAATTAATGTGTATGGATTAGAAAAATATTTAGAGTTGAGAGTCCTCAGTGGTTGATACCTTTTAATGGCTAACTGAAAAGATGGTAACAAATTGCAAGCTTTTGAGACTACTCAGGTCTCTTCATCAGGCTGAACTAATACAAAATCTGAAGAATCACATATTTATACACAAAAACACAGAAAAAATGCAGTAGGTAATAGGTATGTGTATGGATTACAAATAGGATGTCATAAAAGCTCATGTATGTGTAATTTGAAGGTAACCTAAAACTTTTGTGCATATCGTGTATATCACCTGCTGATGAAAGCAATAAAATTATATGGTAAATAAAGAGAAACAATAAACCAGATATAAAATACATGCATCTTTTTACTAATTTATTTTTAACTTTAGAAATAGTTAAGATTTTCTTTGTTTCATTTAAACTGCAAATATGGCTTTTGAACATTTTTGTCATTTTGAATGCTTCATCGCCGACAACAAAAAGATAAATTAGCCTAACACACACATATTGCCGGAGGTGGTGGGGGGTTTTCTTATTTTTTGCACCAGACTATTAGTGTGTTCTCTTTTAGTTATAGTTTTTCGGCACAGTTATTCAGTTGTGGTCCATTTTTGCAGCATTTTTAATCATCAAAAGGATGCTGTACATTATATTGTACAAATGTAGTGTCAACACAGTCTTTCTGGTAAGAAAAGGTTTAGTCATAATAAACTAATGTGCCCAAACGAGGTAGTCGTGGTCGAATTGTTGAACTCCTTGCTCTGGCACTCTGCAGACAATATGTCGCAGTGTTCTGTGTGTGGGATGCATCACACTTACTTCTGTGGCTCCAGATTTTCCTCTTCTGGAACCTTGAAAGCAATCAATCCAAGAGACACAGGTCTTTTACTCCAGTTGTCAGTCTTTACAAACAGGGCAAAGGGTAAGGCTCAGAGGGTTATCATCTTTCGCACAGATCTACCAACTCTGGTTCTCAGTATGGGTAGAGTGTCCCTCTTGCTATCTTCTCTAGCACTAGGAATTTTTTTCCACCACTAGCAGTGCACCGGATTACAACACCTTCCGCCTCATAGAATCTGAGTCCATCTTTCACTGTAGCTTCACAGGTTGAGTGTGCCCAAGGCCCCCAACGTCATTCTCGAGATTCCCCCAGGCCAGTAGATAAAATCACATGGAAGGGTATTTTTGGCAATCCACTTCCCCCAAGTATTAGGCCAATGTTGTTGCTAGCAGCCTGATGTGTTGCTGAGCAGACTTCACCTTTCACCTACATTCTATACAGTGACATCTTGTGACTGATAGTACAGGAGCCCACCGGGAAATTAACACTTATCACCAGGACACATATCAGGAACAAAAGATTATTGACATCCTACATATTCTATGCCACAGTAGCATTGATGTCTTCAGGGTTGAACATGGCAGCTGGTCCATCTCCTTACATTTCCCCTTCTTTAATGATCAACCATCTGGAAACCTGCAAGACTCCAATGCATAAAACCAAACAAAAAAAAACATTAATTCTTTGCCTATCCGGAAGTCAGATGCTTTTTTTTTGTTTCTTCGGGTCAGCATGATACCGGTCCCAATAGGTTGGAACCCTGGAACCAACTGTCCATGTCCATATTTGACAGAAGCCCACAGGCCAACACAGCACAAGCCCTTCTTGTCCAAGGCCACAGTCCTCAAGGTTCCTGACCTGGCTGGAGCATGAGGTCTTCCGTACCCCTCCCTCCTTCAAATTTTGGTGCTTACAATCAAGACAGTCCATGGGAGGTATAGTCCATTGTTCCTCATCAGTCCATATAGAGCAAAGTCCATAAGGGAATTGGGACAAAGTTCACAACTGGTTGGTCAGTTTCCCTGATGAAGGGTTTAGAACCGTCTCTCAGCATAAAGTCCCTTAATCAGCAGGGCAGTTGGGAATAAGCAGGACCGCAAACCAATCTTCAGCTGTCCGCGGCTACTACAGGCCCACCTGGCCTCTAGTGTATCTCTTAAATTTTGTATCCTGAGACTCGACTGGTCGCCAGCCTTTAAATAGGGGTTTTTTGGAACTCGACCTGTCAAAATTAGCCTGCTGGACCAACCGATTAACTGCAACTGCCTAGAGGGCACCTTGGTCACTGCTCTAGTGTCTCTTGAAATTTTCTTCCAGATTCCTCTCAGGCAGAACCAAGCCACTTCCAGACTAAGTCATCACTGGAACTACCAACACATCTGCATCAGACTCCCAGAGTGCAGTCAAGGTCCAAAGTTTTTCCTGGAGCTCCTGTACCATCTTGCTGCTCTCGGCATACTACTGTTTAATGTTTCTGAGGAATTCACCGCAGCTTCTTTGGATTGACAACTTAGCACAATGCAATATTTGCTGGCCAGCGTCCAAGCTTAATGGATGGGATGGAGCTGAGGTTTGAATACATTTTGCTGTGGGGTCTGCCTCTTCTTGGTACTCTGGAGCAATCACGAAATCTCCGGTCCCACAAGTGATTTACACTAAATGTCTCTCTTCAGTCTGAACCACAATAACTGGAGATGGTAGTATCTCTGTAAATACTTGATCGCAGTAATCAGGTCCCCAGGGCAGGCAAAAGACACCAAATACCCACCAGTACTTGTCCACTGCATACGGGTCCCCATATTGACTCTCACCGCTCATGTCTTCCACCTCCTCATTGACACAGCTAATGCTCTTTCGCCATGCAGGCTGTGTTCTTGCCTCTCGGTCACTGTGTACCATCACAACTGATGTTTTCCTCAGTTCCTTAACCCTCTTGTGCTGGGACAAAAATGGCACTGGTTGATCTCTGACTACACGCTTCCTGCGTGTCTGGCTCCTCCTCTTACTGGGCCGAACTTCTGACATAATTGCCAAGTCAAACAAAAAAGGCAGCACTCTGTAGCACCATAGCATGTAAATATGAAATATGAAAAATGAATTGCATTAATGCATTAGAAATATGAAAAATTGAGAAAGCTTAGCACATAAAATGGCCAATTTATGTGTACCTGGAAGCCACATTAAGGCGTTTCTCGTTTTCCAGGACCTAAACTAATGCAAATCCTCTCTTAGACCAAAGTCTTCATCTGTATGGGAACCTATGAATCCTCTCTTTAGGGCTCATACTCACTGGCTGGAAAAAAATCGGTCCGTTTTCTGCAGGAAAAAAACGGTACATTTGTTGTAAAAAGGCATGCGATTTTGATGCGATTTTAAATCGCACCATGCGTTTTCCATCAGTTTTCCATCAGTTTTCCATCTGTATGCAATGCGATTTTAACATGAAGTTTTACATAGAGCAGTTATCTCTACGTAAAAAGTCATGTAAAAATCACATTGTAAACAAAAATGTACACAAAAAGCAAATATATATATATATATATATAAAATATATATATATATAGGTCATACACTTCTACATAGTATAATAGCCGCTAATTCATCCCTGGCTATACTGTAAAATCACACTGACAGCTTTAATAAAGAATAGAAACAATACATATACACACATACAATACATATATTGTGAGACAGTGAGAGTATGTGTGTTGAATGGGGTGTACATTTCACCTAGATACTTTGCTGACTGGTATAAGGGAAATGTATGGCTTTGTAAACCTAGTGGTAGAGAAAGGTCACTACACCTTACATTCAGTACACACTTGCAGCTCAGGCCTGAAACCACTCAGCTGTTAATTAGGAGACCAGAAATAGGTGTCTGCGAACACAGACAGAGAGCTCGCTTAGTCTGGACAAGGAGTCCAGGCACAAGAAGGAGTCTCCAGGAGTATGAGCTGTCTCAGTCTGGGTGCTCGATGTACCCCGGACACAGGAGTAGTCTCTGAGAATCCATGCGGATAGCTGCTGAATAGGAGGGGAGCTCTCTCAAGTCTGGACGTTGAAGGTGCCTTCAGACACAAGGAGGAGACTCTGTGAAACTCCATGCTGGTAAATGCTGAACATATGTGTTGTTTTGGCCCAGGCTGTTAGGCTAAGTGCACACGATCAGGAATAATTGCGTTTTTTTCGCGGTTTTTCCGCGGTTTTCCGCGGTAAAAACGCGATAAAAACGCAAGCATTAAGCATCCTATACATGTTAATTGATTCCGCATGTTTTGGCCACATGTTGCGTTTTTTTCCGCGAAAAAAACGCTTCGTGGAAAAAATAGCAACATGTTCATTAATTTTGCGGAATGTAAGCGGTTCATGTGCGGTGGTACCCAGGGTCTGGAGGAGAGGAGACTCTCCTCCAGGCCCTGGGTACCATATCCCTGGTAAAACAATAATTAAAATAAAAAATAATGATATTCTCACCTTCCGGCGGCCCCCGCAGCCTTCCCGCGGCCCCCGCAGCCTTCCCGCCTTCAGCGATGCTCCCGGCAAATTCCGGTCCCAGGAGTGCTTTGCGAGAATCACCCAGATGGCATAGCGGTCTCGCGAGATGTACGTCATCGGTGTGATTTGTCGCAAAGCACTCCTGGGACCGGAGTTGCCGGGAGCGTCACTGAGAGGCGGGAAGGCTGCGGGGGCCGCCGGAAGGTGAGAATATCATTATTTATTATTTTTTTTATTATTTTTACATTAGATCTCTTTACTATTGATGCGGCATAGGCGGCATCAATAGTAAAAAGTTGGTCACACGTGTCAAACACTATGTGTGACTCGTGTGACCAACCTGTCAATCAGTTTTCCAAGCGATGCTACAGATCGCTAGGAAAACGCTAGCATTCTGCAAGCTAATTACGCTTGCAAAACGCTATTATTCTGGCGGGAATCAGCATACAAAAAACGTGCGTATTTCCTGCGGGAGAAGTGCGGGATTGCCGCGGAAATTTCCGCGGCAATTCCGCAACGTGTGAACTTAGCCTTAGAGTCTGGTCCCAGGTAGATAGGGAAATCTATCTAAGTGTAGTAAGTGGCTGGACAAGCCCAGGTCTTATGTTTATGATTTGGTTTTGATTATGTTCTGTTTGCTGTAGACTTTAATAAAACTGGTTGCGGCCAGTTTTTACCAGAACTGCTGTCTGTGAATGAACTGTTTCCGTGCCACTCCGTCTACCCGGACGGCGATCCCAGAGCTATATCCCCTGAAAAGCTTACAATTGGTGCTAGAATGTGCGTGCAGCACAGTGGCGAGAGACAGCAATAAAGGTGAAGTCTGTTGAAGCAGCAGCAGAGAAAAAAAAGTGTGTCAGCAAAAGAAACGTCTGTTGGAGCAGTCTTAAAGAGACAGTAGCCCTAATAGAGTTTGCAAAAGAAAAAAAAAAAAGTGTGTCTGCACAGCAAAGCTGAACTTGTTGTGGAAAAGACTGTGGAGTGTGCAGCAGCAAAGGAAAAGTCTGTTGGAGCAGTCTTAAAGAGACAGTGGCCCTAATAGAGTTTGCAGAGAAAAAAAAAAAAAGTGTCTGCACAGCAAAGCTGAATTTTTTGTGGAAAAGACTGTGGAGTGTGTATGTCTTGAGTGAAGACTGCCGTTGTTGAGACAGAGAAGTCTGACAGCATGGATGACAGCATGGAGGCGCTGTTTGAACAAATGGCGCAAGTTAATGTGCAACATAAGACTGCCGTGGTTGAGACAGATAAGTCCGGCAGTATGGAGGAGCTCGTTGAGTACCTGGTCCAGGCCCAGCGGAGCATGCAGCAGAGCATGGAGCGGCAGCGCCTGCAGCACCAGCAGCGCATGCAGCAGGCCCAGCAGCAATTCCTGCAGCAGCAGCAGGAGAATAACCGGTTGTTTTTTGAGCAGGTTGCAGCACTACAAAAGACTTGCAGCGCATCGTCCCAAAGTAATGTTGCAAAGTCACCTGCATTGTCCGCTGTAAAGAAGGCGGTAAGACGGTCCCTGAAAAAGATGACACCTCGTGACGATGTGGAGGTATATCTCACTAGGTTTGAGGGACTGGCAGAGAAGGAGAATCTGCCCCTATCTGAATGGGCCATGATGGTCGCACCCTATCTGATTGGAGAACCCCAAAGGGCCTATGCTGACCTGAGCGAGCAGGACAGCCAAAACTATGCCAAGCTGAAAGCGGAGATTCTTGCCCGGCTGGGTGTTACGGTGGCAGTCCGTGCCAGAGGAGTCCATGACTGGAGATGCAGTTGGGAGTCTGCCGTCGGCAACCCTGCTCATGGGGGAAAGGGGGTGATAGTGGACCGCTACACCCGCGCACGTCCTCCTGAGGTACAGCCGGAGGTCGGACAACGAGACCACCAGGACGCCACTCGTCTGGTCAGCCTGAGGGAGAGGGCCTCCGCTACCAAAGGCTGCCTCCGTGACCAGCCGTCTGAGAGGTCGTCACTTCAGAGTTCCTGGACGCCGAACTCTCCCGGTAAGAGCGTTCCAGCTGTTGGGGACATGGGGTGTGCTGATAAGCGGGTTCAGGCCCGAGGGGACATATGGGTGGGAAAGTGTGATGGACAGTGTTGGAGATGTCGTGAAATTGCAGCCAACTGTCCAATAGAGGGGGAGCCTATGTGTTGTGATGTTGGCGGATCCCTCTCTCCCTGCGCAGAGCCTGTGTGTGTGTCCACCTCAGCCGAAGAGACTGGACCACAGGGGTCCCCGGTGGTTGTAAATGACTGCCCAGCACAGGCCCTCTTGGACTCAGAGAGTCCAGTGACTTCCGTATGGGACAGCCTGATTGATAGGGACTTTATCCGTGATAAACACCTGAGTGTGGTGTGCGTCCATGGAGACACCAAAGTCTACCCAGAGACTGTCGTGGACTTGATTCCCAAACGCGGGGAGGTTTCATGTGAAGTGGGGGTAGTGAAGAACCTGGTGCACCCCGTTATATTGGGTAATGACTTTCCCCGGTCTAAGGATCTCTGGGGGAAAAATGTTTTTGATGGACAGTGTGATGAAGCTCCTACTGAGGGTGCGCAGTCCCGAGGGGCGGAACACAATGCTAGTGGGCCGTTAAACTTATGTGATAATGATGATGATGATATGATATGATAATGATGATGATGATCATGATAATGATGATGACCATGATAATGATGCTGATGCTGATAATGATAATAATGATGATCATGATAGTGATGATGATACTGATCATAATCATGATAATGATATTGATAGTGATGATGACTGTGATAGAGATGAAATTCCTTTGCAGGTGATGGTGGGAGACGAGGATGGTGGTTCTCGGGAACCGAGTGTCCCTGACTTACCTGTGTCCTGTGACAATTTTGAGAGTGAACAATGGCGAGACCCCACTCTTAAAACGGCACAGGAAAATATAATTGTTCTAAATGAGGTTTCCCAAGAGCCTGGCTCTGAGGAGAGGTTTCCTCATGTTGCCATAAACACTAACCTGTTGTATAGGGACACTGAGGTCCAGGGAGAGGTCGTGAGCCAGCTCCTAGTACCTAAGCTATATAGAAGTATAGTGCTGGGGTTGTCACATAGTCACATACTTGAGGGACCAGATGGTGAAGTTAATGTTGTGGATGACATGTTAACTAAGGTTCCAGATCAGGATGTGAATGAGAATGAATTGTATACCCCTGAAAGTGAGCAGGATGAGAATGAGAATGAATTGTATAACCCTGAAAGTGAGCCGGATGTGGCTGAGAAAAAGGGGTCAGACAGGGATAGTGGTAGTGATAGTGAATCATCTGATGACAATAAAGCAACCAGTGCAAATGAGGAAGGCATGGTAGCAGAGGAGGTTGAGAGTCCTGAGAAGAAAGCTGATGCTGACCTTACAGCCGGACAGAAGATGGCATCTGAAGATGTTTTACAGTTGGCCGGTTCCCTGGCGAAGACTAAGGTGAAAGGAGGAGAGCTGAGCTTTGAAGGCAGGACTCTGAGACTGAACACAGCACAAGTGGAGGCTGTTGGAAGTGGGAAGTTGTCGACGTGTGGTGTGGATCTGCATCATGCCAGGGACTCTGAGGGAGATGCTGCAGAGGTGGAAGGAGCCATAGAAGTGGTAGTCACCAAGCCAGATGCCTCATCAGAAGCTGAGGTCTCAAGTGAAGCTGTGAGGAACAAGACTGAAGATATGGGGACTGACTATGTCCAGGAATCTGTTTCTGCCGAAGACAGCGGCGTGGACGGGTTACGGTTCGGATCAGTAGCTGCAACTCTGAAGCTCAGGCTGGAAGTTCGGCGCCCGGAGCCCCAGCGGTGTTCCCGAGTGACACCAAGGATCTGGATAAATCACAAGATGAGATTTTGAGACATCAGGCTGGCATTGGTGAGCTCAAGCGCACTTTCATGGAGTCTACATCGGAGCCACGTCCCAACAAATGGGAAAAGCGGTGTGTCACTCCGTTGCCGCTGCAGACACACGGGAGCTCAGATGGGATGCAGAACGTGGTGGAAGAGAAGAATCCGGCGGGTTCTGAGTATACAGATGCAGCTATCAAGGAGAACTTGAAAGCCGGAATAAATGGAAATATTGGAGACCATAATGATGTGACTGAAGAGGTAGAATGTAAGACTGACGGTAGGGCTTCTGAGTATGTTCTACCAGAAGAGCCTGAAGAAGGGGCCGAAGACATAAAAGACGTCCAACAGGTACCAGATGAATTGATGACTTCTCAGAAAAAATGATCAACCATCTGGAAACCTGCAAGACTCCAATGCATAAAACCAAACAAAAAAAAACATTAATTCTTTGCCTATCCGGAAGTCAGATGCTTTTTTTTTGTTTCTTCGGGTCAGCATGATACCGGTCCCAATAGGTTGGAACCCTGGAACCAACTGTCCATGTCCATATTTGACAGAAGCCCACAGGCCAACACAGCACAAGCCCTTCTTGTCCAAGGCCACAGTCCTCAAGGTTCCTGACCTGGCTGGAGCATGAGGTCTTCCGTACCCCTCCCTCCTTCAAATTTTGGTGCTTACAATCAAGACAGTCCATGGGAGGTATAGTCCATTGTTCCTCATCAGTCCATATAGAGCAAAGTCCATAAGGGAATTGGGACAAAGTTCACAACTGGTTGGTCAGTTTCCCTGATGAAGGGTTTAGAACTGTCTCTCAGCATAAAGTCCCTTAATCAGCAGGGCAGTGGGAATAAGCAGGTCCGCAAACCAATCTTCAGCTGTCCGCGGCTACTACAGGCCCACCTGGCCTCTAGTGTATCTCTTAAATTTTGTATCCTGAGACTCGACTGGTCGCCAGCCTTTAAATAGGGGTTTTTTGGAACTCGACCTGTCAAAATTAGCCTGCTGGACCAACCGATTAACTGCAACTGCCTAGAGGGCACCTTGGTCACTGCTCTAGTGTCTCTTGAAATTTTCTTCCAGATTCCTCTCAGGCAGAACCAAGCCACTTCCAGACTAAGTCATCACTGGAACTACCAACACATCTGCATCAGACTCCCAGAGTGCAGTCAAGGTCCAAAGTTTTTCCTGGAGCTCCTGTACCATCTTGCTGCTCTCGGCATACTACTGTTTAATGTTTCTGAGGAATTCACCGCAGCTTCTTTGGATTGACAACTTAGCACAATGCAATATTTGCTGGCCAGCGTCCAAGCTTAATGGATGGGATGGAGCTGAGGTTTGAATACATTTTGCTGTGGGGTCTGCCTCTTCTTGGTACTCTGGAGCAATCACGAAATCTCCGGTCCCACGAGTGATTTACACTAAATGTCTCTCTTCAGTCTGAACCACAATAACTGGAGATGGTAGTATCTCTGTAAATACTTGATCGCAGTAATCAGGTCCCCAGGGCAGGCAAAATACACCAAATACCCACCAGTACTTGTCCACTGCATACGGGTCCCCATATTGACTCTCACCGCTCATGTCTTCCACCTCCTCATTGACACAGCTAATGCTCTTTCGCCATGCAGGCTGTGTTCTTGCCTCTCGGTCACTGTGTACCATCACAACTGATGTTTTCCTCAGTTCCTTAACCCTCTTGTGCTGGGACAGAAATGGCACTGGTTGATCTCTGACTACACGCTTCCTGCGTGTCTGGCTCCTCCTCTTACTGGGCCGAACTTCTGACATAATTGCCAAGTCAAACAAAAAAGGCAGCACTCTGTAGCACCATAGCATGTAAATATGAAATATGAAAAATGAATTGCATTAATGCATTAGAAATATGAAAAATTGAGAAAGCTTAGCACATAAAATGGCCAATTTATGTGTACCTGGAAGCCACATTAAGGCGTTTCTCGTTTTCCAGGACCTAAACTAATGCAAATCCTCTCTTAGACCAAAGTCTTCATCTGTATGGGAACCTATGAATCCTCTCTTTAGGGCTCATACTCACTGGAAAAAATCGGTCCGTTTTCTGCAGGAAAAAAACGGTACATTTGTTGTAAAAAGGCATGCGATTTTGATGCGATTTTAAATCGCACCATGCGTTTTCCATCAGTTTTCCATCAGTTTTCCATCTGTATGCAATGTGATTTTAACATGAAGTTTTACATAGAGCAGTTATCTCTATGTAAAAAGTCATGTAAAAATCACATTGTAAACAAAAATGTACACAAAAAGCAAATATATTATATATTATATATATATATATATATATATAAAATATATATATATAGGTCATACACTTCTACATAGTATAATAGCCGCTAATTCATCCCTGGCTATACTGTAAAATCACACTGACAGCTTTAATAAAGAATAGAAACAATTCATATACACACATACAATACATATATTGTGAGACAGTGAGAGTATGTGTGTTGAATGGGGTGTACATTTCACCTAGATACTTTGCTTACTGGTATAAGGGAAATGTATGGCTTTGTAAACCTAGTGGTAGAGAAAGGTCACTACACCTTACATTCAGTACACACTTGCAGCTCAGGCCTGAAACCACTCAGCTGTTAATTAGGAGACCAGAAATAGGTGTCTGCGAACACAGACAGAGAGCTCGCTTAGTCTGGACAAGGAGTCCAGGCACAAGAAGGAGTCTCCAGGAGTATGAGCTGTCTCAGTCTGGGTGCTCGATGTACCCCGGACACAGGAGTAGTCTCTGTGAGAATCCATGCGGATAGCTGCTGAATAAGAGGGGAGCTCTCTCAAGTCTGGACGTTGAAGGTGCCTTCAGACACAAGGAGGAGACTCTGTGAAACTCCATGCTGGTAAATGCTGAACATATGTGTTGTTTTGGCCCAGGCTGTTAGAGTCTGGTCCCAGGTAGATAGGGAAATCTATCTAAGTGTAGTAAGTGGCTGGACAAGCCCAGGTCTTATGTTTATGATTTGGTTTTGATTATGTTCTGTTTGCTGTAGACTTTAATAAAACTGGTTGCGGCCAGTTTTTACCAGAACTGCTGTCTGTGAATGAACTGTTTCCGTGCCACTCCGTCTACCCGGACGGCGATCCCAGAGCTATATCCCCTGAAAAGCTTACAATATATATATATGTAATTGTGACATATATATATATATATATATATATATATATATATATATTATAGTTCATACACTTCTACATATTGTAATAGCTGCTAATTCAATTGCCGGCTATTGTGAAATCACAAAAGCCGACATGAAATGATACATTGTTTAGACACAGTTAACCATGTCATTTCATGTATTTTGATATCTGCTTTTAACTTACAATTACATAAGTGTATGTGTGCAAAATTTCAGACATGTAGGGGTTAATTAAAGGTGTAAATTCGTTGAAAAAAAATGCGTGGGCTTCCGCTGTATTTTCTCCACCAGACAGACAAAGCAAGCGAGTGGGGGCAGATAATAATAGCCTAGGGAGGGTACATTTTTTGTGTGCCCCCCTGGCTACTAACATCTGCCCCCAGACACCCCAGAAAGGGCAAATCTCTAATTAGATTCGCCCTTTCTGGCACTTTGCCCGTCTAATCCCATTGCCCTGTAGCGGTGGCGAATGGGTTAATAAGGGGTTAAAGCCACCTTGCTATTGAAAGGTCACTTTAAGCCAGGTTAATAATTGAGAGCTGTCAATTAGACAACTATCAATTATTAATCCTATTGAAGGAAATAAAAAAATCACACACACTTTAAGAATAAATAATTTAATGAAATAAAAACACATTTTTTTGACCATCTTTTATTAAACTCTTAATCCCTGCGAAGCCCTTGATCTTCTAGAATAAAGAAAAAATAATAAAACAATATTATTCTTACCTATCTGGCGATCTGTCACATCCCACGATTTAATCCTTCACAAAGGGTTAACTAGCAATCAGCTAAGCAGCGCAAGTAATCCTGCGTGCTCAGCTGAAAGCTCATGAATGAATGAGCCTATCTCCTGCCGACAGGAGAGGATGTGATTAATGAATGAAGCTTAATTGATTGTGTCCCACTTTCACTTTAGGTCAGGTCACTGAAGTGAAAGTGGCAATAAATCAATTAAGCTCCATTCATTAATCTCTTCCTCTCCTTTCCTGGGAGAGGAAGTTATTCATTCAGGGTGTTACAGCTAGGAGACAGCATTAGCTCTCTGCGAGCTGTAACCTGTTAACCCTTTCTGATGGATTACACCGTCGGACCTGACTGTGCATCGGATTGGTAAGAATAATTTTGCTTTTTTATTTTATTTTTATTACAGGAAATGGTTTTAGCAGGAAAATAAAATATGGTCAAAAACTGTGTGATTATTTAATTAAACTTCTTTTTTATTAAACTGTGTGTGTTTGATTTTTCTATCATACAATAGGATTAATAATTGATAGTTGTCTAATTGACAGCTCTCAATTATTAACCTGGCTTAAAGTGACCTTTCAATTGCAAGGTGGCTTTAACCCCTTATTAACCCATTCGCCACCGCTACAGGGCAATGGGAATAGACGGGCAAAGTGCCAGAAAGGGCGAATCTAATTAGAGATTTGCCCTTTCTGGGGTGTCTGGGGGCAGATGTTAGTAGCCAGGGGGGGCACAAAAAAAAATGTACCCTCCCTAGGCTATTATTATCTGCCCCCACTCGCTTGTTTTGTCTGTCTGGTGGAGAAAATACAGCGGGAGCCCAAACATTTTTTTTCAACGAATTTACACCTTTAATTAACCCCTACATGTCTGAAATTTTGCACACATACACTTATGTAATTGTAAGTTAAAAGCAGATATCAAAATACATGAAATGACATGGTTAACTGTGGAAACAATGTATCATTTCATGTCAGCTTCTGTGATTTCACAAAAGCCGGCAATTGAATTAGTGGCTATTATACTATGTAGAAGTGTATGAACTATAAATATATATATATGTATGTGTTACAATGACATGTATATATATATATATATATATATATATATATATATATATATGTGTAGCCCTGGTACACAATACCAGGAGGATGAGTGGAGAGGTAACAGTTAAGGTCTCTTCATGACATCATGTACACTTCTGACACACCCAGCAGGGGTGTGGAAGGGAGTGATTTTAGTCAGTCAGTTTCCTGTCCTTGGACAGAGTAGACGTGTCCAGTTTGAGCCTGTCAGCAGTTCAGAAAGTGGAGGCTAGTACAGGTGGTCTAATTCACCTTAGCCTAGTCAGAGCTGTGCCCCACTGGAAGAAAGACTGAACTATCTATTGAGAGTCGAGCAAATCGAAGGGCAAAGTGGAAGGAAGATTATTGGAAAAGTGCTTTTGGCTTGGAAAAGTCCTGCACATTGCTACCGGTCACTGGGGACCGAAGGATCACTATTAGCTACAAGCATAGTGGTAAGAAAACCAGAGATTTACCGGACCCTAGGTCGCGGCAAACAGCCCCATATAGTCAGTACGTAACTGGAGTCAGGTGGAATAGGGACTTTGAGTCAAGCGCAGACAAAAGCAAGAACCTAGTTTCATCAATTGGAAGGCTTCACCACAAATCTGACTGGGCAGAACAGCTTTGGAAAAGCTGGAATCATAGAGGGAACTACGCTGCAAGCTGGTTGTACTCGTCATTATTGGACAGTAAAGGAGGCCCCTAACTTGCTTAGCTGTTGCCTCAAAGCTCATCCTCCATCAACCCCATCAGCCTCCCTGGGACCTGCCTTACCATCTTGCAAGTAAAGGTATGGAAAGACGCTGACCGTGTGAGACTGAGTTATTATTGCATGCCTGCACAATCCCTACCTAACTACCGACCTGAGGGAAGAGTCCCACCTGTAGGGGACCCGACATCTAGCTGCCTCACCATCCCCTCAGAGATCTACAGCAGCGCTGGTACAAATTACCAGAATACTACAGGTGGCGTCACGAACTGTAAATATATCTATCCCCTGTAAATATTCCCCCAACATACGCCAGACCGCTAGGGCCACAGACCGAGCCACAGCTACCTGTGACAATCCCCATAGACTTCTACGGGCTCGGCTCTGAGTACCCCATTGCCCTGGTAACCCACAATTGTGGTGGCGGGTCGACACAAATTTTGGCGTCACGAACAGGATACGAAACTTGCAGCATTGCGAGCCCTGTGTACCTGTGGATTGTTTTTGTGAAAAAGGACTGTTTGCACTTTTGGCGCCAAAAATCGCCATCTTTGTCGCCATATTCGCGCCCTCAGGCGCTGGAGAAAAGGTGGGCGTACCTGAAAGAGCGCGCAGAGTCTTGGACACGCCCCCGGCTCTGACTCATCGGCAGGTCCTGCAACAGGAAGTGAACGCTCTGACATCAGAGCGCCTGCGACGAAGGTCCTGTTCTCACTGCGGTGCCTGTGAAGTAGCAGCGTCTGAAACCGGTAGGCTCCGTTTAACCAAGGGGGCGCTAAGATGTCACAACAACCGGCTGACAGTGCGGCCCCAGCCGGAGTCCCCAATCCCGCACCGTCTGGTATTGTAGGCCAGATGGGGGCGCAGGCCCTGCACCCAGTCCGGTAGTCCCGATCATGCCACTAACGCTCCCATATATGCCTGGGGCGAAATGGCTTCCCCAATACAGCGGTGGGCCAGGCACTTTAGCAGGCTTCAAGCGGAAGTTATGCAGCATCCTAGAAATGTACTCCATGCCTGAGAGACAAAAAGCTGCTGTGCTAATAGGGAAGCTAACTGGCGCTGCTGAGAGGGAAGTGGAGACTTGGGATACCGTTGATCAGGAGTCGGTACCTGCGATCTTCCTTAAGCTACATGCCATATTTGAAGACCGCACAGAAACGGATCTCCGGATGGCCTTCTATCACTGTTCACAACAGCCAGGTGACAGCATCCGGGACTATGCTTGCCGACTACAGGGAGCCCTGAGAGCCCTCAAGCAAATTAACAATTTAAATGCTATCGACGAGAATAGAATGCTGAAAGAACAATTTATACAGGGATTGAGATCCCCAGAGGAACGCAGAACTGTAAATTGGTGGTCCTTAGATCATCCGGATGCTACCTTTGATGCCCTAAAGGACATGGCAATAAAAGGGCTGCGGCCCCTGGGCAAACCTGAGGTGGCAACCCAACATCATCAGGCTGAAGTCACTCTGGAACCGGCAGTAAACCCCTTTTCCCCGCTAGTGGCTGAAGCCAAAGCGCAGGTGACACCTCCTAGTGAATTGGACTGTCTGCGCTCAGAGGTGCGCCAGCTGACTAAAAATCTGGCTGCTGTAATGAGTGCCCTGCAGCTGCGGAAAGAGGAGGAAGGGAAGATCTTGTTAGCTGACTGCCCAGAGGACGTTCCGTGGATGCACCGGAGAAGAAAGAAGACGTCGCCCCCCCGGAGGAGGACAACGCCACCCCCAGGAGCGACCTCTGATCAACACCCTCCTCGTCGAGAGATCATCTGTTATCGCTGCAACCGGAAAGGTCATCTGTCTACACAGTGTCCTTTAAACGGGCAGAACCTGGGTCCAAGGGCCAACACCCAGGAGAATACCCGTCAGGCCCCCTAGACTGGAACCGCAGGTATGTGGGCGGGCGACCCTACCTGTCTATTATTCTAGATGGTATTGCTGTTCCAGCATTGTTAGACACTGGGTCCCAGGTGACCCTAATACCTGATGCTCTATATACCAAGTACTGGTCAATGGACAGTCTTAAACCTCCGAGCCTTGACTTTACTGTGTATGCTTCTAATGGTCTTCCTGTAGAAGTACTCGGAACAAAATGTGTAGATGTAAAGGTGGGCAGAGAGGAGTTGAAAGACCAAGGGCTTCTGGTAGTAAAGACTGTAAATGAGGAGAACGGTTTAAATATAATTTTGGGTACTAACATTATCGGTAATTGTTTGGGAGAAGTTGTGTTCTTGCTCCAACAGCTCGCTGAGATTGCCCGACCAAGGCAGAGAGGAGTAATCCAAAGAGAGATCCGGGCCCTGGTGTGTCAGCAGCAAGCGAAGCTTACCGACGGCGAAATTGGTAATGTACGGGTCACTGACTCGGATCCTATTGTGGTACCCCAATGAGTGAAATGATCATTTGGTGCAGGGCAGCCATAGGTCTGAGAGGACAGAATTACCAAGCTGTAGTAGAACCCCACCATTCAGAACATAGACCTACACTTATGACTGCTAGAGGAGTAGTAGAAGTGGTGAATGGAAGAGTACCGGTACGGCTTCTCAATTGGGGAGATGATGAGGTAAATTTACCCCGTTATGCAACCATTGCTAAACTTCATGCTGTTGATAATAATTCTATTCTCCGGCTGAGTCCTTAGACTCCTGTCAAATAGAGGAGGACAATGACCCAGCAACTCAGGTGGCGGAATGGTGTCAGCAACTCCATGTTGGGACGGACACCACTCCCGCTCACCAGAAGCAAGGGGTATTACGGGTGGTGCAAGAGTACGCCCAAGTGTTTAGCAAGAATCCACTTGATTTTGGGATAATTAAGGGAGTACAACATCACATCCCTACAGGCAGTCATCCTCCCATCAAAGAGCGGTATAGGCCCATACCTCCAGCTCATTATCAGAAGGCTAAAGAAATGTTGCATGATATGAAGAAAGCTGGGGTGATAAGGGATAGTTGTAGCCCC
Organism: Oophaga sylvatica; assembly: GCA_033576555.1. Taxonomy (NCBI): domain Eukaryota; kingdom Metazoa; phylum Chordata; class Amphibia; order Anura; family Dendrobatidae; genus Oophaga; species Oophaga sylvatica. The sequence continues at coordinate 165,710,444 of JARQOD010000001.1, read as the reverse complement.
TGGGCAGCCCCTCTAGTTCTGGTTAAAAAGAAAGATGGTAGTATGAGAATGTGTGTGGATTACAGGCAGGTGAACCGCATAACACACAAGGATGCATACCCGCTACCACGTATAGAGGAATCATTAGCTGCTCTGAAAACGGCTAACTACTTTTCTACCCTTGATCTGACTAGTGGTTACTGGCAAGTGGCTGTGGCTGAGGAGGATCGTGAGAAAACGGCTTTCACCACCCCAATGGGGCTCTGTGAGTTCGACAGAATGCCGTTTGGGCTCAGCAGTGCCCCAGGAACATTTCAGAGAGTGATGGAAAATTGTCTGGGACATCTCAATTTTGAAACCGTGCTGCTATACCTAGACGACGTTATCGTGTATTCCAAGACATATGAGGACCATCTGAAGCACCTGGCAGAAGTATTCGAGTCCCTGTCCAGGTACGGGATGAAATTAAAACCCTCAAAATGCCATCTACTCAAACAGAAGGTACAATACTTGGGGCACATCGTCAGTTCGGAAGGAGTAGCGCCGGACCCAGAGAAAGTCACCGCCATCCAGAAGTGGCCGGAGCCGAAGAACCTTAAGGAAGTGCGACAGTTCCTGGGACTAACGGGTTACTACAGAAGGTTCGTGAAAGATTACACGAAGAAGGCAGCTCCTTTACAGGACCTCCTGGTAGGACAATCCTTAAAGAGCAGAAACCCTCCCTTTAATTGGGGTAAAGAACAGGCTGAAGCATTCCAAAAGATGAAAGAGATCCTGACAGGAGATGAGATCTTGACGTATCCTGATTACAACCAACCGTTCCTGTTGTACACCGATGCAAGTAATGAAGGTTTAGGAGCAGTTCTCAGTCAGAAGCAGAATGGCCAAGAAAAAGTCATCGCTTATGCTAGCAGAAAACTCAGGCCAACGGAGAGGAATCCGGAAAATTATAGCAGCTTCAAGCTAGAGTTTCTGGCGCTGGTCTGGGCCATTACTGAAAGATTTAAGCACTATCTGGCCTCCAACAAGTTCACGGCGTACACAGACAACAACCCATTAACGCACCTGGAAACTGCCAAGCTGGGTGCCATGGAGCAGCGATGGATGGCTCGGTTGTCCAATTACCAGTTTACTATCAAGTACCGGGCAGGTCGAAAGAATACTAATGCTGACGCGTTGTCCCGAAGGCCGCATGACTCTGATACGGAAGAAGAATCGGATGACCTGGAAGAAATTGAGCTACCTGCGTTCCATCGAAATGGGGTAGTCCACGAGCATCGAGTCCACAGAAAGCAGTATGGTGCGACATTAAATCCTTTACCCCATCACAGCTGGAAAGAGACTCAGGACAGTGATCCAGTGGTCAGCCGCATCAAGGAGTTGTTAAAACAGGAAGGCTCCTCTTTGGAAAAGGATGCACCTATGTCAGCAAAGCTCCTGTGGAACGAGAAAAGCAGGTTGTTCCTATACCGTGAGAAGTTGTGCAGGAGATACGTCAACCCCAGAACCCATGAGATGGTCTGGCAAATCGTGGTCCCCAAGGCAGACGTCCCAATGGTGTTGGAAGCGTACCACGATCAAGCAGGACACTTTGGCTGGAGAAAGCTGGAGACCCTGTTGAGATGCCGGTTCTACTGGGTAGGGATGCGCAGCTCCATCGAGAGGTGGTGTCGGAACTGTGGACCTTGTGGTCTCAGAAGAAAGGACTACGGTAGTCAGAAGGCACCCCTGCAACCTATCCGGACGACTCGTCCTCTGGAGATTGTGGCCCTGGACCACGTCAAATTGTCGCCAAGTAGATCTGGATACTCATACGCCTTGACCATGGTGGACCATTACTCCAGATTTCTGGTGGTTGTTCCAGTTAAGGACCAGACCGCAGTGACGGCCGCGAAAACCTTTCAAGCAAGCTTCTGCAGACCGCATGGGTATCCCGAGCAAGTCTTAACTGATCAGGGACCTGCTTTTGAAGCCGATTTATTCAAGGAATTCTGTCATATGTACGGGTGCAAGAAAATAAGAACAACACCATATCACCCTCAAACCAACGGTCTTTGTGAAAAGATGAACCATATTGTCCTTGACTTGTTGAGATCCATACCGTTGGAAGACAGGAATCGATGGCCGGATTTACTACCTGATTTGGTTGATTTGTATAATCATATACCTGTAAGCTCAACTAACTGCACTCCGGCTTATCTTATGCGAGCAAGGCCCGGAAAACTACCAATGGATCTAGAACTTGGAGTGGTAGAACCGGAGGCAGACGACGCCATTGAAAACTGGGACGTCAATCGGCAAGAGCAATACAGAAGAGTACAAATCTGTGTAGAGGAAAGTCTCAATAAGGCACGGGAGAAACAGGAAGATGTTTACAACCGAAATGCTCCTGCCAAGCCTTTGATGCCTGGAGAGGTAGTATTAAAAAGGAAAAGGAAGATGCACAAATTGGATAATCAGTGGGAGCAAGAACCCTATGTCATACAAGATTCTAAATATGACAACAGAAAAGTGTGTGTCGTCAGTAAGGACGGAGGAAGAACAACAATCACTGTGTCCAGAGATCATTTGAAATTGTGTCCAGAACACTTAAAGCGTTGTGAAAAGAACCCTGTCCTCAATCAAGGAGAAAGAAAGGAAGAGGTCATACACACCGATCTGGGAGATTTTCCTGCGGATTGGCCTAGACTGGGAGATGCTGTGATAATTCCAGTGTTGCAGTTTTATCAGCCACAAGAGGAAGTTCTACCTCCAGTTGTGCCTGTGGTGCCAGTTGAACCCGCTCAGGAGTTACCCATCCCAGCAACACCTCAACCTGTGGAACCTCAAGAAGGATCATCTGAAGCAGCGCCCCATACTATGGGATCCCCTGGTGAAGCTGACTCACACCGCCCAGCCATCAGTACGCTTGCCAGATCCATAGAAAGATTGAGGCAGTTCTATAGTTTGCCGTTACGCAGTGCAGACAGATCGCAACTTGATATACCTGAGGCTACACCACGTAGATCAGAGCGAACCACCAAAGGGAAGTTACCCATTAGATATCAGCAGTGAATATAACGAATTGATGTGAATATTGTAAAAAGTCTATATATATCTATGTGTTTTTCCCTATTATGTCTTCGTTTAACAATGGACTCGGAGGCTGAGGACTGAGCCAGCCCAAAAACTGTATCCTGTAAATAGTTGCACTAAAGTGCCTTTTTAATGGTTTCACATGAAACCTTGACTTACCTCTGAACCAAAAACCCGTGTGGTGTGGCACTGAGTGAGGTCTGCATTTGGATGTCCTGCAGCCCACCCAGGACCCACGTTGAAGGTTTGGTGCGGGTCCTTCACAAGAATACTGTATATTTATTGAATGCTATTTAATATTTGTATTTTTCTATAATGTTTGTAACGTTCAAGATACCCTCACCTCCCGGATGGGACGAATTAATGTTATTGTTAATGTTTTCATGCATAAACAAAATGTCTCTTTTATATTTTACAGCCCGGTAGTGCTGTCGTTTACCATGGGGGAATGTGTAGCCCTGGTACACAATACCAGGAGGATGAGTGGAGAGGTAACAGTTAAGGTCTCTTCATGACATCATGTACACTTCTGACACACCCAGCAGGGGTGTGGAAGGGAGTGATTTTAGTCAGTCAGTTTCCTGTCCTTGGACAGAGTAGACGTGTCCAGTTTAAGCCTGTCAGCAGTTCAGAAAGTGGAGGCTAGTACAGGTGGTCTAATTCACCTTAGCCTAGTCAGAGCTGTGCCCCACTGGAAGAAAGACTGAACTATCTATTGAGAGTCGAGCAAATCGAAGGGCAAAGTGGAAGGAAGATTATTGGAAAAGTGCTTTTGGCTTGGAAAAGTCCTGCACATTGCTACTGGTCACTGGGGACCGAAGGATCACTATTAGCTACAAGCATAGTGGTAAGAAAACCAGAGATTTACCGGACCCTAGGTCGCGGCAAACAGCCCCATATAGTCAGTACGTAACTGGAGTCAGGTGGAATAGGGACTTTGAGTCAAGCGCAGACAAAAGCAAGAACCTAGTTTCATCAATTGGAAGGCTTCACCACAAATCTGACTGGGCAGAACAGCTTTGGAAAAGCTGGAATCATAGAGGGAACTACGCTGCAAGCTGGTTGTACTCGTCATTATTGGACAGTAAAGGAGGCCCCTAACTTGCTTAGCTGTTGCCTCAAAGCTCATCCTCCATCAACCCCATCAGCCTCCCTGGGACCTGCCTTACCATCTTGCAAGTAAAGGTATGGAAAGACGCTGACCGTGTGAGACTGAGTTATTATTGCATGCCTGCACAATCCCTACCTAACTACCGACCTGAGGGAAGAGTCCCACCTGTAGGGGACCCGACATCTAGCTGCCTCACCATCCCCTCAGAGATCTACAGCAGCGCTGGTACAAATTACCAGAATACTACAGGTGGCGTCACGAACTGTAAATATATCTATCCCCTCTAAATATTCCCCCAACATACGCCAGACCGCTAGGGCCACAGACCGAGCCACAGCTACCTGTGACAATCCCCATAGACTTCTACGGGCTCGGCTCTGAGTACCCCATTGCCCTGGTAACCCACAATTGTGGTGGCGGGTCGACACATATATATGTATTCTATGTGTATGTATCTAGTGTTTTGTGAGCTGTCAGTGTGATTTTACAGTAGCCGGGGATGAATTGCCGGCTTTTCAAAGGAGACTGGTGCGTATAAATCGGACAGCACTTGCATGGTGCGAGTGCTGTGCGTTTTTTAATCGCACCCATTGACTTGCATTGGCGATTATCATCCCAAAATCGCATCAAATCGCAGCATGATGCGATTTTTTTCTCACACCAATTTCTGATGAGGAAAAAATCGCAAATGAGAATTCACCTATTGAATAACATTGGTCAGATTTGAATCCGATTTTTTTTCGTCTGATTATCATCCGTTTTCAGCGCCAGTGAGTATGAGCCCTTAGACTAAAATCTGTATCTCTGTAGAGGGGTAGTGGCCCTGCTATGATAAAAAACGCCTGCTGCTAAAAGGCTGAGTGTTCAGTCAGAAGGCCAATGAATACAAATTTCAAAATACTGACTGTCACATCCAAGCATAAACCAAGTGTGAAGATGTGCTTAACCTAGAGTCACCAACTCATATACATTCAAACAAAAAAGGTTCCCATACAGCTGAAGACTTTGGTCTAAGCGAGGATTGGCATTAGTTTAGGTCCTGGAAAATGAGAAACGCTTTAACGTGGCTTCAAGGTACACATAAATTGGCCATTTTATGCGCTAAGCTTTCTCAATTTTTCCTACTTCTAATGCAGTAATGCAATTCATTTTTCATATTTCATATTTACATGCTATGGCGCTACAGAGTGCTGCCTTTTTTGTTTGAAGTTATATGAATTGGTGACTCTAGGTTAAGCACCTGTTCACACTTGGTTTATGTTTGGATGTGACAGTTAGTTTTTTTAACTTTGTATTCATTGGCCTTCTGACTGAGCACTCCACCTTTTAGCCGCCGGCATTTTTAATCATAGCAGGTCCACTACCCCTCCACAAAGATATAGATTTTAGTCTAAAGAGAGGATTCATAGGTTCCCATACAGATGAAGACTTTGGTCTAAGCGATGATTGGAATTAGTTTAGGTCCTGGAAAACGAGAAACACCTTAATATGGCTTCCAGCTACACAGAAATTGGCTAATATTCTAGAGCAGGGGTCCCCAACCGCCGGTCCGCGGCCCAGGACCGGGCCGTTGCAGTTCTGTTGCCGGCCGCGGAGCCACGGCACTGAACGCTGGACACACATGGAGCTGGCGGCTGTAGCACTGTAGTGACAGCTGAAGCTGCTGGCTTCATTAGACATCAATACTCACCTTCCGTCGCTGCATCCCTGTAGGTCGCGGCGGCTTCATCCAGTGCTGAGCGGTGACGTAGTACTGCTCATTAAGGTCATGAATATGGATGTGACGCCACTCCCATAGGCGTGGCGTGAATATTCATGACCTTAATGAGCGGTACTACGTGACCGCACTGCACAGGAGGAAGCTGCCGCGGCCGACAGGGATGTAAGGAAGTTCAGCGACGGTTTGAGGGTTAGTATGGGGGAGGATGGGGGAGCCCAGCCATGCAAGGGTGGGAGCAGAGCCTTGTATACAAGGGAGGGAGAGGAGCCTTGTATACAAGGGAGGGAGCAGAGCCTTGTATACAAGGGAGGGAGCAGAGCCATGTATACAAGTGAGGGAGCGGAGCCTTGTATACAAGGGAGGGAGCAGAGTCTTGTATACAAGGGAGGGAGCAGAGCCATGTATACAAGGGTGGGAGCGGAGCCATGCTTACAAGGGTGGGAGCAGAGCCATGCGTACAAGGGTGGGAGCAGAGCCATGCATACAAGGGTGGGAGCGGATCCATGCATACAAGGGTGGGAGCGGAGCCTTGTATACAAGGGTGGGAGCGGAGCCTTGTATACAAGGGTGGGAGCGGAGCCATGCCTACAAGGGTGGGAGCGGAGCATTGTATACAAGGGAGTCACATTCACATTATAAATGTTATAATTAAATGATAAGTATGCACTACTACTAAACTACAACCCCGTCCATAGCCCCGCCCCCTTATGACCAAAGCCCCACCCCTGCCACATCTCCATCCCCGCCCTGCCATGGAAGAATGGTCTTGCTTGAAGCCGGTCCCTGGTGCAAAAAAGGTTGGGGACCACTGTTCTAGAGGGATGGGCACATTTTCGCACACTCGGGCGCAGTCCATGCCCACAATAGGCGATTCTGCTCCTCCTCTTCAAAACCACCATCTCCATTTTGGAGTCCATGCTTCTAGCCCCCATCTTGGACTTCATGTCTTCCAATACTATTCTCTCCGTACTGTGAGTCAGTTCTTCCCTACTTTCTTTGTGCGAGGCACTCGCATCCTGCCAAGTGCACCAAATGTAAATTGCCCAAACTAGGTAGTCGTGGGTGAGTTGCTAAAGACAGTCGTTCTGGCACTCTACAGACAATACGTGTCCCCGTCCCGGTGTGTTGCTGGGTGTGGAGTGCATCATGCTTACTTCTGGCCTGTGGTCCTCCATTGGCTCCAGATTTTTTTCTTCTGGAACCTTGGGAGCAATCAATCCAGGGAACACAGGCTTTGTAAAAACAATCAAACTTCTACTGGACATTCGGCAGTCTTTACAAAGAGGCATATAGGATAAGGCCCAACGGGTTGTCGTCTTTCCCACAGATACCGAACACAACTTCAACCCTGGTTCATGGTATGGCTAGAGTGTCTCTCTTGCTATCTTCTCTAGCATTTGGAATTCTTTTCTACTACTAGCAGTGTATTGCAACACCTCCCACCTCATAGAGTTTGAATGCATCTTTCCCTGCAGCTTCACAGGCTGAGTGTGCCTCAGGTCCCCGACATCCATTTTGAGATTCCCCTTGGCCAGTGGACGGAATCACATTGAAGGGTATTTTTGGCAATCCAATGTTCAGAGCATTAGGCCCAAGTTGTTTCTAGCACCCAATTCATGAGACTGCTGCTGACACTTCACACTACTGTCCTGCACTGAACTTTACTTCCTGTACTTAGCACTAACGCTCAGTCCCCCTCCCCAATCTGGGTTGTTCTTACTCTCACACTGTCCCTGTGCCTGATGTGTTGCTAAGCAGACTACACCTTTCACCTTCAATCTAGACAGTGACATCTTGAGACTGTTAGTACGGCAGCCCACCGGTAAATTAACACTTACCATTAGGACATATATCAGGAACAAAACATTATTCACAGCTTACATATTCTATACCACAGTAACACTGATGTCTTAAGGGAAGAACATGGCAGGTGGTCCATCTCCTTACAATGAAATCAAAAGAAGCAGAAAAAGTCCATGCTTCAGATAATGTAATAAAAACACTTGATTGTAGATTTGGTCAATGTCAACTTGTGCCCCTGGTTTTGCACTTGACTTTACTAAAGGGAATCTGTCAGCACGTTTTCACAATGTAATACTACAGCAGTATGATGTAAGGACAGAGACCTTGATTCCAGCAATGTGTCATTTGCTGGTCTGCATTCTATGATTTTGATAGAATCCGTTGTCTTTCCAGCAGATCTAGCAGTTCTCAGAATGCTGAGCAATGTATAACCCCGCCCACATCACTGATTAGCAGTTTTATGTACACTGTACATTGACAGAAATCAGCTGATCAGTGATGTAGGCGTGGTAGAACTAGTAGCAACAAGACACCTAGTCTACTGCTGATAAAACTTTGATTTTATTGAAACAGCAACTTACAGCCTATCAAGTGACACATCTTTGCAGCCCTTACCAGGGGCGTACATAGAAATCATGGGGCCCCATAGCAAAAGTCTGAATGGGGCCCCCCCCAAAAAAAAAACAGGTGCTCTTAACTCCACACACACACACACCTGCAGTGCATGCAGGGCCCCCTACACCCTCCACAGTGCGTGCAGCCGGGCCCCCCTCCCTAAGGTGCAAAGTGCAGCCAGAGCCATTGTAAATGTAAAGTGCCAGCACAGTGAGGGGACAAATTTAACAAAAAAAATCGACCCCCAGCCAGGCTCACCATATTGTGTGTGCAGTGGCGTAGCAACTGTTTGTGGGGCCCAGGGCGGCTGAAAAATTTGCCGCCCCTTTGGTCATTGATAATCCTGAAGCATTCACCATTACAACCAAAAACAGGCTCAAAGTAAATACCTTTCACCTGTAAAATCAGCATGGCAAAAATACACACTGCAAAGCAGCAACACACAGTATGGACTTGTGTTTATGATGTGCTTTATCCTCCTTGGACAAAAAGGACTTCTTTAGGCTTGGCTCACATTTATACAGTGCAGTCTGCTGGACAAATATGTCTGAATTGCAAAAAAAAAAATGGTATTCAGACGTATATGGAGGCATACACAAACCATAATGGGCAACACGTAGTGTAAAAAAAATGTTCTTCTGACTATGTTTTGCCCTGATCACGTTGTATTGTGGGAAAAAAACATAATTGACCAAAGGTACGCGTTTTTAATGTGGGGTAAAAAAAAGTTTATTCCTCTGGACACCTCCTCACAGAACTGATGCCAAAATGGAGTGGGATGGGACTGTTGACACCAGTAAAACTGGATGGAAAAAAAATTATTCTTTTTAAGTAAAAAAACATATAGAGACAAAGATGGAAGTACGATATCTATCAAATGTACTTGTTTAAATTCGTAGGTTGATGCATGGCATACGTTTTAATGTATACGTCCAACGCATTAAGTCTGCAGGCGTATAAATGTGAACCTAGCCTGACGGAACATGCTGCATAGTGTGCTCCGATGTAAGAAGTGTGGTACCTAATCTGACAGCAGGTACAAGCAATGCCCATCATTCATGGCATCATATAAGACAGGTAGACGGATGTCATATCTTTGTATATGAAATGATTGGAATATGTAAGCTATGCAAAGTTCCAACATGTGTACAAACTACAAGACACATTTTATCAGAGGTAAGGTGACACAGAAATGCCGCACACAATATCTTCCATAACATCTGCAGAACTTCCACTCTCAGGCACCTCATGAGCTCAGCACGCCCCATGTAATTGCTGTCTCCCAGGTGCATGCCTCTGGGGTGAAGGAGCAGAATAAATTAGTAACATTTATTGGCTGCACCATGATTTCCAGGGCATTGCACATTTTTAGTATTGCATGACATGCATTGTTGCACACCTTGACAGTGAAGTTGGTGGTGGGACATAGACTGGACATGGTCTTACCTACAGCTAGGAAGCATCATCCTGCCCTGGTGGTGGTACAGGGGTCAAATCACATGAAACCAGCTTTAATGGAGAAGCATTGTGAGGAGTACAGAAGGTGGCTGCAGTGCATGCAGGGCCCCCCTCCTCCACAGTGCATGCAGTCAGGCCCCCCTCCCTCCACAGTGCATGCAGGGCCCCCTCCTCCACAGTGCATGCAGGGCCCCCCTGCTCCACCCTCCACAGTGCCTGCAATCAGGACCCCCTCACTCCCTAAGGTGCAAAGTGCAGCCAGAGGCTAGCCATTGTAAATATAAAGTGCCAGCACAGTGAGGGGACACATTCAACAAAAAAAATCCACCCCATACCTCAGCCAGCAGGACTCACCGTCTTGTGTATCTCTCCCTAAGTGAAACTTATGAATGTTTTCTGCTTCCTGTGATGCACGTGTCTCTGGCTGCAGGCTGGCTTTCTTCTTATGCAAATGCAGCCAGAGACTTGCTGACCAGGAGACAACAAGGAAAGGGGACCTTCAAGGGGGTTTACAGTGTCCGGCCGTCGCTTATATTTAATTAAAGGAGATAGTACTGTGTCAGCACAGCACAGCTGCCAAACGACAGCGGCCGTCGTGGGCCCCCTCACCTGTCTGGGCCCCATAGCAGCTGCTTAGTCTGCTCTATTCACGGAACGCCACTGGCCCTTACATCATGCTACTCTCAGATTACATAGCAGAATCCTGCTGATAAATTCCCTTAATATATGTTGTGTATTTTATTTAAAAGCAATTAATTATGCATAAATTAGGCTTTTTTTTCAAATTGACCCTCTCTAGCATAACCTAACTTAACCCCTTAGTGACAGAGCCAATTTGCAGCTAAATGACCGGGCCAATTTTTACAATTCTGACCACTGTCACTTTATGAGGTTATAACTCTGGAACGCTTTAACGGATCCTGCTGATTCTGAGATTGTTTTTTCATGACATATTGTACTTCATGTTAATGGTAATTTTTTTTTTTTATATTACTTGCTTTATTTATGAAAAAAACTGAAATATGGCGAAAATTTTGAAACTTTAGCAATTTTCAAACTTTAAATTTTTTATGCCCTTAAGTCAGAGAGATATGTCACACAAATTTCTTAATAAATAACATTTCCCACATGTCTACTTTACATCAGCACAATTTTGGGAACAAAATTTTTTTTTGTCACGAAGTTATAAGGGTTAAAAGTTGACCAGCGATTTCTCATTTTTACAACACCATTTTTTTTATAGGGACCACATCACATTTGAAGTCACTTTGAGGGATCTATATGATAGAAAATACCCAAAAGTGACACCATTCTAAAAACTGCACCCCTCAAGGTGCTAAAAAACCACATTCAAGAAGTTTATTAACCCTTTACATGCTTCACAGGAACTGAAGCGATGTAGAAGGAAAAAATTAACATTTAACTTTTTTTGCAAAAAATTTACTTCAGAACAAATTTTTTTTATTTTCACAAGTGTTAAAAGAAAAAATGAACCACAAAATTTGTTGTGCAATTTCTCCTGAATACGCCGATACCCCATATGTGGTGGTAAACCACTTTTTAGGTGCACGGCAGAGGTCGCAAGGGAAGGAGCACCGTTTGACTTTTTCAACGCAGAATTGGCTGGACGCCATGTCACGCTTGGAGAGCCCCTGATGTGCCTAAACAGTGGAAACCCCAAACAAGTGACCCCATTTTGGAAACTAGAGGAACTTATCTAGATGTGTTGTGAGCACTTTGAACCTCCAAGTGTTTCACAGAAGTTTATAACGTAGAGCCGTGAAAATAAAAAATCATTTTTTTCCTCAAAATGATTTTTTAGCACGCTATTTTTTTATTTTCCCAAGGGAACAGGAGAAATTGGACCCCAAAAGATGTTGTGCAATTTTTCCTGAGTACGCCGATACCCCATATGTTGGGGTAAACCACTGTTTGGGCGCACGGCAGGGCTCGGAAGGGAGGGAGCGCCATTTGACTTTTTGAACGACACGTTGTGTTTGGAGACCCCCTGATATGCCTAAATAGTGGAAACCCCTCAATTCTTGCTCCAACCCTAACCCCAACACACCCCTAATCCTAACTCTAATTCCAGCCCTAATTGTATCCCTAACCCTAATTGTAACCCTAAACCTAATTGTAACCCTAATTCCAACCCTAATCCTAACCCTAACCCTAATGGATACATGAAAATAAATACAATTTCTTTATTTTATTATAAGTCCCTAACTAAGGGGGTGATTAAGGGAGGGTTTATTTACTATTTTTTTTATTTTGATCACTGTGATAGGGTTTATCACAGTGATCAAAATGTACTTTCACTGAATGAATGAATCTGCCGGCACTGCGCATGCGCTTGCCATTTTATTTTACAGGAAGAAGAGGCTCGGAGCTGCGGGAGGACAGGGGGGATACCCGGAGGTATGGGGGGCACATCAGGGGACCCGTGGACCCTATTTCTCTCCCCTCTGATGTGCGATCACGTCAGAGGGGAGAGAAATTACATGCAGGATTGCGACTTTTTTTTTCTTTTGCGATCGCCGTTATATGGTTAATAACGGCGATCACAAAAGCGGGGGACCTCTTGGTAGCTGAGACCCCGGAGAAAATCCGACTCGGCAGGCGCACTGCGCCCGCCATTTTCTTTCCACTTAGAAGACGCGGGCAGCTCTGGGAGCCACAGGAGGACTGGGGGGACACCGGGAGGCACGGGGGACAGATCGGGAGTCCTGGGGACCCTATTTCTCTCCCCTCTGATATGCGATCACATCAGAGGAGAGAGAAATTAAATGGAGAATCGCTGCTTTTTATTTTTTTTTGCGGTCGCCGTTATACGGTTAATAACGGAGATCGCAAAAGCGGGGTCGGTAAAACCGAACCGAATCATGTTCTCTGAGAAAATCCGACTCTGGGGGGCGCTATCTACTTTTTCCACAGCGCCGTGAATTAACGGTGCTGTGGTTTAAGTACCCTTAACGTTAAAAGGCGTATCGGCGGTCGTTAAGGGGTTAAAGAAATGAATAACAGAACAATGTTTTCTTGTGGCCACTATTTTTATTGAAATGTCTGTAAAAATTTCTGAAGAATAACTTTCACAAGTGAGGATCGATAAATTGACCCCACCTTAGGTGTTTATTTTGAGACTTATAGGAGTTCCATTTTATCCTTCCTCAGTCAGCAAAAAGTCCCAAATTTCTCCTTAAGGGCTCATACTCAGTTGCTGGAAAAAAAACAGTCAGTTTTCAGGATGGTCCGATCATGTGCAATCGACATGCGATTTGCATGCGATTTTTTATAGCACCATCTATTGCATTAGCGAATTATCATGCCAAAATCGCATCAAATCGCAGCACGCTGCGATTTTTTTCTCACACCGATTTCGGCTGAGAAAAAAAATCGCAAATGAGATGTCACCTATTGAATAACATTGGTCCGATTTGAATCAGATTTTTTATCGGCTGAAAATCATCCGTTTTCGGCTCAAGTGAGTATGAGCCCTAAGACTAGAATAGTTATTCAAGTAAAACATAGAACAGCAAAAATAAAAATAGTACTGCAAACATAATCTTCTTGTGGCCCTTCTGCCAGCTGACGGAATAGTACGTCAGCTGGCAGTATCCCCTGCTTTGAGGTTGACTCCGGCAGTGAGCCCACCTCAAAGTCACGACATGTCAACTGTTATAAACAGCTGACATGTGCCCACAATAGGTGCGAGCGGAATCGCTATCCGCCCGCCCCTATTAACTAGTTAAATCCCGCTGTCAAAGCTGACAGCGTGCATTTAACTACCGCTTCCGGCTGCCGGGCCAGAAATGAGCGCATCGCCGACCCCCGTCATGTGATCTAGGGTCGGCGATGAGTTTCCTTGACAACCAGAGGTCTCATAGAGACCTCTATGGTTGTTTCTGGTGGGCGGCTCTCAAAGCAATGCAGTAAATCTGCTACATATGGGCGATCTGCTCATCGCCCATATGTAGCAGAGGCGATCGAGTTGTGCCAGCTTCTAGCCTCCTATGGAGGCTATTGAAGCATGCCAAAAGTAAAAAAAAAAGTGTTTAAAAATTAAAAAAAAATAAAAAAACCTAAAAGTTCAAATCATCCCACACACCCCTTTCGCCCCAATCAAAATAAAACAATTAAACAAACAAAAATCACACATACACATATTTGGTATCGCCGCGTTCAGAATCGCCTGATCTATCAATAAAAAAAAGTATTAACCCGATCGCTAAATGGCGTAGCGAGAAAAAAAATCAAAACGCCAGAATTACTTTTTTTTTGGTCGCCATGACTTTGCATTAAAATGCAATAATGGGCGATCAAAAGATCATATCAGCGCATAAATGGTATCTTTAAAAATGTACGCTTGGCATGCAAAAAATGAGCCCTCACCTGGCCCAAGATCACAAAAATTGGAGACGTTACGGGTCTCGGAAAATGGCACAATTTTTTTTTCTATTTTACCAAACTTTGGAGTTTTTTTTCACCACTTAGATATAAGAGAACCTAGACATGTTTGGTGTCTATGAACTCATAATGACCTGGAGAATCATAATGGCAGGTCAGTTTTATCATTTAGTGAACCTAGCAAAAAAGCCAAACAAAAAACAAGTGTGAGATTGCACTTTTTTTGCAATTTCACCGCACTTGAAATTTTTTTTCCCGTTTTCGAGTACACTACATGGTAAAACCAATGGTGTTTTTCAAAAGTACAACTTGTCCCGCAAAAAATAAGCCCTCACATGGCCATATTGATGGAAAAATAAAAAAGTTATGGCTCTGGAAAGAAGGGGAGCGAAAAACGAAAACACAAAACAGAAAAAAGCTCTGGGGGTTATGGGGTTAAAAAAAGTTAAAAGTTGTCATGGACTGTTAGTGGAATAGAAAACAGGTAAAGTTCCAATAGATTTTCTTTATTGTGCAAAATAAATGCATCTCAAGCTGTTTTGTACGTCATTTCCAACATTTTATTACGTGTTGTACATCATCTTAAGTTATTCGCAGCACTGATGTTTTTCCCTTACAGTATTTGCACAAACCGTGAAGAAGATGTAGACTTATACTGAGAAAATGTATAGCATAATTGAATGTGACATATATCACACTGTGACATATATTATAGAGTAGCAATAAAAGTTTTACGCAAATGTTTGCTATTTCCATTTCTTTGTACGCATTCTGCTGTGGCTACAGTTAGTCAAGTGCAAGTAAAACTAAAAATATATGGAGATGTATTCTAATATTTCTAAAGAACACTACAAGACATGGGGAGAAGCGTTTATATTTACTTAGAAGAAAACTTTGCAAGAATAAGATATTTTGGATGGTTACCAGAGATTAAAGGGAACTTGTCACCACCCCCCCCCGGGTGTTTTTAAGTAAAAGAGTCACCTTCAGCAGCACTAAGGCTGCAGTCTGTGAAGGTGGCTCTTTTTTTCTGGTCTCCTGCAACGCTAAAATATTCAGTTTTAAAACTAGGTCCCCATACCTTAAATGTGTCCGTGAGGCATGGCCTCTTTCCCTGACTCATCCCCCCCCAGCCGTCCATCAAGCCCCTTCAGCGTCGCCGTGCCTCCAACAGCGTTGTTTTACTTTAATTTCTGTTCTGTGTGGCGCCTGCGCTGTTGTAACAGTCTTTGGACATGCACAGTGCACGCTGCCGGGGAACTGTCAGAAGACTATTGCGCCCCGCAGTGTGTTATCATATATTCACACTGCGGGGCTGGCAATCTGGCGCCTGTGCAGTCCACATGTTTAGCATGTAGATTGCGCAGGCGCCAGATTGCCAGCCCATTGTGAATACATGATAACACACTGCGGGGAGGGATCTGGGGAAAGACAAAGACAGAGGTGCAATAGTCTTCTGACAGTACCCGGGTAGCGCGCACTGCGCATGCCTGAAGACTGTTACAACAGCGCAGGTGCCCAACAGAGACGAAAGGAAAGAAAAAAAGTCTGGAGGAGGCGCGGTGTGACGCTGAAGGGGCTTGATGGACGGCTGGGTGGAGGATGAGTCACGGGAAGAGGCCATGCCTCAGGGACACATTTAAGGTATGGAGACCGAATTTTAAAACTATATATTTCAGCGTTGCAGGGGACCAGAAAAAAAAGAGCCACCCTTTACAGACTGCTGGCTTAGTGCTGCTGAAGGTGGGTGGGGAATGAACATGTAATATATGTAGATAGAGGAATGAACACATATCCCATATAAACAGGTATATGTTATATTCTTTGATAGGTGGGGAATGAAGATGAAATATGTGCAAAGTGTTTTACATTTTCACATTACATTGTGTATTTTCAGGAAAATCCCTGAAATGGATGGAAACAGGGCTGAAAAGGAATGTTAACAGCAGGGGGGGGGGAAAGATCCTGGAAGCATCTCTGACTCCCAGCTCGCTGCTGGGGACAATATTGACAGAGTATTACTCCACTTTTACGGACTGACAATAAAACATACTAAACCAAAGAGAAAATGAATTTTACAGGAAAAAAGGTTAGGAAATATTTTTTCCTGTATAATGACTTGTATGTAAGGATTAGAGATGAATTTCACAGACATGGCCTTCAAAACCCAATGAATCCCTCAATTGCCCATAACAGCTATTCATAGTCCAGCTTTCACTTTATTAGAGCGCTGCACGGGAGGGGAGTATAGGTGTTTTTATTTTAACAGGGGCAAACATTCAGATTGAGAAGCGGTTGTCCTAGTAGTGGAAAACCCCTTTAAGCAAGAGCACAATCCCCCCAGCAAGCAGGAAGCCAGAAGAGCAGTGTCCTTCAGAAGACAAGATGAGACAACCTCTTTAAGAGCACACAGACCTCTTTTACAAAAACCACCAGTAGACTCTTTTCACAGTTTTTTTTGTGGATTTTTTTGCTTCTAAGAAACTCCATTGTTTTCATGCCTAATATTATAAGCTTTTTCCAGATTTCATTTTATTTAATTTAGATATGTTTGTGTCTTTTTATTCCTTTTTATGTCCTGCAAAAAAACGTATGGGAAAAGACATGAAAGAAATGAAACACTTAGGGCTTGTCAAAAATCTCACCTAAAGTGAGCTGTCACACATTAAAAAATCCTGAGGTTTGTGGTGCATTTAATATTTACCTATTGTCTTTTAGGCTACAGATGAAAAACTGCAGAAAAAAAGTTAAATCATAAAATTTGCTGGTTGCTGTGCACTATGCTGATAGCACACTGTCACAAAGTGGGTTGTGAAAGCCCCCAGGACAAGACAAGTATGTGCCCACCTAACCTGTGAACCGTTAGCACTCCCTGAGTCCTTTCCAAAAGCCCAGTATTGCACATGTATTGTAATTTAATTAATGCTGATGTAATTACAAACATCCAGATAAGTTCCTTGGGGGGTCTCATTTCCAAAATGGGGTCAATTGTGAGGGTTTCCACTGTTTAGGCACATCAAGGACTCTCCAAACGCCACATGGCGTCCGATCTCAATTCCAGCCAATTTTGTGTTGAAAATGTCAAATGGCGCTCCTTCCCTTCCGAACTCTACCGTGCGCCAAAACAGTGGTTTTCTGCTACATTTGGAGTATCAGCGTACTCAGGACAAATTGCACAGCAACTGTTGTTGTCCAATTTCTCCAGTTACACATGTGAAAATAAAAAATATGGGGATAAAAGATAATTTTTGTGGAAAAAATATGATTTTTTATTTTCACAGCTCTAAGTTATAAACTTCTGTGAAGCACTTGGGAGTTCAAAGTGCTCACCACACATCTAAATAAGTTCCTTAGGGGGTCTAGTTTCCAAATTGGGGACACTTGTGGGGAGTTTCCACTGTTTAGGCACATCAGGGGCTCTCCAAACGCGGCCTGGCATCTGATCTCAATTACAGCCAATTTTGAGTTGAAAAAGTCAAACGGCACTCCTTCCATTCTGAGCTCTGCCCTGCACCCAAACAGTAGTTTTCCCCACATATGGGGTATCGGTGTACTCAGGACAAATTGCACAACAACTTTTGGGGTCCAATTCCTCCAGTTACCCTTGTAACAATAAAAAATTGGGGTCACCATATATGGTGTACCGGCATGTTCGGGAGGAGTTGTGTTGCAAATTTTGCCAAATTTCTGTTTTATACACATATAAACTCAAGTCATATCGAAGGAATTTTACCACTAACATGAAGTACAATATGTCATGAAAAAACATTCTCAGAATCAGCGGCACCTGTAAAAGCATTCCAGAGATATTACCTCATAAATTGACAGTGGTCAGAATTGTAAAAATTGGCCTGGTCATTAACGTGTAAACCACCTTAAAAAGGGGTTAATAATGAGTTCTCAAAAATTATCACATCATGACAGACATATACGACATGCGGATCAGCCAGGTATTGCCTGTATTCCCGGACAACCAGCTGCAGGAGCCCAAATGACTTTTGGTGGAGCATGGGTGGGACAGGGTATGGCTAAGGCTAGTTTCACTCATCGGTTTTTCGCCGCCAGGCACAATCCGTCCAATATGTCAAAAGACGTATCCGGCGTAGTTTTGGGAAAAACTGATGCAACGGATCCGTTTTTTAGCCGGATCTGTTTGAACTTTAGAACCCGAGAAATGCAGTGTGCGCATGTCTGGAAGGAGAGAGAGAGAGAGGGAAGAGAGAGAGAGACTGGGCCTGCTCCGAGCACAAAAACGGAATGCGGTGGCCGGATCAGGCAAAAGACTGATCCGGTCGCCTGATTCGCCAATTGACTTGCATTGTATCCAAGAGCTTGTTGCGCCGCATCCGCTGCTGTCCGGTTTTTTCGCCGGACACAAAAAACGTTACTCAACTTATAGATGATAATCCCAAATTTTTATTGCAGTCACAGAACAGATAGAAGACGTTTCGGTCCAATAAGGGCCTTCCTCAGTCTGACAGCAATATGGAGGATGTTACAAACAAAAGAAAAACAATAAATAAAATAAAATTCTAACAAAAGTAATGCAAAGGAGTACTATATACATATATACATATGTCCAAAAAAACCAAACCAGAGAAGAGTAACAGGGAGGTGAGCACCTATGGTGGATTTTAATATCAGGTGAAGATATAGTTTAGTGTTGTGATAAAAAGGTTCCAATACTTACCCGACTGCTTGTGGCAAAGGAGTAGTGTGAATGAAGGCAGCTTGCCTGAGAGGAAGATATAGTGCTATATCATATCTATAGATAGGTGTAGTCCTAAGTAGGACATTCCAGTATATATTCCTGATCATGAACAAAGATTAGGTACTAAATACCTTAATAGAAAGACCCTCCTATAGTTAGTTCCTGGTATGCCCTTCTTATGAGGTAGTCTCTAGTCGAGATCTAGGATGTAGAGTAATAAAGATTTTTGTCTAATATGAGGAGAAAGGAGGGGTCTGGAGATATGTAGGTATAAGGACTTACACAATCCTAACCGGGATCAGGTACTGTGGGCCGCAGTGGCTCCTTGATAACCTAGAATATCAGAAGATGAATGGTATTGGAGAACTAGAATGGATATGTAGCGGAATGCTCAGAATACTGACATACAGCTTGTAGCATTGTGCAGCTCATAGGGGTGACAAAGGGCCATATACCAGGCTGTGTGGGAGAAATGGTGTATAATGCATAGATAATGAACAGCTGGGATAATGCTCACAGAATAATGACATTCAGCTTGTGCAGCTCATGGGGGTGACAATGGGCCATATACCAGGCTGTGTGGGAGAAATGGTGTACAATGCATGAGTAATGAGCAGCTGGAGTATTGCAAAGACGGGAATAGTTGTTGACTATGGGAAGGAAGATATGACACATTGGTGGCAGTACTTACAGTTCAGGCGTCAGGCAGTGGCGCGGGTCTCTCCTCTGATGCGGTGTCCACCGCTTGTCAGGTGGAGAGACCGCGCCGACCTGTGCCTTAAAAAGGCAGGGGGAGGAATGGAGGTGGCGTGTGACGTCACCGGAAGTGACGTCATGCGTTCCACTATGCGTGTCAGCGGGTACGGTGTCCGCTGAGGGGCATAAATGTGTACTAGACGCTGACTGGGCGTCGTAGATGAATACAATTGGGTCTATTGTTGGATACAGCCTTAAAATAAGGCGATGTGTACTATGGAAATAAAGCTGGTAACATGCATAGAAGTATAGAAGCTCAAGATGAGTAGAAAAGATTGTGGGAGGTGTAAGCCTAGGGTCTGTTATTAGGAATATAGGACTAGAATATATTCAAGGGGGAAAAAATTGCTTCTATCTAATATATAGAGAAGACTCTAAAATGTGTTGACGTGTCTTGTGAGTACAAAACAAGAGATAAGGGGTGATGATAATAATATATTTATTGTGGTGAGAGAAATAATGGAAAAAGAAATAGGCGAACGGAAAATAATAAAGGGTGCTGGAATGCAGTCGGGTAAGGGGTTTCAAGGGTGTGGGTCCTAGTCGAGATAATCAATATAGGCGACTCTGTAAAGACAAGAACCAAAATTAGTCCATTTGTACAGAAACCGCACATACGATACACATAGTGCTGGAGGGATGCAGGAGAGTATTTCATAAAAAGAGATACAACGGTATGCAAAACAATTAGTAAGACAACCTGTTCATGATTGTGTGATCATTAGACAATGGAAATTAAACGTACAGTTAATACAACAATATATTTTACGTATCCGATAGTGAACTCTGGATAACGGTGAATGTTCTAAATGAAGGAGTATAGATCGTATTCTCGGTTCAAACCCTTTGGTGAAAGGGTCTGCAATTCGTGTATCCAGTACGCCTCCCGTTTCTTGAGGAGGCGTACTCTGTCCCCCCCTCTTCTGGGGGCACGTATCTGTTCTATCACCTGAAATTTTAATTGTGAGATCTGGTGACCTTTGGAGATGAAATGAGATGGTAATGGAAGAAGAAGGTTTTTACACCTAATTGTACTTTTGTGTTTGGAAATCCTTTCCTTAATAGCCTGCGTGGTTTCTCCCACATAGAGGAGGCCACATGGGCATTTGATAAGGTAGACCACAAATGTTGAGTTGCAGGTAGCGTAGCACTTGATGTTATATCTCTTGCCGGAATGGGGATGGTATATGATGTTGCCTTTCATTACATTGTGGCATTGATTACAGTGAAGGCAAGGGAATGTGCCTGTTTTTGGTGTAGAAAGAAATCTCTGGGATTGTGTTGGTCTATTATCTCCTATGTCTGCCCTAACTAAGTCGTCACGGAGATTTGGTGCCCTTTTGTAGCACGGAAGGAAAGGATTTCGAAATTCGGGTACTTCCGGATGGGCCTTGCTGAGAAGGCCCCAATGCTGTCTTATCGTCTTGTGAAGTACTCCCACGAAGGGATGATACGTGTGGACAAAAGGGATTCTTTTGCCCATCTGTGGATTTGATCTGAATGTTGGTGCTGCTGCCTCAGCTAAGAGGCTAGAGGGATATCCACGTTCTAGAAATTTATTGTGCATTTCCCTTTGACGGAGGGGGAGAGTGTCACTACTGGATACAATTCTCTGTAGACGTTTGAATTGTGAGCGTGGTATTGACTTCTTGGTTGCTGGTGGGTGTAGACTATTGAAGTGTAACAAACTGTTACGGTCGGTCTCTTTAGTAAAGAGGTCCGTACTGAGGTTGCCGTTGACATCTTTTATTACCGTCGTGTCAAGAAAACTGATCTTTTCTTGACTTTCCGACATGGTAAAGGTCAGGCCTGGCCATGATTCATTAAGAGTGGTGAAGAATTCTTCTAGACTAGAGGTGGGACCATCCCAAATACAGAAGATGTCGTCTATGTACCTTTTCCATAGACGACAATGGGTGTGGAATAGGATATTGTTATAGACTATCTCATCCTCAAATCGGGCCATGTAGCAGATGGCGTATGGGGGAGCAACGTTTGACCCCATGGCCGTGCCCTTCACCTGCAGATAGAAGGTTTCTTCAAATAGAAAAAAGTTTTTGGTTAGGACGATAGTCAATAATTCCAGACATAGTTGGATGGAATCAGTTTGCATGTTGGATATTTGTAGTAATTGCCTGGCACAGGAGATCCCTTTCTCATGTGGTATTGAAGTGTAGAGGTCTTTGACGTCTAGTGTTACTAGAATAGATGTGGCAGTTAGTGTACCTAGTGAGCCTATTGTTTTCAGAAAATCGCCTGTATCCAAGATGAAAGATGGGAGTTGTCGGTGAATTTCTTTGAGGTAATCGGATCTGTTCATTACAACTATGGAGCCGCCCTTGTCGGCTGGCTTCATAATGATAGTCTTATCCTCCCGTAGTGAGCGTAGAGCCTGTTGATCGAGTGGATTAAGATTGGGGTTCAAATGTAGTTTCCCATTCTCCATATTATGTCTCAGTTGTTTAGAGGCTTGGTCAACAAACTCAATGAATGCCTCCAGTGCATGAGAGCCTCGTGGTGGAATATAGGTGCTCTTAGTTCTGAGACCTAGTTTTGAAATGGAGAGTAATGTCCTGTCATGTGGTGGTTCAGGTACAGTCTGTGGTTGATTAGCGAAATGAATCTTCAAGCGGAGGTTACGGTAGAACCTTTGGAGTTCCATATCAAGGTTGAAAGTGTTCAACCGATATGCCGGGCAGAAGGATAGTCCCCTCTGTAGGAGGTGATGTTCTGCTATACTCAGTGTACGTGATGAGATGTTGGTCACAAGTGGGCATATACCTGTGAACGCGTCACAACTTGGTCCGTATCTCTTCTTACGTTGTCCTCTCCGTAGCCTCTTCCTCGACGGTGTCTGGTTCGTTGTCCTAAAAAACGGCCTGGTCCCGGATGTGGGTCTCTTCGTTCCGTTTCGGATCTTGAGGTTGAGATGTCAGAAAACGATCTGTAATTCGGCCTATTACGGGATGAACGAAAATTGTTAGTGAACTGCCAGCGGTAGACACGACCCTGTTCGTAATCATCCGCGTCCCTCTGAAATTTGATTCTTTTTCTGTGTTCTGTGTCTTTCCTATGCTGATCTGTCACAGATTTGATACGAGTTTTAAGCGTCGTGAGTTCTTCTGGAGTTCCCACTGAGGTTAGCTGAGTCTCAATATTAACAATTTCCTCTTTGGTTCTAGTAATGGCCGATTGTAGGTGTTCGATAGTTAGGGTCATAAGATCAAATGAGCACTTGTTGAGGATCTGTTCGAATTTGAGGCAGAAGTCAGTGGAATCACGAAACAGAGTTGGTTGTAGTGACACCCTCAAACCTCTAGGGATCCTCTTGGTACGCAGGTATTCAGACAACGTGGCGTAGTGTAATTCATAGTTGATATGGCCCTTTGTCACCCCTATGAGCTGCACAATGCTACAAGCTGTATGTCAGTATTCTGAGCATTCCGCTACATATCCATTCTAGTTCTCCAATACCATTCATCTTCTGATATTCTAGGTTATCAAGGAGCCACTGCGGCCCACAGTACCTGATCCCGGTTAGGATTGTGTAATTCCTTATACCTACATATCTCCAGACCCCTCCTTTCTCCTCATATTAGACAAAAATCTTTATTACTCTACATCCTAGATCTCGACTAGAGACTACCTCATAAGAAGGGCATACCAGGAACTAACTATAGGAGGGTCTTTCTATTAAGGTATTTAGTACCTAATCTTTGTTCATGATCAGGAATATATACTGGAATGTCCTACTTAGGAATACACCTATCTATAGATATGATATAGCACTATATCTTCCTCTCAGGCAAGCTGCCTTCATTCACACTACTCCTTTGCCACAAGCAGTCGGGTAAGTATTGGAACCTTTTTATCACAACACTAAACTATATCTTCACCTGATATTAAAATCCACCATAGGTGCTCACCTCCCTGTTACTCTTCTCTGGTTTGGTTTTTTTTGGACATATGTATATATGTATATAGTACTCCTTTGCATTACTTTTGTTAGAATTTTATTTTATTTATTGTTTTTCTTTTGTTTGTAACATCCTCCATATTGCTGTCAGACTGAGGAAGGCCCTTATTGGACCGAAACGTCTTCTATCTGTTCTGTGACTGCAATAAAAATTTGGGATTATCATCTATAAGTTGAGTGCCAAGTTTATCTACCTTACTATACACGGGTTGGGAAACCTACTTGTGCACCACCACGGTAGTGCGACGATATATTTTCACTATATCTGTCTTTCCGTCTGCACACCGGGAAGTTATGTCCACCAATACCTTTTCATACAATACTGAGGAGACCACAAATATCTTGTCCAAATTGAGTCTCCCAAGTGATTTTTTAAAGGTTCCTCCGAGGGAGACAAGGGGAAGGGACCTAGAGAGGGAACTACGACATCAGATCAACTATGAATTACACTACACTGTTGTCTGAATACCTGCGTACCAAGAGGATCCCTAGAGGTTTGAGGGTGTCACTACAACCAACTCTGTTTCGTGATTCCACTGACTTCTGCCTCAAATTCGAACAGATCCTCAACAAGTGCTCATTTGATCTTATGACCCTAACTATCGAACACCTACAATCGGCCATTACTAGAACCAAAGAGGAAATTGTTAATATTGAGACTCAGCTAACCTCAGTGGGAACTCCAGAAGAACTCACGACGCTTAAAACTCGTATCAAATCTGTGACAGATCAGCATAGGAAAGACACAGAACACAGAAAAAGAATCAAATTTCAGAGGGACTCGGATGATTACGAACAGGGTCGTGTCTACCGCTGGCAGTTCACTAACAATTTTCGTTCATCCCGTAATAGGCCGAATTACAGATCGTTTTCTGACATCTCAACCTCAAGATCCGAAACGGAACGAAGAGACCCACATCTGGGACCAGGCCGTTTTTTAGGACAACGAACCAGACACCGTCGAGGAAGAGGCTACGGAGAGGACAACGTAAGAAGAGATACGGACCAAGTTGTGACGCGTTCACAGGTATATGCCCACTTGTGACCAACATCTCATCACGTACACTGAGTATAGCAGAACATCACCTCCTACAGAGGGGACTATCCTTCTGCCCGGCATATCGGTTGAACACTTTCAACCTTGATATGGAACTCCAAAGGTTCTACCGTAACCTCCGCTTGAAGATTCATTTCGCTAATCAACCACAGACTGTACCTGAACCACCACATGACGGGACATTACTCTCCATTTCAAAACTAGGTCTCAGAACTAAGAGCACCTATATTCCACCACGAGGCTCTCATGCACTGGAGGCATTCATTGAGTTTGTTGACCAAGCCTCTAAACAACTGAGACATAATATGGAGAATGGGAAACTACATTTGAACCCCAATCTTAATCCACTCGATCAACAGGCTCTACGCTCACTACGGGAGGATAAGACTATCATTATGAAGCCGGCCGACAAGGGCGGCTCCATAGTTGTAATGAACAGATCCGATTACCTCAAAGAAATCCACCGACAACTCAATGATACTACCGTTTATGTTAAACTATCAAGGAACCCCACTAATGAAATTAGTGATCTAATCAATTCAGTACTATCAAGATTCCTTGAATTAGGTGTTATCGATATAAAAACTAAAGATTATCTTACGAAAAGCAATCCGATTATACCGGTGTTTTACACCTTGCCAAAAAATACATAAAAACTTGGAAAATCCCCCTGGCAGACCCATAGTCGCATCGACGGAGTCGATCCTATCACCATTGTCTATCTTCTTAGAGAAGATGCTCACCCCGTTGGTCCGGAAAATCCCATCTTTCATCTTGGATACAGGCGATTTTCTGAAAACAATAGGCTCACTAGGTACACTAACTGCCACATCTATTCTAGTAACACTAGACGTCAAAGACCTCTACACTTCAATACCACATGAGAAAGGGATCTCCTGTGCCAGGCAATTACTACAAATATCCAACATGCAAACTGATTCCATCCAACTATGTCTGGAATTATTGACTATCGTCCTAACCAAAAACTTTTTTCTATTTGAAGAAACCTTCTATCTGCAGGTGAAGGGCACGGCCATGGGGTCAAACGTTGCTCCCCCATACGCCATCTGCTACATGGCCCGATTTGAGGATGAGATAGTCTATAACAATATCCTATTCCACACCCATTGTCGTCTATGGAAAAGGTACATAGACGACATCTTCTGTATTTGGGATGGTCCCACCTCTAGTCTAGAAGAATTCTTCACCACTCTTAATGAATCATGGCCAGGCCTGACCTTTACCATGTCGGAAAGTCAAGAAAAGATCAGTTTTCTTGACACGACGGTAATAAAAGATGTCAACGGCAACCTCAGTACGGACCTCTTTACTAAAAAGACCGACCGTAACAGTTTGTTACACTTCAATAGTCTACACCCACCAGCAACCAAGAAGTCAATACCACGCTCACAATTCAAACGTCTACAGAGAATTGTATCCAGTAGTGACACTCTCCCCCTCCGTCAAAGGGAAATGCACAATAAATTTCTAGAACGTGGATATCCCTCTAGCCTCTTAGCTGAGGCAGCAGCACCAACATTCAGATCAAATCCACAGATGGGCAAAAGAATCCCTTTTGTCCACACGTATCATCCCTTCGTGGGAGTACTTCACAAGACGATAAGACAGCATTGGGGCCTTCTCAGCAAGGCCCATCCGGAAGTACCCGAATTTCAAAATCCTTTCCTTCCGTGCTACAAAAGGGCACCAAATCTCCGTGACGACTTAGTTAGGGCAGACATAGGAGATAATAGACCAACACAATCCCAGAGATTTCTTTCTACACCAAAAACAGGCACATTCCCTTGCCTTCACTGTAATCAATGCCACAATGTAATGAAAGGCAACATCATATACCATCCCCATTCCGGCAAGAGATATAACATCAAGTGCTACGCTACCTGCAACTCAACATTTGTGGTCTACCTTATCAAATGCCCATGTGGCCTCCTCTATGTGGGAGAAACCACGCAGGCTATTAAGGAAAGGATTTCCAAACACAAAAGTACAATTAGGTGTAAAAACCTTCTTCTTCCATTACCATCTCATTTCATCTCCAAAGGTCACCAGATCTCACAA
The DNA here is from genome assembly GCA_033576555.1 of Oophaga sylvatica. Lineage (NCBI taxonomy): Eukaryota > Metazoa > Chordata > Amphibia > Anura > Dendrobatidae > Oophaga > Oophaga sylvatica. The sequence continues at coordinate 165,683,700 of JARQOD010000001.1, read as the reverse complement.
TTAAAATTTCAGGTGATAGAACAGATACGTGCCCCCAGAAGAGGGGGGGACAGAGTACGCCTCCTCAAGAAACGGGAGGCGTACTGGATACACGAATTGCAGACCCTTTCACCAAAGGGTTTGAACCGAGAATACGATCTATACTCCTTCATTTAGAACATTCACCGTTATCCAGAGTTCACTATCGGATACGTAAAATATATTGTTGTATTAACTGTACGTTTAATTTCCATTGTCTAATGATCACACAATCATGAACAGGTTGTCTTACTAATTGTTTTGCATACCGTTGTATCTCTTTTTATGAAATACTCTCCTGCATCCCTCCAGCACTATGTGTATCGTATGTGCGGTTTCTGTACAAATGGACTAATTTTGGTTCTTGTCTTTACAGAGTCGCCTATATTGATTATCTCGACTAGGACCCACACCCTTGAAACCCCTTACCCGACTGCATTCCAGCACCCTTTATTATTTTCCGTTCGCCTATTTCTTTTTCCATTATTTCTCTCACCACAATAAATATATTATTATCATCACCCCTTATCTCTTGTTTTGTACTCACAAGACACGTCAACACATTTTAGAGTCTTCTCTATATATTTAGATAGAAGCAATTTTTTCCCCCTTGAATATATTCTAGTCCTATATTCCTAATAACAGACCCCTAGGCTTACACCTCCCACAATCTTTTCTACTCATCTTGAGCTTCTATACTTCTATGCATGTTACCAGCTTTATTTCCATAGTACACATCGCCTTATTTTAAGGCTGTATCCAACAATAGACCCAATTGTATTCATCTACGACGCCCAGTCAGCGTCTAGTACACATTTATGCCCTCAGCGGACACCGTACCCGCTGACACGCATAGTGGAACGCATGACGTCACTTCCGGTGACGTCACACGCCACCTCCATTCCTCCCCCTGCCTTTTTAAGGCACAGGTCGGCGCGGTCTCTCCACCTGACAAGCGGTGGACACCGCATCAGAGGAGAGACCCGCGCCACTGCCTGACGCCTGAACTGTAAGTACTGCCACCAATGTGTCATATCTTCCTTCCCATAGTCAACAACTATTCCCGTCTTTGCAATACCCAGCTGCTCATTACTCATGCATTGTACACCATTTCTCCCACACAGCCTGGTATATGGCCCATTGTCACCCCATGAGCTGCACAAGCTGAATGTCATTATTCTGTGAGCATTATCCCAGCTGTTCATTATCTATGCATTATACACCATTTCTCCCACACAGCCTGGTATATGGCCCTTTGTCACCCCTATGAGCTGCACAATGCTACAAGCTGTATGTCAGTATTCTGAGCATTCCGCTACATATCCATTCTAGTTCTCCAATACCATTCATCTTCTGATATTCTAGGTTATCAAGGAGCCACTGCGGCCCACAGTACCTGATCCCGGTTAGGATTGTGTAAGTCCTTATACCTACATATCTCCAGACCCCTCCTTTCTCCTCATATTAGACAAAAATCTTTATTACTCTACATCCTAGATCTCGACTAGAGACTACCTCATAAGAAGGGCATACCAGGAACTAACTATAGGAGGGTCTTTCTATTAAGGTATTTAGTACCTAATCTTTGTTCATGATCAGGAATATATACTGGAATGTCCTACTTAGGACTACACCTATCTATAGATATGATATAGCACTATATCTTCCTCTCAGGCAAGCTGCCTTCATTCACACTACTCCTTTGCCACAAGCAGTCGGGTAAGTATTGGAACCTTTTTATCACAACACTAAACTATATCTTCACCTGATATTAAAATCCACCATAGGTGCTCACCTCCCTGTTACTCTTCTCTGGTTTGGTTTTTTTGGACATATGTATATATGTATATAGTACTCCTTTGCATTACTTTTGTTAGAATTTTATTTTATTTATTGTTTTTCTTTTGTTTGTAACATCCTCCATATTGCTGTCAGACTGAGGAAGGCCCTTATTGGACCGAAACGTCTTCTATCTGTTCTGTGACTGCAATAAAAATTTGGGATTATCATCTATAAGTTGAGTGCCAAGTTTATCTACCTTACTATACACGGGTTGGGAAACCTACTTGTGCACCACCACGGTAGTGCGACGATATATTTTCACAAAAAAACGTTACAACACGCGCTGTGTCCGGCCGCCGGAAACTAAATTTTAGACGGATCTGGTAAAAAACAGACGAAACGCAAGCACATGCGGCGCGATCCGGCGCTAATGCAACTCAATGAGAAAAAAACGGATCCTCGGAAGCAAAAACCGGATCCGTTTTTTTTAAAATAAGCCGGATCGCGCCGGACTGCAAAAAACGGATGTGTGAAAGAGGCCTAAGCCTGCCCACTTAATTCATGAAGATATGTGCCCTTTTAGTTCCTGACTTAAGTAACATTTCTGGCAGTGGCGCCTGCCAGTTGTAAGATGCACTTAATTCATTTAGTGGCATGCACCTCATAGCAGTCCCGATCATTAAGACTGGCATGCACATCTCCAGTATCAATGTATCGGGCCCTAGATATTTATATCATGGTTAATTAAGTCTCTATCCATGCGTAATGTAATCATTTAATATTGTACAAAGCGCCTAATTACCTGAGTCTTCGCATTGTGGTGCTACTATAGACTGCTTTGGTTTGCTTGATAACATTTATTCTAGTGTTCACTGTGTAGAGACAATAAAGAAATAGTAAACTGCAAGCTAAGGAGGACATTGCCAGGATTCATTATATGAGCTTTTATTGAGTGTTCCAGAACTGTTAGAGGTGGTCCTGTTATTTTATGCTGACTGATATTGTCAATAATAACTCTACTATTCTGCCAGTAGGGGTTTTTGAAAGACATGAAAGGCAGCATTGATAAACTGTAAGCTTTTGTCTAAATTGTAATGTATAAGCTATATGTGATAGGACAAAGGGTTCTCTATTTAGTCGATACCTTTACATAACTGGATAACTGTATATAATCTGTATCTCTAGCATGAGAAAAATATACAGATAGCTGATTGGTACATCCACACAAGAACATTGTCAAATATTTAAGCAACACCCTGGAAAAATATTGAATATGCTTTGGAAGTCTGATGGACAAGTCTGGTTTTGGAAAATGCTGTTATTTACCTACCCGTACTATACCAACTGTAAAGTTTGGTGGATGATGTATAATGCTATGGGATTGCTTTTCAATGATTTTCCAGTGATTGGTCTAAGATTCATAGGTCTAGTAAAGGGAAATTTTAATACTTTAGCTTACAAGACATTTTGGACAATTGTATGTTTCCAGATTTTTAGGAACAGTTTTGTGGACATTTCTTTCTCTTTTTGTTCTAGCATGACTGTGCCCCAGTGCACAAATCAAGGTCCATAATGGTATGGTTGGGTATGGTTGTGTGAATTTGGTGTGGAAGAACTTGACTGATCACACAGAACTCTGACCTCAATTTCATTGAACACCTTTAGGATCTCAAATCAGTGTCAAGCCATACAAATGCTATTCGGGATGATTTGGGAAAATTTCACACTTAGGCTTAGGCCGCCCACCGCCGGCACCTCCTCCGGTCAGCTCCGCCTATGTCTGCATGCGGCCTGCGTACATAAGTTGCATTTTGTTGCGGTCGCCGCACCGTCAAAACGATACTGTCCAAGCGTGTGACAACAGAACTTGTTTATTCAGGAACAAACAGGAACAATATATGATAAGCTTAATAGATCAGCAATAAATCATTTGTGTGTCTCTATCTGTGCAGCATCTACAGCAGGCTACTTCTCTGGTACATAGACACAGGAAATACAGTCACATGCTCTTCCTGTGTGAGACTCTGGGAGTTGTTTTTTGTTCTAACTATGAACAGTATACAAATCTAGCAACTAAACACTCATGGACAGGAATGGAGTTGTTGCACCAAACATATTCCAACACCCCCACTCAACAACTACTTATCCTGTTAGGCCGGAGTCACACACAACTACAAAAAAACGGACCGTTTTAGTCGGTCGATTATCGGAGCAAAATTTAAACATCACACATCCGCCTGGCATCCGACTTTCCTTCAAAGATGCGATTTAGTCGCATGTGTGTGTACCTTGTAACATCCGATTTTCATCCGACTTGCGAAAATTTCTCGCAGGCTTGCAAAACTGACATATAATTGATCCAAAAGAATAGTATTTAAATCACAAAAGAAAGAATAGATATATCACATAGAACACATATATATTATACATACATGTCATTGTGACATGTATATATATATATATATATAATATATATATATTATATTTATAGTTCCTAGACTTCTACATACTGTAATAGCCGCTAATTCAATTGCCGGCTTTTGTGAAATCACAGAAGCCGACATGAAATGATACATTGTTTAGACACAGTTAACCATGTCATTTCATGTATTCTGATATATGGTTTTAACTTACAATTACATAAGTGTATGTGTGCAAAATTTCAGACATGTAGGGGTTAATTAAAGGTGTAAATTCGTTGAAAAAAAATGCGTGGGCTCCCGCTGTATTTTCTCCACCAGACAGACAAAGCCAGCGAGTGGGGGCAGATAATAATAGCCTAGGGAGGGTACATTTTTTTTGTGCCCCCCCTGGCTACTAACATCTGCCCCCAGACACCCCAGAAAGGGCAAATCTCTAATTAGATTCGCCCTTTCTGGCACTTTGCCCGTCTATTCCCATTACCCTGTAGCGGTGGCGAATGGGTTAATAAGGGGTTAAAGCCACCTTGCTATTGAAAGGTCACTTTAAGCCAGGTTAATAATTGAGAGCTGTCAATTAGACAACTATCAATTATTAATCCTATTGTATGATAGAAAAATCAAACACACACAGTTTAATAAAAAAGAAGTTTAATTAAATAATCACACAGTTTTTGACCATATTTTATTTTCCTGCTAAAACCATTTCCTGTAATAAAAATAAAATAAAAAAGCAAAATTATTCTTACCAATCCGATGCACAGTCAGGTCCCACGCTGTAATCCATCAGAAATGGTTAACAGGTTACAGTTATTAGCAGAGAGCTAATGCTGTCTGCTAGCTGTAACACCCTGAATGAATAACTTCCTCTCCCAGCGAAAGGAGAGGAAGTGATTAATGAATGGAGCTAAATTGATTTATTGGCACTTTCACTTCAGTGACCTGACCTAAAGTGAAAGTGGGACACAATCAATTAAGCTTCATTCATTAATCACATCCTCTCCTGTCGGCAGGAGATAAGCTCATTCATTCATGAGCTTTCAGCTGAGCACGCAGGATTACTTGCGCTGCTTAGCTGATTGCTAGTTAACCCTTTGTGAAGGATTACATCGTGGGACCTGACAGATCGCCAGATAGGTAAGAATAATGTTGTTTTATTATTTTTTCTTTATTATAGAAGATCAAGGGCTTCGCAGGGATTAAGAGTTAAATAAAAGATGGTCAAAAAAATGTGTTTTTATTTCATTAAAATTATTTATTCTTAAAGTGTGTGTGATTTTTTTATTTCCTTCAATAGGATTAATAATTGATAGTTGTCTAATTGACAGCTCTCAATTATTAACCTGGCTTAAAGTGACCTTTCAATAGCAAGGTGGCTTTAACCCCTTATTAACCCATTCGTCACCGCTACAGGGCAATGGGAATAGATGGGCAAAGTGCCAGAAAGGGCGAATCTAATTAGAGATTTGCCCTTTCTGGGGTGTCTGGGGGCAGATGTTAGTAGCCAGGGGGGCACAAAAAAAAATGTACCCTCCCTAAGCTATTATTATCTGCCCCCACTCGCTGGCTTTGTCTGTCTGGTGGAGAAAATACAGCGGGAGCCCACGCATTTTTTTTCAACGAATTTACACCTTTAATTAACCCCTACATGTCTGAAATTTTGCACACATACACTTATGTAATTGTAAGTTAAAACCATATATCAAAATACATGAAATGACATGGTTAACTGTGTCTAAACAATGTATCATTTCATGTCGGCTTCTGTGATTTCACAAAAGCCGGCAATTGAATTAGCGGCTATTACAGTATGTAGAAGTGTAAGAACTATAAATATATATATGTCACAATGACATATATATATATATATATATATATATACAGTATATATATATATATATATATACATATATATATTGTAACATTTCCAGGGGGTATAGCTCTAGGATCGCTGTCTGGGTAGACAGAATGGCACGAAAACAGTTCATTCAGACAGCAGTTCTGGTGTAAAAACTGGCCGCAACCAGTTTTATTAAAGTCCACAGCAAACAGATTAAAATAAAGCATAAACAGAAAACCTAGGCTTGTCTAGCCACTAACTACACATAGATCGATTTCCCTGTCTCTCAGGGTACAGACTCTACCAGTCTGTGCCCAAAACAACACATATGATATATGTTACCAGTACGGAGTTTCCCAGATACTACTCCTTGTGTCTGAAGGCCCCTTCAGCGTCCAGACTTGAGAGAGATCCACTCCTATTCAGCCGCTATTCACACGGAGACTCACTGAGGCTACTCTTGTGTCCAGGGTACTTCCTGCACCCCGACTGAGATAGCTCACACTCCTGGAGACTGCTTCTCGTGCCGGAACACCTCCCTGTGTCCAGGCTAAGCTAGTTCTCTGACTTGGAGACTGTTTCTTGTGCCGGGACACCTTCCTGGTGTCCAGACTAAACTAGTTCCAGCCCTGTCTGTATTCCCAGACACCTACTTCTGGTTTCCCAATTAACACCTGAGTGATTTCAGGCCTGAGCTGCAAGTGTTCACTGAATGCAAGGTGTAATGACCTTTCTCTACCACTAGGTCTACAAAACCACACATTTCCCTTATACCTAGGTGAAATGTACACCCCATTCAACACATATTCCTTCACTGTCTCACATATCCCCTCCCTCTTCTCCAGACCGGAGGGCTGGTCATCCAGACCGGAGGGCTGGTCAACAATCCCAAAGAGACAGTGAACTCCGGACACTGCATCAGCACTATACACAGGTAGGTCAGGGACACTTGGTTCCCGAGAACCACCATCCTCGTCTCCCAACATCACCTGCAAAGAATTTCATCTTTATCACGGTCAACACCATTATCAGTATCATCACTATTATGATTAGCATCATCATCATTATCATCATCATTATGATTATCATCATCACATAAGTTTAAGCTTGTGGGGTTGAACACATAATATATCCAATCACCTCAACCCACAGTTCACACAGAGACCATGTACTTATCCCTTGCTCTGTTCAGCCCCGGAATATTAGTCAATGACATACGCTCATTCCTTAGGGACCTACCTCTGTCATTGTCACAGACTTCGTCCAGTCACATTTCTGGGACGTAACCTTGTCAGGTCTCCCCTTTGCTCCCAGTGGTCAATCGTAACCTTGTCAGGTCTTGCCTGGGTATCTAAGGTCCGGTTAGACTCTGTACTGTCCGTACTTATCGGGTCGTCTGTATGGGCCTCTCAAACCTGAGTTACTGGAGGTCTCACTACCTCTAAACCCACGCCCACTACCCTCAGGACATCTTGTAAGGTCCCTAACTTCAGCCGTAGCTGTTCTGTTATTTAGGGGGCCCTTTCTCTGTCGGGTCTCACCATTCTTAGACGGCTGCCATTTTCTGCTGCTCAGATGATGCTGTCTATCTACTCGCTGTCTAGCGAGATTCAATTGTTCTACCTCTCGCAGGTAGGTCACACGGTACGCCACCAGCATGCGAACATATTCAAGACTTTCTTCCGTTCCTATAGCGTAGAATGACACCATGCCGTCTTCATCTGGTATCCAGTCCCGACGATCACGTGGACTGCTTACTTTCACCACACCAGGCTTCTTCACCATTATCTGCATGGCTCGGCCATTTCTCCCAATCAGCTTTCTCACCAGAACATGAGGCACCCGGATGACCTCTTCCTGTAGACTGTGAGCTTTTCTCATAAGCTTTAGTTGTCTAACGGTTTGTTCTGTCTTCAACCAGGAGAAACCGCTTTGTGCGAATACATCGCCAGTGCATGTCACTTAGGATTGCCACCCTCTTCACTGTAACTTCAGTCGTGGACAAGACCACCAGCTGTTTAGCTCCTGAGGTCGAGTACACCTTACAGGCTCCCACGGCCTTCCTAAACGCTTCATGCACAGACTCACGGGTGCATTCTTCTCTCAAGTCCTCGGGTACATCTACGAGGCACTTGTACCGACACGTTTCGGTCTCACCAGTGGTTTCCAGACGATCAATCAGCTCAGGGTTCAGGGACAACTGACTTTCAGCTTCTTCCCCCTTTACACTTCTTCTGAGCTGACTCACAGCTACAATTTCGTGAATTTCCGTCCGGACCACTTCCATTTCACAATTATCTTCCGTTACCACACTCTTAGCTCTCCTCAGGTCTATCTTCTCCTGGCCAAGGGAAGCGAGTGCAACGTGGTTGCCCTTTTCTTTCTCCAAGGAGGCCTTGTTCACCGAGTGACACTGTATCAGGCGACTTTTAAGCCCGAGAACTTCTTCCTCTAGTTCCGCCATTCGCCTCTCAGCAGCCCGTCTCTGAAGCTTCTCTTGCGTCCACTGGGCTTGTAACCACTCCTTGAGCTCCTTGATCTCGGCTCCGACATCCACCGAATCATCGAACTCACCGCACTCGAGGAAGTATCTGCTTTACACCTCTCATCTCCAGTGGCCAACTCCTGGACCTGGTCTGTAGCTTCTCTGATGGACTCCTCCATCTTTTCCCGCTCAGCTTCCATTTGACTGAGCTTTTCCTTAAGGCGCATCTCCACCTTCTGGAGAGTATCACAGGACATCTGTAGCTCCTTCACCTGAGCTTCCAGACCTAGGGTCTTTCTGCGCAGATCACCATTTTCATCACGGGTGTCCTGCAGAGTGGTCTCAACCACCTGGTGCATTTGCTCTGCATCCATCTTCTCCTCTTCTAGTTTTTCTTTGACCCTGAGGAGATCTACATAATCTCTCTTCCTTGTTGCAGTTCCCTACTGCGTTCATCACACTCCTTCTTGGAGTCACAGCTCCTGGTTGAGCTGTTCGCGCAATCGTTCTAGGATTTGTTCACTTCCAGAAACTCCATCCTGCAGCGCCTCCTTCTCACGCTTCAACTGCAAAACCTCTTCCTTGATTTTGCGGCGGTCCTCTTTAATGGCAAAGAACATATTCTGCCACAGGATAACTTCCTCGTTGCTTCCTTCTAGACCTCGCTGGTCTGAGGACACGTCCTCCAGGTTTTCACATAATTGCAGCATGTCACTCTGATACTGCAGCCGAATATGTTCCAGCTCTTGGCCATGACTGGCCCCTCCTTTTCTACCTCTAAAGGAGAATCCACACTTGAAGCATAGGCCGACAGTACTACATTCTCTTCATTTTCCTTTTCAGCGAGTACTACCGGAACAACCTTTTTGTGGCCCTTGCGCCGTCTACGACGAGAGGAGGACTCTCTTCCCTCGTCTAGCCTCTCCTGACTGAACTCACTTTTTACTTTCATAGTGTCCCAGTCAGCTACGGGGTCTGTGTCACTCCCCATGGTGTTGTGGACTAACAGGTCACCTCCCACTTTGACGTCACCCCCTTCTACTGGAGCTACTCCGTTATCAACGGTCACATTGTCATTTTTAGGAGGTACCAACCCACCACCAGTAACAATTTTCATGTTTCCACACTCTACACTCTTGTGAAAATCCGCCCCTTTTTTAGACTCCGCCCCTTTTTACCAACCACACCGGCAGGGTAATTTTTACACAAAAAATCAGCAGTAGTCTTAGGACTCAGTTCACAACATCTCTTACCACCTCCCCGGGCACTCTGTGACAACACTGGCACCCCCGGAGAGTCCATAGAATGGTCCACTGCCGCCATTCCATACGGTGCCCATAGCTCCCGCACCATGTCCAGTTTCATGTCCAGTAGACATTTCTCAAATATGCGGTCCGACTTGTCAGACCCATTCGCTGCTCCGTTCACAGCCATCGCGGAGCACTGTTCACACCAGAACTTCACCGCTTTCCCTTGAAAAAATCTTCGTGGCCCCGCCGAGCCACAGCAAAACTGGATTTGAGTGCGACGACAATCTTTACAACCCCGCCGAGTTGCAGCAAGATGCCTTCGTGACCCCACTGAGTCACAGCAAGATGCCTTCGTGACCCCACTGAGTCACAGCAAGATGCTTGTATCCACACTCGTTGTCCATGCTGTCAGATTTCTCTGTCTTCACAACGGCAAACTTCAGTCAAGGCATACACACTACACAGCTTTTTTCCACAGAAAATTCAGCCTTGCTGTGCAAACACCCTTTTTTTTTTTTTTTTTCTTTTGCAAAGTCTATTAGGGCTACTGTCTCTTTAAGACTGCTCCACAGACTTTTCTTTTGCTGCTGCAAAATTCCACAGTCATTTTCACAACAAGTTCAGCTTTGCTGTGCATACATTTTCTCTCTGCAGACCCTATCAGGGCCACTGTCTCTCCAAGACTGCTCCAAACAGACGTTTCTGCTGACACACTTTTTTTTTTTTTTTTTTTTTCTGCTGCTATTTCAACAGACTTCACCTTTATTGCTGTCTCTAAGCCTCTGTGCTGCATGCACACTCCAGCACTAACTGTATCAGCCACTGCGCTGCCCAGCATTCTCCACCAATTGTAACATTTCCAGGGGGTATAGCTCTAGGATCGCTGTCTGGGTAGACAGAAATGGCACGAAAACAGTTCATTCAGACAGCAGTTCTGGTGTAAAAACTGGCCGCAACCAGTTTTATTAAAGTCCACAGCAAACAGATTAAAATAAAGCATAAACAGAAAACCTAGGCTTGTCTAGCCACTAACTACACATAGATCGATTTCCCTGTCTCTCAGGGTACAGACTCTACCAGTCTGTGCCCAAAACAACACATATGATATATGTTACCAGTACGGAGTTTCCCAGATACTCCTCCTTGTGTCTGAAGGCCCTTCAGCGTCCAGACTTGAGAGAGATCCACTCCTATTCAGCCGCTATTCACACGGAGACTCACTGAGGCTACTCTTGTGTCCGGGGTACTTCCTGCACCCCGACTGAGATAGTCACACTCCTGGAGACTGCTTCTCGTGCCGGGACAACTCCCTGTGTCCAGGCTAAGCTAGTTCTCTGACTTGGAGACTGTTTCTTGTGCCGGGACACCTTCCTGGTGTCCAGACTAAACTAGTTCCAGCCCTGTCTGTATTCCCAGACACCTACTTCTGGTTTCCCAATTAACACCTGAGTGATTTCAGGCCTGAGCTGCAAGTGTTCACTGAATGCAAGGTGTAATGACCTTTCTCTACCACTAGGTCTACAAAACCACACATTTCCCTTATACCTAGGTGAAATGTACACCCCATTCAACACATATTCCTTCACTGTCTCACAATATGTATTCTATGTGTGTATATGTATTGATTCTATTCTTTATTAAAGCTGTCAGTGTGATTTTACAGTATAGCCGGGGATGAATTGCCGGCTTTTCTAAAGGACACAGGTGCGATTTAATCGCAAGTCACACGTGCAGTCCGTTTGTAATCCGATTTTTCATCGCTCCCATAGACTTGCATTGGCGATAGTCGACCCACAATTGGGGGACAATCGCAGCATGTTGCGATTGCACTCGGACGTTTTAAAACGGACCACAAAAAATCTGATACTGGGAGCTGCTCCATAGATTAACATAGGTCCGACTGCAATGCGATATTTCATCGTATTGCAGTCGTCCGATTCTGTCGCCAGTGTGACGCCGGCCTCAGTCCCATTGTGGTTCTAAAGTCCACAAACTTGGCTCTAGATAATGGGTTTGTTATACCATCAGCTATCATCTTGACAGACTCGCAATAAACAAACTCGAGTACAACACATTCCACTAAGTCAGGTAAGTGGTGATGTTTTACATCAATGTGCTTAGTCCTTGCACTAATCTTCTCACTGCTGGCAAGTTTAATGCATCCTTGGTTGTCCTCACAGATAACTGTTGGTTGAGATAGTGGCTTGCCGAAATCTTCCAAAAGTTGTTTCAACCAAATTACTTGACTTGCATAAGCAGAAGACATATATTCTGCTTCTGTAGAAGATAATGTGTCTGACATTTGTTTTCTGCTGGACAAAGAAATTGATTTTTCTTCTAACTTGAACAAGTAACCACTTGTTGGTTTCCGATCACTTGAATCTCCAGGTCTCTTTGGCTGGCTTGCTTACACGTTGGCAGAGAATTTCAACTGTGGCTGTGATTTCCGGACAAGCCGTGGCTGCCATGTACAGAAGCGCCCCTGCTTGTCTTTAACTCTCATTGCTGGGTAGCAGTATTTTCCTTCCAACGTCTGTGCCATACATGGATACAGTTCTTATGCAGATCTTGTCTAGCACTGTACACACTTTCTTTGCATTTTAGCTGATAAAGTTCATCTTGGATTTTTCCTTCTGCAAAAGTGTGACCTTTCTTTGAGATGATGCAGCTGTTATTTTTAAAAGTAACTGTATTCCCCTTTTGCATGAGCTTCTTTCCTGACTGAAGATTGCTTTCAAGATTGGGAACATAGAGAACATGCTTTATTGGGATCTTTCTGCTTTGTGCTGAGGAAACTGGACAGTGGAGGTAGCTATCTCCTACTCCTTCTGAAGTCATATAGTGACCATTAGCTAAGATGACCTTTTCTGAATTGCTTTCATTAAAATCAGTGAAGAAATCCTTGTTATTTGTCATATGGCTACTTGCACCAGAATCTATACACCATATATGCTTTGCAGATGGGCCTGTACTGGCATTAAATGCAGCTTCAGCACAGACCTTTATAACTCTTTAATGACTGTTCTGCTTTTAAGCTGACTCATTCTTGCTTTCCAAATTCTGCAGTCTGCTTTAAGGTGGTCAGGCTTTTTGCAGACATAACAATCATGAGTTTCTCTTAGATTGCTCTTATATTTATAGAAATCCTGTTTCTTTAACCCCTTTATCCCCAAGGGTGGTTAGCATGTTAATGACCAGGCCAATTTTTACAATTCTGACCACTGTCCCTTTATGAAGTAATAACTCTGGAATGCTTCTATGGATCCTGGTGATTCTGAAATTATTTTCTCGTGACATATTGCACTTAATGATAGTGGTAAAATTTCTTTGATATGACTTGCGTTTATTTGTGAAAAATAAATAAGCTGTGCCGGCTCCGGAATGCTGCGATCTTGTTTGATCGCAGTGTTTCAGGGTTTACAGTGCCAGAGTGGCCTAAGAATCAGCTGACACCCGGCTGTGCTCTCCCAAGAGCACGGCCGATCGCCTATGACTTACTATTCCGTCCATGGGAATTAAGTCCCAGGTGAAATGGACGGAATAATACGTTAGATGGCAGAGAGGGGTTAATGCTGTTTCTGCTCTGGATTCATTACTGCTGCTTACATGCTGCTAATGTGGAACCCCAGGAGTTCGGTTGCCACAATGGCCTTGCCTCCCACCAAGGGGGGTGATTGTTATGAATGTGCTAGAAATGGTTTCTGAGCAGAGGCTCCCTCTGGTGGTTACAGACAGTACTGAACCTTTCAGTGAGGAATGGCAATCTGGGATCTCTGACTGGTCTGATATAAGGGAGGTTCCCTCCCATGATGGTTGCCGGTGATCAATTGTTCTTGTTTTAATTGTGGTTCCTGGTTTATTTGGAAGTTTGCTGAGTCTTGCCTGCATCTTCTGCTATCAGATAAGATATTTTCTGCTTTTATTTTTGTGCTTGCTTTTTGTATTGTTCCCTGTACTTCTGTGGAGGTCAGCCAGGTCCCCTCCGGGGGCTTGTGCTCCTCTCAGTTTATCTGAAGCCACTGTTATTTGTTCATTTGCTTTTTCCTGTTTTTTCAGTGGCTGCGGCTTAGTTTTGTTACACCAGAGATCTGATGTAGGTGGTAGAGATCGTGTGATCTCAGGTGTTTTTGCAATCAGAAGAGTTGGTATTTTTTAGGGGTTTTTTTTGGATTGCAGTGAGTATCCTTTCCTGTACTTTTCTGTCTAGACAGATTGGGCCCCAGCGTTTGCTCATTCTATTTTCTGTCTGTGTCCGTGCTTCTTCTTGTCTAACCGCCATTACATGTTTGGGGGCTTCCTATTTTCTTTGGGGATCTGCTCCGGGGCAGATAGCTTTCATCTTTCTGCCTTTAGGTGTACAGTCATGGCCAAAAGTTTTGAGAATGACACAAATATTATATTTTCACATGATCTGCTGCCCTCTGGTTTTTATGTGCGTTTGACAGATGTTTTTTATCACAGACAGAAATATAATAATTGCAAACATATGAGTAACAAAAGCTTATATTGACAGTTAGAATGAGTTAATGCAGCAAGTCAATATTTGCAGTGTTGACCCTTCTTCTTCAGGACCTCTGCAATTCTCCCTGGCATGCTCTCAATCAACTTCTGGACCAAATCCTGACTGATAGCAGTCCATTCTTGCACAATCAATGTTTTCATTTTGTCAGAATTTTTAGGTTTTTGTTTGTCCACCCGTCTCTTGATGATTGACCACAAGTTCTCAATGGGATTAAGATCTGGGGAGTTTCCAGGCCATGGACCCAAAATCTCTATGTTTTGTTCCCTGAGCCATTTAGTTATCACCTTTGCTTTATGGTAAGGTGCTCCATCATGCTGGAAAAGGCATTGTTGATCGCCAAACTGCTCTTGGAGGGTTGGGAGAAGTTGCTCTTGGAGGACATTCTGGTACCATTCTTTATTCATGGCTGTGTTTTTAGGCAAGACTGTGAGAGAGCCCATTCCCTTTGCTGAGAAGCAACCCCACACATGAATGTTTTCAGGATGCTTAACAGTTGGCATGAGACAGGACTGGTGGTAGCGCTCACCTTGTCTGCTCCGAATGAGGCGTTTTCCGGATGTCCCAAACAATCGAAAAGGGGATTCATCAGAGAAAATAACTTTACCCCAGTCCTCAGCACTCCACTGCCTGTACCTTTTGCAGAATATCAGTCTGTCCATGATGTTTTTTCTGGAGAGAAGTGGCTTCTTTGCTGCCCTCCTTGAGACCAGGCCTTGCTCCAAGATTCTCCGCCTCACAGTGCGTGCAGATGCACTCACACCTGCCTGCTGCCATTCCTGAGCAAGCTCTGCACTGCTGGTAGCCCATCCCGCAGCTGAAACACTTTTAAGAGACGGTTCTGGCGCTTGCTGGTCTTTCTTGGGGCCCTGGAGCCTTTTTGGCAACAATGGAACCTCTCTCCTTGAAGTTCTTGATGATGCGATAGATTGTTGACTGAAGTGCAATCTTTCTAGCTGCGATACTCTTCCCTGTTAGGCCATTTTTGTGCATTGCAATGATGACTGCACGTGTTTCTTTAGAGATAACCATGGTTAACAGAAGAGAAACAATGATGCCAAGCACCAGCCTCCTTTTAAAGTGTCCAGTGGTGACATTCTTACTTAATCATGACAGATTGATCTCCAGCCATGTCCTCATCAACATCCACACCTGTGTTAATGGAGCAATCACTGAAAAGAGGTTAGCTGGTCCTTTCAAGGCAGGGCTGCAATGATGTTGAAATGTGTTTTGGGGGATAAAGTTCATTTTCTAGCCAAATATTGACTTTGCAAGTAATTGCTGTTAAGCTGATCACTCTTTATAACATTCTGGAGTATATGCAAATTGCCATTAGAAAAAGTGAAGCAATAGACTTTGTAAAAATTAATATTTGTGTCATTCTCAAAACTTTTGGCCATGACTGTATTAGCTCTCAGGCTGTGACGAGACGTCTAGATCAACATAGGAACGCTCCACGGCTACCTCTAGTTGTGTGGTTAGTTTAGGTTACTGCAATCCAATAGGTTCCAGCCTCCCTGGTGTATTGCCGTTTTTGCTTATTCTCCTGAGCTACCAAAACACAACAGTATCACCGGCCAAAACTGAAAAATATATGGTACTCACAGAAGGGAAAGATAGTGTGGAAAGAAAAAAAAAAAGTTGTCAGAGTTGTCAGAGATTTTTTTTTTTTTTCTGTTCGTTGCATTTTTTCCCTCTTTTTCTCTGATGCTGAGGAGGATTTTTTTTTCCTCTCAATGGAGCTTGCACAGTTGTCTGGCCGTGTGGATCAGCTTGCCACTGAGGTTTGGAGTATTGCTACCTATTTGCTAGGTTGCCGGTTGTGGAACCTAGGATTCCCATGGCAGATTTGTTTTTGGGGATCGGGCTAAATTTCTGAATTTCAAAAATAACTGTAAGTTGTTTTTTGCCTTAAAGCCTAAGTCCTCAGGGAACGCAGCACAGCAGGTTCAAATTGTCATCTCTCTCCTGCGCGGCGACCCTCAGGATTGGGCTTTTTCCATGACACCTGGGGATCCTGTTTTGAATGATATTGATGCATTTTTTCTGGCTCTGGGGTTATTGTATGATGAACCTAATGTCACTAATCAAGCTGAAAAAACCTTGTTGGCATTAAATCAGGGTCTTGAAGACGCTGAGTTATACTGTCAGAAATTCCAAAAGTGGGCAGTCCTGACCAAATGGAATGATGATGCTTTGGCAGCCCTTTTTCGGAAGGGGCTGTCAGAGAATGTAAAAGATGTTATGGTGGGATTCCTGTTCCCTCTGGTCTCAATGATTCTATGTCATTGGCTATTCAAATTGACAGACGTTTGCGTGAGCGCAGAGGTATGCGTGAGATAGTGTTGCTTTGTGAGCCAACTTCTGAGCCCATGCAGTGTGATAGAGTGACTTCTGGGCACAGTGTCATGAGTTTCGAAAGCGCAATGGGTTATGTTTCTACTGTGGTGATGCCTCTCATGCTATTTCAGTCTGCCCTAAGCGGGGAAGACGTTTTGCATGCTCAGTTGTCTTGGGTAGTGTTCAGACTAAATTTCTGTTGACTGTTACCCTGATTTGCTCCCTGTCCACATTTTCTGCTCAGGCTTTTGTTGATTCTGGAGCAGCTATTAACCTGATGGATTTTGACTTTGCCAAACGTTGTGGTTTCCCATGATACCCCTGCGGAATGTCTATTCCCCTACTGGGCATTGATTCTACCCCTTTGGCGGAGAATAAACCCCAGTTTTCTACTCAGGTGATAATGAGGGTTGAACCAGATCATCAGGAGAGTTGCAAATTTCTGGTGCTGTATAATCTGCATGACATTATTGTACTAGGTTTCCCTTGGTTACAGTCTCATAATCCTGTTTTGGATTGGAAATCTGTGTCTGTGACCAGTTGGGGCTGCCAATGTGTTAATGCCGACACTCCTGTTTTTTCTGCCTCTCCCCAGTCTCAGGATGTTCCTGACTTTTTGACTGATTTTTCGGATGTATTTAGTGAAAGTAAATCTGCATCCTTGCCCCCTCACAGGAGCTATGATTGCGCTATTGAATTAGTGCCTGGTGGTAAATTTCCTAAAGGTCGCCTTTTTAACTTGTCTGTACCTGAACACGATGCTATGCGATCTTATATCAAGGAGTCATTGGAGAAGGGTCATATCAGACCATCCTCTTCACCCTTGGGTGCCGGTTTTTTCTTTGTGGTCAAGAAGGATGATTCATTGAGGCCGTGTATTGATTATCGTTTCTTGAATAGGATCACTGTGAAGTATCAATATCCGTTACCCTTGATTTCTGACCTGTTTTCCAGGGTGAAAAGTGCGAGTTGGTTTACCAAACTTGACCTCAGGGGGCGTATAACCTTATTCGCATTAAGCACGGGATGAATGGAAGATGGCGTTTAATACCCCAGAGGGGCATTTTGAGTATCTAGTGATGCCCTTTGGGCTCACTAATGCTCCTTCCGTCTTCCAATCCTTCATGAATGATATTTCAGGGATTTTGTGGATAAATTTCTGATTGTTTATTTGGATGATATCTTGATTTTTTCCAATGACTGGGACTCTCATGTGAAACATGTTCGGACTGTGTTCCAGATTTTGAGAGAGAATGCACTGTATGTGAAGGGATCAAAGGGTCTTTTTGGCGTACAGAAGGTCTCATTTCTGGGATTCATTTTGTCTCCGTCTGTTATTGAAATGGACCCGGTCAAGGTTCAGGCCATCTGTGATTGGGTCCAACCTACTTCATTAAAGGCTCTTCAGAGATTTTTGCGTTTTGCCAATTTTTATCGTAAATTTATTAGTAATTTCTCCGGTATTGTTAAACATTGACTGATTTGACCAAAAAGGGTTCTGATGTGGTGAATTGGCCTCCTGAGGCAGTCTCTGCGTTTCAGGAACTTAAGCAAAGATTCACTTCTGCTCCTGTTCTACGGCAACCTGATGTTTCTCTACCGTTTCAGGTGGAGGTTGATGCCTCTGAAATTGGGGCAGGTGCCGTTTTTTTCCCAAAGAGATCCAGAGACCTCTAGGAGTAACCCTTGTGCCTTTTTCTCTCGAAAATTTTCTCCAACTGAACGTAATTATGACGTGGGTAATCGGGAGTTATTGGCTATGAAGTGGGCCTTTGAAGAGTGGAAACATTGGCTGGAAGGAGCCAAACATCAGGTGGTGGTCCTCACGGACCATAAGAATCTGGTTTATCTGGAATCAGCCAAGCGACTTAATCCTAGACAGGCCAGGTGGGCCTTGTTTTTCACATGTTTTAATTTGTGGTTTCTTTTCTTCCTGGCACTAAGAATGTTAAGGCGGATGCCCTCTCGAGGAATTTCTTTGTGGACTATCCTGAGTTATCTGATCCTACTGTTATTTTGAAAGAGGGTGTAGTTCTTTCCGCCATCTCGCCCAATTTGAGACTGGCTCTGGAAGGGTGTCAGGAGGATAAGCCTGAGCGCTGCCCTATTGGGAAATTGTTTGTCCCAGACCAGTGGAAGAAGAGTGTGATGTCTGAGATTCATTGTTCCGCGTTGGCTGGTCATCCCGGGATTTTTGGTACCAGAGACTTGGTGAGTCGTCCTTTTGGTGGCCTACTTTGTCTCGTGACGTCAGGGAATTTGTGCAGTCCTGTGGGACTTGCTCTCGCTCCAAGCCTTGCTCTCGCTCTAGTGGTTTGTTGATGCCATTACCTGTGCCCAAGAGGCCATGGACCCATATCTCTATGGATTTTATTTCCGACCTCCCTGTTTCTCAGAGAATGACCGTTATCTGGGTAATCTGTGATAGGTTTTCCAAGATGATACATCTTGTGCCATTACCTAAGTTACCTTCCTCCTCCGAATTGGTGCCTTTGTTCCTTCAGCATGTGGTTCGGTTACATGGCATTCCGGAGAACATTGTGTCTGACAGAGGAGTCCAGTTTGTTTCCAGATTTTGGAGGACATTTTGTTCTAAACTTGGTGTTCAATTATCTTTCTCCTCTGCTTTTCATCCTCAGACCAATGGACAAACCGAGAGAACAAACCAGACCTTGGAGACTTATTTGAGATGTTTTGTGTCTGCTGATCAAGATGACTGGGTCTCTTTTTTGCCTTTGGCTGAGTTTGCTCTTAATAATAGGGCTAGCTCTGCCACCTTGATGTCTCCATTTTTCTGAAATTTTGGGTTTCACCCTCGATTTTCTTCAGGACAGGTGGAGGCTTCTGTCTGTCCGGGTGTTGACTCTGTTGTGGAGCGAATGCAGCAGATTTGGGACCAGGTAGTGGAGAGTTGTCTCTCTTCAGGAGATGGCCCAATGGTTTGCCAACCGGCATAGGACTGATAGTCCTCGGTTTAAAGTGGGGGACTTGGTTTGGTTGTCCTCAAGAAATATCCCTATGAGGGTTGCATCTCCAAAGTTTAAGCCTAGGTTCATTGGACCTTATAAGATCATGGAGATTCTTAATCCTGTTTCCTTCCGCTTGCTTCTTCCAGGGACATTTAAGATCCATATCGTGTTCCACAAGTCCTTATTGAAGAGGTTTGTCGAGCCAGTGGTTCCTATGGCTGCGCCTCCTGACCCTGTTTTGGTTGAGGGCAATCTGGAGTATGTGGTTGAGAAAATATTGGATTCTCGTTTTTCTAGACAGAGGCTCCAGTATTTGGTTAAGTGGAGAGGTTATGGTCAGGAGGACAATTCTTGGGTGTTTGCTTTGGACATCCATGCTAGGAGACTGATCCGTGCCTATCAACGAGCTCATCCTGATCGGCCTGGTTGCACAAGTGAGGGTTCGGTGACCCCTCCTCAATGAATGTGTTAGAGATGGTTTCTGAGCAGAGGCTCCCTCTGGTGGTTACAGACAGTACTGAACCTTTCAGCGAGGAATGGCAATCTGGGATCTCTGACTGGTCTGATATAAGGGAGGTTCCCTCCCATGATGGTTGCCGGTGATCAATTGTTCTTGTCTCAATTGTGGTTCCTGGTTCATTTGGAAGTTTGCTGAGTCTTGCCTGCATCTTCTGCTATCAGATAAGATATTTTCTGCTTTTATTTTTGTGCTTGCTTTTTGCATTGTTCCCTGCACTTCTGTGGAGGTCAGCCAGGTCCCCTCCGGGGGGCTTGTGCTCCTCTCAGTTTATCTGAAGCCACTGTTATTTGTTCATTTGCTTTTTCCTGTTTTTTCAGTGGCTGCGGCTTAGTTTTGTTACACCAGAGATCTGATGTAGGTGGTAGAGATCGTGTGATCTCAGGTGTTTTTGCAATCAGAAGAGTTGGTATTTTTAGGGGTTTTTTTTTGGATTGCAGTGAGTATCCTTTCCTGTACTTTTCTGTCTAGACAGATTGGGCCCCAGCGTTTGCTCATTCTATTTTCTGTCTGTGTCCGTGCTTCTTCTTGTCTAACTGCCATTACATGTTTGGGGTTTCCTATTTTCTTTGGGGATCTGCTCCGGGGCAGATAGCTTTCATCTTTCTGCCTTTAGGTGTAGTTAGCTCTCAGGCTGTGACGAGGCGTCTAGGATCAACGTAGGAACGCTCCACAGCTACCTCTAGTTGTGTGGTTAGTTCAGGTTACTGCAATCCAATAGGTTCCAGCCTCTCTGGTATATTGCCGTTTTTGCTTATTCTCCTCAGCTACCAAAACACAACAGGTGATGTCATGCCTGGAAGCAAAGTAGGGATCCCCTTCACAGTAGTTTCAGCATACAGGACAGTTTCTGCTCCAGACCAGCAGGGGGAGCTCTAACCTGACTTCAGGGGGCTATCTGGTTGGAAACAGGAAATTAGTGAGGAGTTAGAGCCTGAACAGGTTTGAGAACAAGACATGTGGAGAGGAGCTGGGGACAGGAGCTGTTGCTGAGCTCACCCTCATGTTTTAGCACAGAGACCAGGCCCCAGAGCCCGAGACTGTGTGGGTACTAAAGCCCAAGCAGCAGAATCCAGAGGGCCGGAGACCGCAGATCCTCTGTCCCCAACTGATACTCAACGACACAGCAGCATGTGTGAGCCGGAGACGCCAGATAGGAGCTATCCCTGAAGCAGGCTACAACTGTTGTGAATATGCTGGAGGCGGCTTCTGAGCTGGGGCTCCCTCCGGTGGTTGCTGAGGGTAATGAACTGATTACTGAATGGCCTTCAGCTGGCGCTGAATGGTAGGATAATGTGGCCTGAGTTCCCAGCAGCCTTGCCGGTTATCAATTGTTCCTTCTGGTCTTGCTTGAAGCACTGCTAGTTTCCTGCTCTCCTTCAGATAAGTGTTTGCTGTTTTTTTTCCTCTGTTTGACTTTCATTGCTGGTTTGCTGCTTGCAGTGGACTGCAGCCTGTCCCCTTTTGGGGGTCTGGCACTGCAATTGTGCTCTGTTTTTGTCTGCACTTTTGCTTTGATCCTTTGTTACTTTTTTTTGCTGAATAACGTTTGTTACACCAGAGATCTGATTTAGGTGGATGAGATTGTGTGATCTCAGGTTTTTTGGCAATCAGAGGTGTTGGTATTTTTGTTAGGGTTTTGTTGGATTGCAGTCAGAATTCTTTCCTGTACATTTCTGTCTAGACAGATTGGGCCCCAGCGTTTGCTCATTCTATTTTCTGTCTGTGTCTGTGCTTTCTTCTTGTCTAACCGCCATTACATGTTTGGGGGCTTCCTATTTTCTTTGGGGATCTGCTCCGGGGCAGATAGCTTTCATCTTTCTGCCTTTAGGTGTAGTTATCTCTCAGGCTGTGACGCTGCGTCTAGGATAACGTGGGAACGCTCCATGGCTACCTCTAGTTGTGTGGTTAGTTCAGGTTACTGCAATCCAATAGGTTCCAGCCTCTCTGGTGTATTACCGTTTTTGCTATTTCTCCTCAGTTACCGAAACATAACAAGCTGCCTGACATGCGATTGGAGTTGTACCTTACTAGCAGACAGAGAGAGGAACTTGAATAGAGATTACAGCAGCA
This sequence comes from Oophaga sylvatica, assembly GCA_033576555.1. Lineage (NCBI taxonomy): Eukaryota > Metazoa > Chordata > Amphibia > Anura > Dendrobatidae > Oophaga > Oophaga sylvatica. Next base: position 165,661,487 of record JARQOD010000001.1, on the reverse strand, counting down.
AGTACCTCAGAGAATAGCGCTAGAAAGGAGGCCTCACAACCCACCTGACTAAGGAGATTCCCAAATTGCTTTCAGGCTAACCGACTCCAGAACCATCTGTAACCTGAGCCCCGGACTGTACCTACATTGCTCAGTAAAAGGTAGAGGAAACTACACTTTGCTGTGTCTTCTGAATCTTTCCTGCGTCACCTGCCCTGCACCACATTCACCTCCAACATTGTCTTTAATATCCTAACTGCCCTTGGACATAGCTCTGCCTGTGTAGAGCTGAACTAACTCTGCTGCATTAACAACTGTCCTAGTGGACTGAATCTGCAGCATCGGCTAACATCTTTATTGCCGAGTACCACAGATGGCGTCATGAACACTTTATTACAAGCTCTTTATTATCCCTTTTCATCTTATCCCCTTTTACTGGATGCCCAGGGCCATGGACTGGGTCACTGCTGCCGTGACAGTGCCTCTTTAAGAAGCTGCCCAGTACCGAGTATCCCCACTGCCCTGGCGGGTGATCCAACTTGGGATAACGAACAGATCTATACCCCGACATTGCCGGGTACTGTGTGCCATAGACTGTATTGAACTATGTGATCATTACATTACAACGCCACACGGCGCGGGAAGCAGAAGAGACGTGCCGTCGTGGGCGGAGCCGGAGAGAGAGCACGAAAAGAGAAGTGCTGCGCGCAGAGACAGTAGCTGGCCGAGAACAAGGAGCTGAGGCCTGGAATCCAGGTGCGCACCGTTCATTCTGCCGACAGAGCAACAGTCTGGTAAGCCAGTGGAAGCTCAGAGCCTGGCTAAGATTCACTAGGGGGGGAAGAGAATGTCTAATGCAGGAGAAGATCTAGCAGCGGATTCTGCCGCAGCCCCCTTGGTTCCGCAAGATTCAGAGGCAGGTGCAGCCGCAGCCCCCATAAGACAGCAAAATCCAGTGGCCCCTAGAGCACAGCAAGATCTGGCGACCGCCGCCGCAGTCCCTATAATGACGCTATCAATGTCCTATATACCGGGAGCGGCCTTGCTACCGTAATACTCAGGGAGTCGCATACCCTGAGCGATTTCAAGGAGAGACTGTGCAGTTTATTTGAAGTGTACCCCCTGTCTGAAAGCCAAAAAGTAAGCATTCTCATGGGACAATTAACTGGTGTGGCTCAAAGAGAAATAAAGTCCTGGCAGGACACTGATAAAGAGACTGTTAAGCAAATTCTGGCTAAGCTGAGGAGCACCTTTACACACGTACTGCAGCATAAATAAAAATGAGGTTCTTTGGGAGCAAACAAAGGGTGCAGGACAATATACGGGACTATGCCCTTAACCTTCAGGAGGCGTTGCGGGCCATAAAGCAGATTGACCCAGACAGGGTGCAGGATGAAGACAGATTGTTAAAGGAGTAATTTATTGAGGGACTCCTGTCCAGCAGCCACAGGAAACAGCTGCCATCATGGCCCTACAAAACCCTGACCTGAACTTTGCAGACTTTAAAGATAGGGCTATCCGTGTGCTGCACGAACCAAATGTCAGCCGCCCAGCGCCCCCTAGGCGCCCAGCAATTACATACCACCAGGAGGCAGCATCCTTCCCTCTGGCCCCCGTTGAGGCCGGCGCACAGACCCTGGATAAGAATCCATCTGCAGAACTACGTCTTCAGGTCCTGGAGCTGACCAAATGTGTGGCTGCACTAGCCAAAACTGTGCAGTCCATGCAAGTACCTCCGAAGGAGAAGATCCAGTTGGCTTTCAGTCCAGATGATGTCCCGTGACGATGGTGGAAGAGGATCCCACCGATTAGAGGGAGAGGCTATGACCAGGACGGACGACCCATTTGCCGCCGCTGCAGCAAAGCAGGGCATATCGCAAGATTCAACAATTTAAACGATACTCGCGCTATGAATTAGAGCATGTCAACATTACTGATAAGACCCTTACCTGTGCGTAGGTAAAACTTTCATAGAGGCAAGGGTATGGATGGTGTTTGACAGTAGATGTGCAGAGACAGTTTCAGGTGAAGTTGCGCCTTCTTCAAAGAATATTCAGGAAGCTAAGATGTAAAATAGATGTTTTAAAAGAACTACATCTAAAAATACATATAAATGACAGATAACAGATAAAATAGGTGTATCCTGAAGAATAGTGCAAGGATGATGCGACCAGTCACTGCTGGAAAAGGCACTCACGTATGCTAAATGAAGGAAAAGTTCCAACTAATGCAATTGGATCCTAACAAGAAAGAGTTTCAGGGAGGAATCCAAAAAAGTGCTACCGTGCTCATAAATAGAATATTTCATAAGAAAAAGAGCTATTGCCTGTTTGCAGAGGGTATAAAGTACAATAGTGCTATAGTATAAGTGGATGAGCCGTTAGAGAAAAAAAAACCCACACAAGGATGGAGTGAACAACAGAGTCAGAAGTAATGAAGCAGAAATAATAATAATATTAGAGCAAACGTGGAGGCTCAGGTTGGTAATTATGTGCTTGCTGTGAGGAGTAGGCCTTACTGAATGTTCATAGGCAGACAAAGTCTAAACTATAGCGCTAATGCGCAGTCATAAGAAAGATTCATATGGCAGTGCAATGCACAAGGTTCATATGGCAGTCTAATACACACTGCTGTTTGCAGGGGATGAAAAGTGCAATAGTGCTACAGTATATGTGGGTGAATCGTCAGTGAAAGCCCCCACAGAGATGGAACAAGCACCAGAGCAAATAAAGCAAAAAATATATATAATAATTAGAGCAAAATAGGCAGACAAAGTCTAATCCATGGCGCTGATGCGCAGTTAATGAGCAAAGTTCGTATGGCAGTATAATGCACACTGCTGGGAGGATAGGTGAGGCTCGTGCTGGCGTAGCGCCAGTAAGGAGACGTGACGGTATAGTACTATCTGGACGAGCGGTGAGGAGAAAGTCAGATGGTACTTATCTGATAAAAAATGATGATGATAGTGATGAGTCGAATCCTGGGGGTCTTCGCAGCAAGCGGTGGGTCCCAAAGAGCTGCCCCAGCCGGTGGCACGCTCTTGGTATACCCAGATGTGTACCGCTGAAGGCTGCACGCTGGAGGCTGCACGTGGATGGACGTCAGTGAAGCGCTTTACGTTCAGGTCACGTGACACAGACGAGTCACGTGGTGCCCAGGGAATTCAGAGAACGAGGTATGGTAAGCAAGAAGAGCCAGATCCGACGCGTTTCGGTATCAATCACATTCCTTCCTCAGGGTTCCCTGGTCACGTGACCCGAATGTAAAGCTTCCTGAATACTCTTTGAAGAAGGCGCATCTTCACCTAAAACTGTTTCTGCACATCTACTGTCAAACACCATCCATACCCTTGCCTCTATGAAATTTTTACCTACGCACAGGTAAGGGTCTTATCAGTAATGTTGGCATGCTCTATATCATAGCGCGAGTATAGCTTATTTCAAACCATTTACCTTTACCCCTTCCTTGTGGTGGAAGGTCATTTATACTTGCAGCTGATTTAGTATACGTGCACTAGCGCCGCTACACGCCTCTCCTTTCTACCTTATTACAATTTAAACGAGCAACACCTGGGGCAGAGGGCCAACCCCCCAGGAGTAGGACGACCAGGCCCACAAAACTGGTGAGCCAAGTATGTCAGAGGACGACCGGTCCTCCCAGTTGATTGACGGCATCTCAATGAACGCTTTACTGGACACCAGCTCTAAGGTGACGACTATGCCATATATTCTTTACAAACGGTACTGGGCTGACTCTGATATTACTCACGGCTCAGATGATGAGCTGACTGTAGTCGCCAGCAATGGTCAGCCTTTCCACATGTGGGGTATAAGGAGGTAACCATTAAGGTGGGATGAGTAGAATTAAAAGCCCAAGGTCTGATAATTGTAGACATTGATCGACGAGAATGTAACCCAATAATGACCTTAGGTACTAATGTGATAGAAAATTATCTTGCCGAGGTTATTGTTTTGTTGCAACAGGTAGTCGTAACTGTTGGTTCCAGTGAGCAACGGGTCCTGCAAAAGGAGATCAAGGCCCTGATGCAAAGACAACAGGTAGAGCTCTCTGGCGGAGAAGTCGGCAGTGTCAGAGTGACTGATTCATTCCTCATTGTAATACCCCCAAAGAGTGAAATGTTAATTTGGTGTCGGCCAGCCATAGGCCTCAGGGGAAGAGATTACCAGGCCCTGGTAGAACCAGTGTACTCTGATAGTAGGTCCAGCTAGAGGGGTAGTCGATGTCCGCAAGGGGAGGGTACCTGTACGCATCTTAAATTGTTGGGAGGAGGAGGCAAAACTACCTCGGTATGCCACCGTTGCTAAGCTGTTCACTGTCAATCACAGTGCAATTCAGACAGCAGAACCCTTGGTCTCATCCGACCAGGTGGAGGACAATGGCTCTGCAAAACAGCTGGAGGATTGGTGTCAGCAGCTGTATGTAGGCACTGACTCCACCCTTCCACACCAAAAGAATGGGGTTTACCGAGTATTCCAAGAGTTTGAATGGGTATTCAGCAAACACCCTTTAGACTTTGGGCAGGTTAAAGGGGTCCAACATCATATCCCCACGAAATCATCCGCCCATTAAAGAGAGATACCGGCCTGTACCCCCAGCTCACTATCAATGTGCCAAGAGTATGTTACAGAGATGAAGGAGGCTGGGGTGATCCGAGACAGTTGTAGCCCCTGGGCAGCTGCGCTAGTCCTTGTTAGAAAGAAAGATGGTACAATGAGGATGTGTGTTGACTACAGGCAAATTAACAGTATTACCCACAAGGATGCCTATCTGGTGCCTAGGATAGAGGAATCACTAGCTACACTGCGAACCGCTATTTCTCTACCTTAGATCTCACCAGTGGGTATTGGCAGGTTCCCGTGGCAGAGTAGACAAAGAAAAGACCGCCTTCGCGACACCAATGGGCATCTCAGAATTCAACTACATGCCGTTCGGGCTTTGCAATGTGCCAGGAACGTTCCAGAGGTTGATGGAGTGCTGCCTCGGACACAAGAACTTTGAGACAGTTCTGTTGTACCTAGATGACGTCATTGTCTTCTCCAAGACCTACGAAGACCATTTAGAGCACCAAGCCGAGGTGTTCGAAGCCATGTCCAACTTTGGTCTGAAAGTGAAACCGTCCAAATGCCACCTCCTGAAGCCAAAGGTGCAGTACCTAGGTCACGTAGTGAGCACGGAAGGCGTGGCACCAGGCCCTGACAAAGTCACTGTTATCCGGGACTGGCCGAGGCCCAGCAACATTCATGAAATACGTCAGTTCCTCGGGTTGGTAGGCTACTACCGAAGGTTCATCAAGGGCTTCACTGAAATAGCCGCACCCCTGCAAAACCTTCTCTTGGGCCATCCTTTATACTGATGCCAGCAACGTGGGACTGGGAGCAGTACTGTCGCAGGTACAGAATGGCAAAGAAAGAGGAATCTCCTATGCCAGCAGGAAACTTCGTCCCACTGAAAAGAACCCTGACAACTACAGCTCCTTTAAGCTGGAGTTCCTCACCATAGTCTGGGCTGTGACCGAGCAATTCAAACACTACCTAGCTGTGGAAAATTTACCATCTTCACAGACAACAATCCGCTGACTCACTTGGAAACCGCAAAGCTAGGTGCGCTGGCTGGAGCAGCGATGGATGGCCCGGCTGTCCAACTATGAGTTTACCATCAAGTACCGAGCGTGACATAAGAACGCCAATGCTGATGCGCTGTCCAGAATGCCCAACTTACCAGCTTGGGAAGAAGATCCAGAAGCACTTGAAGAAATTGATTTACCAGTCTTCCCCGCCCAGTTGCAGCCTAACGCGCCCAAGGGGTGAAAAACAAGCGCTACATCGTGAAAGAAGCCACATTAAATTCATTGCCCCACCATTAGTGGTGGGAGATTTGGTCAAAGACCAGAAAAAACGACCACAGATCCACAATGTAAGAAAAATAAACAAATCTTTATTACAAATATCAGACATAAATATAAAATGGACAGGTGATATCAAACAGTGATACAAGGTGAGGCATCATGTTCAAAAGGGACATCAACCAAAAAGCGCATATATTAGATTCCCTGACTGTACATGAAAAACGCTAATGACTCTATCAAGACAGTGTTGAAAATCTCTCAAAAAAAAATATATAGTAGCCAATGCCTATATTGAATTATAAATTGTAAATTATAAATGAGAGACACAAAAATGGGTATACATACACATCCATCAAATGGAGGGAGGGGGAAAAAAAGGTTTTTTCCAGAGTCAAAAGACTGAGTAGTATATAGCGTATAGCATGAAGACCTATAAAATGAACTACTGCCTGATGCTTCAAAGTCAGCTGATAGGTAACACAAAAAGCACCCACTTCATAAGTGATGCTTTTAGCTGAAGGGTAACAGGTGTAGCGCCCACTACACAAGTGAAATTGTAAAATGATGCCCGCTATACATGAACACCACTAGTGAGTGTATACCAGTGTAGTCCCTGTTACGGCATATAATGCCGATACATGTCCCAAAAGAGCAGTGAAAATCAGCCTATTTAAGGCAGGGTACAATGGATCCATCAAACATTACCTCCAGGGATGCAGTAGCGGTCACAGTCAGGGAAACCAAGATACGCGCCAAACGTGCCCCGACGCACGTTTCGGATGTTACTCCTTCGTCAGGGGGCATATGAGTGTCAGTGAACGAGTGCTTTAAAAATCGTTCAACCGGAAATGACCAACCGCGGACCGGAAGTGACGCATGTGAAGCCGAGGACGTCACCCGACACACCGCGCCTGCGTCAAACAAACGGAAACCATGGAAACCTCCATGGCAACCATAAGTGGAAGACACAGGAAGCGGAGCGGCGCGAGAGCCTCAGCACACATGCGTACAGGTCCACGGCTGACCCAGGAGTGAGTATGGAATTGGTCATCACATAGAATGAAAAAAATATATATAGATGAATGGCAACATCAGAAAAAAGGGGGGGAAGAAGCAGTAAAAAAAGAGGGGTGGGAAAACAAATACTAACACCAAATCAAAAGTCCTAATATGCGATACAATGAATTCATTGCATAGATATCCACTACATTTTCGATGGAATCACAATATTAACTCCCAATGGTATCATGACAAATTTGAAAAGGAATGTATATATTTGCAATATAAGTACAAATTCCACCTGTATAGCATAGACATATTATACAAGTATTATAAATATTGTAAAATCAGACGATTGATGTCAACCAGGAAGTTGAAAAATTGATTAGAGACATCATCCATAAAATGATCCGGAAAGAACGATATGAGAAACAACCTAAAATTATAAAAATATATATTAAGCAACATGTAACAAAAAAGCACAAACGGTTAAAAAAATATATACATAAGGAGATGTCCTGTTGAGGACATGAACCTGACAGCAGGTTAATTATAGAAATGATGCAAAGCTTAGATTTTCATTTAACCCATTAGGGTACACTGTGTTCAAAGACCATATCCAACGGGCTTCTAGCTGTGCCAAACGTTGAGAAATGCCACCCCCCCTGAATCCCTAGATCTAGACAATCTATCCCCTTAAACCGCAAAAGTCTACCATCACATTGGTGGTGTGTCTTGAAGTGTCTGGGAATTGTCTTCAAAGATTGAGGAAACTCTTCATTAATTGCTGCCTCTATCCCAAGCACATGCTCCCTTATTCGGACCTTAAATTGACGCGTCGTAAGGCCCACATATATAAGGGAGCATGGGCATGTGGCATAATATATGACACATTTGGTGGTGCAAGTGATAAATTTCTTAATGTTAAAAGATTTAGTCCCAGATGAGTCCAAAAAGGAATCACTGCGATCAACATTGTCACATGCAACACAGTGTCCGCATTTGTAGCAGCCTTTGCGAATACTATAGTTGTTCAAAAAGGTTTGGGGGGGGGCTGGCCTGGTAATGGCTAGAAGTAAGAAACTCCCGTAGGTTCCTAGAGCGTCTGTATGTGATAGAAGGCCTATCGGGATAATTTTAGCCAAAGTCGAATCTGTTTTTAAGATTGGCCAGCTCTTTCCAAGATCCTCCTAACATTCCCAGATTGGGAATTATAGGTAGTAATAAATCTGATTGTATCTGATTGTGGTCCATCATTTCCCTTGTATAGTAAAGAATTTCTGTGGCTAAATTTGGCTCTATTGAACGCTTTTTTTATCGATCTATTACTATATCCCCTTTCTGTTAGTCGTCTTTTTAATAGGTCCGACTGCGTAATAAACTCAGAATCAGTTGAGCAGATACGACAAAGTCTTATGAACTGGCCGTGGGTATGGCCTTAATCATATGTGTCGGATGAGAGGAGGAGGCGTGCAATAGTGAATTCGTAGCCGTAGGCTTTCTAAAGATGGTAGTCTGAACAAGATTGTCTTCATCTCTCATTATCATGACATCCAAAAACTCAATTTTATTTTTGTCATGACTAAAGGTCAATCTAATGTTCATGTTGTTATCATTTAACCGCTTGAAGAATTCCTCAAGTGAAATAGTGGAATCCTGCCAGATCAACAGGATGTCGTCTATGTACCGCGTCCACAAGAGGACGCGGTCCATAGACGCCTGTCGATCCGACAGGAGGAGGTCCCTTTCCCACAGACCCAGGAACAGATTAGCATAGGAGGGCGCAAACGCCGCCCCCATGGCTGTTCCCTGGGTCTGCAGGAAAAAGGACCCCTTGAAAACAAAGAAGTTATGGGTCAATGTGAATTCCAAAACTTCAAGTATAAATTCCCTAAATGCTGGTGGGATATTGGAGGTTTGTAGAAAAAATTCCGTAGCACGTAGCCCATCACAGTGTCTTATACTGGTGTACAATGACTCCATGTCGGCAGTGACCAACGTGGAGTCAGAGTCCAACACCAAACCATCCATTCTGCAGAGTAGCTGGTTTGTGTCCTTTAAGTACGATGGTAGCTCCTCCACTAGGGGTTTTAAGATTGAATCAATCCATTGGTTTAGCCGCTCCAAGTAGTTCCCCTTACCCTACACTATAGGACGACCAGGTGGTGTGGATGCATTTTTGTGGAGCTTGGGGAGGAGGTAAAAAGTGGAAACCATTGGTTCAGAAACTAGAAGGGCCGAACATAATTCTTTAGTTATAATGTCCTCACTCACGGCTCTGGACAGGATCCCCCTGAGGCTGCCATCAAACGCGGACAAGGGTTGAAAGTCAATTTTTTGTAACAGGTGGTATTGTTAAGTTGTTTATAGGCCTCTTTCTCATACATATTAGTAGGCCAAATCACTAAATTACCCCCCTTGTCCGCTTGTTTGATGACAACGTCAGGAGACTCCTTAAAGAACTTAAACGCATAAGTTCCTCCCTGGTAAGGTTGTCCTGATGAATGTGACATGGGACTTTCTGTAATTCAGAAGTGACTACTTTAACAAAAAGATCTACAGTGCCACACTTCGATAAAGGGGGGAACCGCTTGGAGCGTGGCCTAATACAAGGAGGAATCTTACCTCCTAGTGGTGTGGTGTGCTCATCAGACAAATCCTCCAATATCCTTAATGCTGCTTGCTCTTCTTCTGTTGGGAAAAGTTCACACAATTCATTATTGAAAAAGAAACGTTTAAATAGGAGTGATCGTCCAAACAAGTGAAGATCTTTAATGAAAGTGAATTTATCCAACCCAGCAGAAGGAGAGTAAGATAAGCCCCTGGATAATAAAGAGAGATCAGTTTCAGAGAGGACGTGTGAACTAAGGTTGATTACCTTATTGTTGGCCGGTTCGTCATCACGAAAATGAGCCCCCTGTCTCCTGTACGGGTGAAAATTAGTATTTCTTTGTCTTTTATTGGAAGAGCCAAACCTAGTAACCATGGAAGACGTGGATGCCTCGGAATGGGTACTAGCTGATGAAATAGAGGTATTGGAGGTAGCATGTTGTAAAGGTCTTGTTGGATTGTTATTTTTTCTCCACAAATATACATTACTTGTTTGATAATCTCTCAAGTCTCTGTTTAACTTAGAGCATTGTACCTCATTGATCTTCTTGACAGTGTCATCAAGGGATTTATTAAGTTGTAATTCATAATGTTGAATACGTTCCTGAGAGCATCCAGATTTTAAATCTGACAAATTTGAATCAATCTTCAGGTCAAGCTCTTCAATGGTTTTAGTATTTAATTTAATCAATAATTGCATAAAGACTAAAGAACATGTATTGCACGCCTCCTCCCAATCCGACACGAAAGATTGATCCTCTACCACAAAAGTAGGTGAAACTCTGACTCTAAGACCTCTTGGTATTATCTTACGTCCGATGTATTTTTCTAAGAACACGCGGTTCCACCAAGTTTTTGTACGTTTTATCAATAAATGGTGTATCAGGTTAAAAAGTTCATCACATCTACGTTCACCAGACTGTGGAACACCAGTATCACCATCATTAAACACCTGGTCCACTTGTCCAAGCCAGGACTTTTCTCTGGCTCTAAAGTCCATATTGTCATATGACACACCTGTGCAAAACACAGAAAAATTAGATACAGAACAAATATGACAGAATTGAAATATGCAACCTAAAGTAAAAAGAAAAAAGAAAAAGAAAAATATGCACATGATAACAATGTACTGAGCTAAGCGCATAAATTTAGTGAAATTGGATTCAAGGATCTATCGCTGAATAAATACTGAAGGGAGATTTGGTCAAAGACGCAAGAGTGGGTAGAGACACAGGATAGTGATCCAGCAGTCTGCCTGGTAAAGGAGCTACTAGCGCAAGCTGACTGCGCCCCGATTCAGATGCTCCACAAGAGACCCAACAGTGTAGAAGGAAAAGGGCAGGCTATTCATCTACAAGAGAAAGCTGTGTCGGAGGGGTGTCAATGCCCAAACTCACGAACTGGTCTGGCAGGTGGTAGTCCTGAAGTGAGATTCATCAATGGTCCTGGAAGGGAACCGCGATGGAGCAGGACTCTTCAGATGGAAGAAGTTGGAGGTCCTACTTCACTAGAGATTCTACTGGGTTGGTATGAGGAAGGCCATTGAAGATTGGTGCCGGGAATGTGGACCATGCAACTTGTGCAGTGAGCCTCATTACAACCAATAATCACCAAACAGCCGCTTGAGTTAGTAGCCTTAGACCATGTGAAGCTGGTCCCAAGCCGTTCAGGCTCTGTCTACGCCCTCACCATCGTTGACCATTACTCAAGGTTCCTGGTAGTTGTGCCAGTGAAAGACCAAACAGTGAAGACGGGAGCCAAGGCATTTCAACAACACTTTTGTCGACCACATGGTTACCCTGAATGAGTGCTTACCGACCAAGGCCCAGCCTTTGAAGCAGAACTGTTCCAGGAGTTCTGTAACCTGTACGGCTGCAAGAAAATCAGGACAACGCTTTACCATCCACAGACTAATGGCATGTGTGAGAAAATGAACCAAGTGGTAATTGACCTATTGAAGACCTTGTCCCTGGAAGAGAGAAACCTGTGGCCAGAGAAGATGCCGGATCTGGTAGATCTCTACAATCACATCCCTGTAAACTCCACCAACTGTACTCCAGCCTACTTGATGAGAGCAAGACCTGACAAGTGTCATGCTGCTCTCACCGCATTCCTCTGGCGCCGGGGCTGGGCGCCTGACGTCATCACGTCGAGTGCGCACGTGCACCTTCCGCGCTTAACACTGTGGCTGTTCACTCGACTCCAGATCCTTGTCCAGCGCGCATGCGCTCCTGAGCTTGACTACGGCCGCTTCATCTCTGACCTCTCTATTGTCCTGGAGGACCTGACCCGGAAGTTCCAGCACACTTGCCCAATATCAGGCCGCCACTTCCTGTAGTTGGCGCCTGATTATTGTTGTGCTTCCTAGCTAGACCTGCTTTGTCCCTGCTCGGTTGCCCTGTGTACTCAGGTCCCCTGCCTTGTGTTCTAACATGCTTCCCAGTGTGTGCTCTGCCTTGCCTTATACCCAGGCGTGCTCCCCAGCGCACGCTCTGCTTTGTCCTGTACTCTGCATACCCTTGCGTATACGCCTTGTACTGTCTTGTACTCTGCGTAGACACGCTTTGCACTATCCTGTACTCTGCATAAGCACGCTTTGCACTATCCTGTACTCTGTGCAAACATGCCTTGCACTGTCCTGTATTCTGCTTGCACACGCCTTGCACTATCCTGTACTCAACATAATCCTGTCTTTTGTGAGCCAGCCACCTGGTTCCAGCAGTCGTAGCACTTTATTCCCCTGGGCCTGCCCCTGATGCTCCCTGTATAGGGGTGGTTCTCACTAGGTCAGCTCGCCCAGGGTGGGTTGGTATTGCGACCTAGAAAGTCCACTCCAGGAGTCATCACAGCAAATTACCAATTGACTTGGACATGGGAGTCTTAACACCTGAAGTAACATCACCAGATGCAGATTGGGATACAGAGTGACAGCAGCAGTACCGCAAAGTGCAAGAATGCATAGAGAAGAGTCTGACCCAAGCAAGACAAAAGCAAGAGAGAAATTATAATCAGCACGCCCCCGCAGTTCCCCTGTCACCTGGAGAACAGGTACTCAAAAGAAAAAGACAACTTCTTAAACTTGATGACCAGTGGGAGGCTGAACCATACACCATCATGCCTTCAGACTTTGATAACACCAAGGTGTGCCTCATTAGCAACGATGGGGGAGAAAACTCCACGGCAGTATCAAGAGATCATCTGAAACCATACCCTGACCAACTGAAGGAAAAGATTGAAGATAAGGATATCCTCAGCCAGTGAAAGAGGTAGAAGAAAAGATCAGCACTGTACTCAGCGAGTTCCCTTCAAATTGGACAAGAGTGAACCAAGCTATAGTCATGCCCGTCTTAACCTTTCCCTAGCTGGAAGTGCCAGAAAGAGATTTAAGACCAGCCCGAAGATCCGCAAGCTCAAGTAACAGAAGCCACATCTGCAGTAGAACGCGAAAATCTGCCCCCTGCTAGCGGTGAATCTGTCAGTCCCACGGTGAGCAGACGGCTACTGCCCAGCTTACCAATAAACACACTAAACTAGGCTAGATCACTACAGAAACCTGTACCACGTAGATCAGGCTGTAGTACTAGAGGTCAGATCCCAGCCAGGTATAAGGACTAAAATATAAGTGTAATGCTAATGTAAATAAGTTAAAAATGTTCATAATGGCAACTGTTAAAGGGAATCTGTCACCCCATTTTAGCCATATCAGCTAAAGATATGACTGAATAGTGTGTCCAATAAGCAACCTATTGGTATGTATGATATATCCTGATACCCCCGTTTTGATAGCTAAATACCTCAGTAAGGTTTGTATTTTTGGCTGTCAATCAGGGCGGTCTAGTCCGGAGGGCGGCGGTTATTAGCTTCCCCGACCCGCCTCCATTCTTGCCGTGCGTCCTTTTTTTTTCCTATACGTTGGCTTTCTGCGCTTGCGCTGTAAAAACGGCCCTCACGCGTGGCATTGTGCTTTTCCCAACAGTGGGCAAGCACACAATCATTACTACGCAAGCGCAAGTAATTTCTGTCACTTTACTTGACCCGGACATCGTCCAGTCATTCCTAATGACTTCTGGGGCAAGGAAATTCAGGAAGACGGTCGCATGCGCAGTAAGGATTTCCTACTTTGCCCACTGTTGGGCAAAGAACACTGCGCACACGCAGGGGCCCTGTTTCACTGTGCAATCGCGGAAACAGTACGCTGTCTGATATTCACAGACAGCGTTACGTGACAGAAGCGGACGAGCGGGGGTGAAGGAATAACCGCCACCCATCGGACCGGACCGCCCTGATTGACAGCCAAAAATGCAAACTTTACTAAGGTATTTTGCTATCAAAACGGGAGTATCAGGATATATCATACATACCGATAGGTTGCTTATTGGACACACTATTCAGTCATATCTTTAGCTGATATGGCTAAAATGGGGTGACAGATTCCCTTTAAGAGTATGAGCCTACAGAGACATACTGTATGAACTTTTGACCATTCTTGTTTTCTTGATTAAATGGACAATTGGGTCACTGGACTCGTAGTGACCAAGACAATGATTGTAAATAGTTAGCAACGATGGCTACAGAACAAAACCCGTCTGGCATGACCAAAGAAGTACTCTAACTTGATGACCACTAATGCCCTGTAGTCACGCCCAGGGCCTACGTTGGGGGTTTGAGACAGGTTCCCTCATATTGTACTTTGTTAGGTGAAAAGGACACTCCATTTCAGTACTTCACCAAATTTATATATCTGTTGTTAAAATCCTGTAAAAAGTTATATTTTGTTTCTTTTGTTTCCTCAGTCTGGGAGTACTGAATTGTACTGGGGGGAATGTGGCACCCAGGAGTTCGGTTGCAACAATGGCCCTGCCTCCTTCCAGGGGAGAGTGATATCATGCCTGGAAGCAAAGAATGGATCCCCTTAACAGGTAGTTTCAGCATACAACACAGTTTCTGCTACTGGCCAGTAGAGGGAGCTGTAACATGACTTCAGGGGGGGCTGCTCTCTCTGGTCAGAAGCAGGAAATTAGTGAGGAGTTAGAGCCTGAACAGGGTTGAGACAGGATGTGTGGAGAGGAGCTGGGGGACAGGAGCTGTAGCTGAGCTCACCCCCAGGCTTGAGCGCAGAGACCAGGCCCCGGAGCCCGAGGCTGTGTGGGTACTAAAGGCCCAGCAGCAGAATTCGGAGGGCAGGAGCCTGCAGATCCTCTGTCCCCAACTGATGCTTGACAACACAGTAGCACATGTGTGCCAGAGATGCCAGATAGGAGCGATCCCTGAAGCAGGCTATAGCTGCCTGACATGTGAGTAGAGTTCTACCTAAGTAGCAGACAGAGAGAGGAACTTGAATAGAGTTTACAGCAGCAAGTGCCTCAGAGAATAGTACTAGAAAGGAGGCCTCACAACCCACCTGACTAAGGAGATTCCCAAATTGCTTTCAGGCTGACCGATTCCAGAACCATCTGTAACCTGAGCCCCGGACTGTACCTGCATTGCTCAGTAAAAGGTAAAGGAAACTGCACTCTGCTGGTCTTCTGAATCTTTCCTGCGTCACCTGCCCTGCACCACATTCATCTCCATTATCTTTAATATCCTAACTGCCCTGGGACTTAGCTCTGCCTGTGGAGAGCTGAACCAACTCTGCTGTATCAACAACTGTTCCAGTGGACTGAATCTGCAGCGTCTGCTAACATCTTTATTGCCGAGTTCCATAGTTGGTGTCACAAAACACTTTATTAAAATCTCTTTATTATCCCTTTTCATCTTATCCCCTTTTATTGGATGCCCAGGGCCACGGACTGGGTCACTGCTGCCGTGACACTGCCCCTTTAAGAAGCGACCCGTATCGACTATCCACAATGCCCCGGCTGGCGATCCACTTTTTCTCTTGAATTTATCCACAAGTTTGCCTTTAACATACTCTAGTGTCAGCTCATTATCTGGCCATGCATCTAGTGCAGTCACGAGTGTGTCATAACTCTCTGGAATACCACTTAATAGAAGTACAGCAACATGAACATCTTTAATTTCTTCTCCAATACACCTGAGAAGCTCCACAATCTCCTGCATATTCTATCCATCACTTATCTTAGACTGATGCAACTTTCTCATGAGATAAAGCTTATTGCTGTGATTTGATCTTTCATGCACTTTCTGTAACTTGTCCCACATCTACTTTGCAGTTGCACATTTGCATATATGCACAATCTGATTATCATCTACACTGAGGGATATTGTGCTTTGTGCTTTCTGAGCCTTCTCTAGCTAATCATCTGGTAATGGATGAGGCACTTGTTCCTGAGTATATTTGTACCTTCTCTTATGAGCAGCATCTTCACCTTGAATTTCCAGGACTGTTAGTCTGTTAGTTCTGTTTAGTGAGGAAACATCAGGAGTGTGCACACTGCCCCTTTAAGAGGCGGGTAGTGCGTTGCTGGAAAACCTGTATGAAATGTGCAAGCCCTGAGAGCAGGAAGCCACGGCAGGGCAAAGAGATGCCGCCGAGTGATCGTTGTGGTGAGTATGTCGGCATACCTGCCGGGAGGAGGGAGAGTGACCATGCAGGGATATTGGCGCTGGCGTTACACAGGGCCAAGATTGTGAACACGGACTCGGAGTCCTAGACATGACGGACACTGGTGCGGGTTCAGATAGTGAGGATTCTGGATCATAGACAATACGAACACTGGTGCTGGTTGAAACAGTGTGAATACTGGTACAGATATATTGACAGGATACATGGTAGAAGGCAAAACTGGTTCAAGTTCTGAGAACAGGAGAGGTAAAGAATAGAGACCTGACAACTGACTTAGCAACTTGCAGACTAACTAAACTTTAATGTTGCTCAGGCACCTGCCTACAGGGAAATGTGTCTTAAGTACTAAGCATCTACCATCTATTGGCTGGGAAAACATCAGGAGTGTGCACACTACCCCTTTAAGAGGCGGGTAGTGCGTTGCTGGAAAACCTGTATGAAATGTGCAAGCCCTGAGAGCAGGAGGCCACGGCAGGGCAAAGAGACGCCGCCAAGTGACCGTTGTGGTGAGAATGTCGGCATACCTGCCGGGAGGAGGGAGAGTGACCATGCAGGGATATTGGCGCTGGCGTTACACACATCATTAACATGTCTACAGATCCTGTGATTTCCATAATTCTATAACATTTTTTTCTTGACGTTGCTATTTCAATGTTGAGGAGTGTAGATTAATTATTGACAAAAGTGAAAACCGACCCAAATGCCGAAATGACCCTAAGAAGCTTACGTAAAGAGAAAGTGGAACATGTCAAGGATAGGAGAATGTTTTCTACGGAGAGAAACAGCTTGTCGGACACTGAAACAATCCGTATTCCCCTAATGTCAGGATCGGAACGAATAGCGATGGCCAGCAACTAAAGAACCAAAATAAAAAGTAAATATGAAAGAAAGTGTGCAACTTTGCCAGGTTCCTCTGCCGATGTGAAAATGGTAAGAAAAGCCTGAATATTTCAGAAATTCACAAGTTGATTGGTACAGTCAGGGGCAGACATGTCATTGGTGACACCTGTGCAGTCACACAGGGGCCAAAGCAGTAAGGGGGCCCATTTATACCTCCAAAGCAGTTGCAAGTTTGCATTTTTAGGAGATCTTGGGCTGCAAAGGGTCCATGTATTGCTCTTGCACAGGGGACTTTTCTGTCTTTGTCTGCCAGTGGTTACAGTGGCAGTAAATATAGGGAAAGATATGGTCAAGAAAGGGTGTTAGAGACCTTTCTGATGTCTCATAGAAGAAGCATAGCATTCATAATCCTGGTTCTACACTGATGGAGCAAACAGGCCATCCTCTAATATTCTTTAAAGCATGTCTGGAAGGAAAAAAGCCAAGTTGGCCTTTTCCAATCAGAAGACCTGATTCTACCATCTAAGAACCAATATTTTTGCTAAAAGCTTGATGTCTATATTTAAGTAAATTGGCTGTTAATTGGTCCCCTTCAGGGAATCTTTATCGGGCTTTGGGATCATGGAAATAGAGTCAGTTAATGTGATCTGGTCTAGGCGAGAACCATCAACCAGTGAATTAAAAAGTGAAGTCAGTTGAGGTACCAGTAAGTGGGAGAAATTTTTATAAGAGGGTTGCTGCTGAGTTTTTAATATGTAAATCCAATGTTCTGATAATAGATTGTATCTATAAATAAAACAGCAAGGAAGAAGTGACATTGCATAAGGGAGTAAAGCATAATGAGAACTCTACAGAGGATTTAAAAGAACAGAAGTCTTAAGTATTTCCATCCTGACAACATGTCCATATCAAAAGCAATCCAAGATTAACAAGCTGTAAGAAAATCATATCCTGGAATTAGCAGCTGTCTGCCATGATTATTTGTTCTAACAATTCTGCTTTAAAATAGTTACATGCAAATATGTTATAATCTAGAATCCCTGGAAAACTAAATGAGAGAGATTGTTGCTGAACTTTTGCAACCTGATCTAATTTTTTTCTGTATGATACAAATTTAAAGCCTAAACGTCAATTCATCTAAGAATTCCTATATTTTTTGACAGCAACTAGCTATGACAATCTCATAAAAAATACCAAATCCCTAACAGAAACCCTACAAATCTATGAGATCATTTACATCCCAAGTATTTAATTTTTTTGAGCAATAATGTGTAATACATCCTTAGGATTACCAAGACAAACTACTTAAAAGTACTCATAGGCCCCATGCCCCAGCCTGTACGGAGGCACATGGAGAGTCTATGGCCCCATTATTTGTATGGCGCCTCCATATGGCCTTGTATTATAATGGGTGTGCATGTGTAACCCTTTATGAATCTATGAACATTGGAGTGGGGTGTTCCTGTACCATTTGGTGTGGATCCATAGCCTTAAGCCGGTGTCACACTTACGTGTGTGATGCGAGAAACTCGCACGAGTCTCTCGTATCAACACTCGACACTGCTGCCGGTACTCGGACTGGAGTGAGTGGCTACATGTATTTCTATACAGCATCACACTCCGGTCCGAGTGCCGGCGGCAGTGCCGGGTGTTGATGCG
Organism: Oophaga sylvatica; assembly: GCA_033576555.1. NCBI lineage: Eukaryota > Metazoa > Chordata > Amphibia > Anura > Dendrobatidae > Oophaga > Oophaga sylvatica. The sequence continues at coordinate 165,643,008 of JARQOD010000001.1, read as the reverse complement.
AGACTCGTGCGAGTTTCTCGCATCACACACGCAAGTGTGACACTGGCCTTAATTCAAGTCTCAGAGGTAATTAAAAAGAACACTCCGATATGCATAGATTCATAAAAGGTTAAACTAATATAATTCAGATTTTGTAATTAGCCCGTATTACGTGAACTCTGAACCTGGAATATTTATTGGTAATATGTGTCTTTATTAAAAATTAGGTTCTTTGATTTGCACCTATATGTGCTGTAAGGTTTTACTCACTCGGCTGCTTCAGAGGTAATTCAAGAGACACTTTCTTATGCAAAAAGTCTTTAGTTTATTGCATCATAAACCATATGGTAACATACAATACACTCTTCAATGCTTCAGCTCCTGCCTGGAGACTCGCTCTTCAGTCACAGAGACCTCTTGTAATGTCCCGCCTTGGACACATGGAAGCCTGTCCACACTGGCAGACTCCCAAACACTCCCTCACAGGTGCAAAACACACTCCATTACATAGGTGTAACTCCACCCACAGGTGAGGTCAGGAATCACATGGTTATGTCACATGGTCATGACCTCACCACAGGTCCTTCAGCTACACCATTACATGCAGGTTTTATCCCAGGTATTTAGACACAAGCCCCTTGGGTGGGTTTGTAGGTGACTGGACCCGCCCAGCTCTCCTAGTCACCTGGAAGCCTCCCAATATATAGTACAACTCAGCAGTAGATCTGCTGAACCAAAACATATCCAGGCTTCCATCACAGGGCCACCCACCTCTGTGATACATAACGTCCATCCATCACATGCCTCCATGCATATCCCGAGGGCCATACACAGTGCCCCCTAGCTGCATCAGGGGTCATTACACCACATACCTCCCCCCTCTGTTCAAACTTGTGGGGTTGAACACTTTTTACCCGACCAGAGATCCTTCTCGGTCGTCTCTGCCAGTCAAACCGTCTCTCTAAGTCGGACCCTGCTACTAATCTCTTTGGTAGGCGTCTGTCCTCCGACTCTGTCACATCTGTTACTGACGAGGCCCCCCTGTCAGACCACCCGCATCCCCAGCGGTCAGTACGGCGTCGCATTTCACTTGCACCCATACGTCCTGTCTGGTCTGAGTCCTTTTCATTTCGTCCACTACAGGTTCTCCTGCTTAGGTCACTCATCACTGAGCTAACTGAGGCATCACTATTTCCTGTATTATCTCCAGCTTGAGGACTTCTCGTCTTAAGCGAACCTCTTCACCTCTCAATACCACAGGTTGAAGGTGGCGACCATCTTCTTTCCATTTCCCGTAGGTTTCTGTTGACCTGCTCCCTCTCCAGTCGTAGCTGCTCTACTTCTCTCAAGTATGACACATGATACCCCAGGAGCATCCGGATATTCCCAAGGCTCTCCCTGGATCCGACAACGAGGAATGGGACATCCCATCTTCACCCTTGACCTGGACTTCGTCATCAGCCGGAATCCTGACTCTCGTCACACCGGACTTATTTACCATCTCCTGCATCACTTTCCCGAGTCTTCTGATGACCTTCTTCACCAGACCTCTGGGCACTTGAACGATGTCTTCCATCAAGCCAAGCTGATTTTGAGTCTTTCTTACTTGCTCCAGACGTCGAGTGGCTTCATGATTTCTCAACAGGATCATTTGCTTTGTGCGGAGACAATGTAGGTGCATGTCCCTCAGGATAGCCACCCGCTTCATTGTGACTTCCCTAGTCGACAGTATGACTAACTGTTTCATCTCTGGCACCCAGTTCACACTGCATGCTTCTACCGCTTTTCTAAAGGCCTCATGCACATCCTCACTGGCACAAGCTTCTTGCATGTCTTCGGGTACCTCTATTATACACTTGAAAACCGACCCGTCACCTTCTTGGACAGACTGTTGGACCTCCTCGTCCTGAGCGTTAGTACGGTTTTCCAAGACCTCGATCTCCTTTGTGTGACCATCTGCATGGCACTTCTCCTGCTGGATTTCTTCTCCCGTAGATTTCTGGAGCTGGGCACTAGTCTCCTCCTCTATCTTGAGCTCTCGGAGAACTCTATCTCGCTCTTCTGCCAAGCAGCGACACTCCTGCTGATGTTTCTCTTGGGCCTCTCTGAGCACCTCCGTCTCTTTCCATAGAGCCTTGTTCATACTCTTACACGCTGACAGATGATTTCATGAGATTAGAGACTTCCTTCTCCAGCTCCTCCACTTTGTGCTCAATCATTCGTCTCAGGACCCTTTCCTGCTCGACTGCCTCTTTCACTGTTTCTTTACACAGCTCTATCTCCTCATTAAGGACAGTCACCTGACCGGTCCCTGACCCTGACTCTTCCTCATCATTTTGCTTCTTAGAGGATGTAGCCTGTCCCGCCTTTCCACGGCCCCTGCGGCGAGAGGAAGATCGCCATTTTTACTCGGCTCCACGTTACTGCACTGCTTTCCCTTGCAGTCGAGTCACAGTCTGCATAGGAGTCACTCCCACTCCCCCTGTCATCCTGGAACTGCACGTCCCCACTTAGACAGGTCTCTGCCCCCTTTTCTGGAGCTGTACCGTTTCTCACGGTCACAAGTCTTGTCACGTCCAAGTCCCCGAGTTGGTCTGACCCACACTTTCTTCTGGTCACCTGGAACTCTAGACTATCGATATTAGGTGTTACCTTCTTTTCACACATCACACCATCAGGACCCACTACAGCAGCCTGCTGTGGTGAGACTCCCTTAGGGTCATTCTTGCTCCCTTCTGAGCAATCAAGCACTCCTCTTTCCTCCCACAAATCCCAAAACCGTTTAAAGTCCTGGCCAATTACTACAGGGTATGGTAAGTCCGGGACTACAGGGACATCATGGGTAGCAATAATAGTGGACGTCTCAATGATTACCCTGGACACCGCATAATCCCTAGAGACTCCATGTCCGCAGTGGACTTCCATCTTCCTTCCGGGAATCAGATAGACAGGGAGTGTGGCGCTCACCAGTGTCACCTGGCTCCCTGAGTCCAGAAGTCCAATCACACACTCTCCATTGACTTCTACAGAACAGCTCCCTGACACCTTGTCAGATGGAAAGTCAGTACAACATCCTGGACATGCGCTGTTCGGACCCTGAACCTGGCAACCGTCCTTCAGCTTAATCATCGCCACCTCTTTTCCTGCCGCCACCCCAATTTGGGATACCGCCCCCTTTTGGGACTCCGCACCCTTTTGGGTAACCATCCCTGTTTTGGGTTGCCGCCCCCTTTTGGGACTCCTCCCCTCTAGGGACACCACCCAACACTGGGGTACACATCACGGCTCTTACAGGCCCCAGTCCGCACAGACCCTTATGTCTCTCAGGGCTGGTACCGTCACTTCAAGAGGTCACCCACTCTGGACCTGATGTCCTTATGGTACCTCACCAGCTCCTGCTGGTACTGCCACCACCCGCCAGCACCTCCGGCTGCCGCACACAAGCCGCTGCTGCCACTGCATCTCTTGCTGCTGCAGAACCTCTTGCTGCAAGTCACTGTAGCTCCTGCTACCACAGGTCTCTGCACGCTGCGCTGTCTTGCCGCTTGTCACCTTCGTGACCCCACGAGTCACAGCCAGCCACTTGTCACCTTCATGACTCCTCCGAGCCACAGCAAACACCTCACACGTGTTCCAGAAGAAGAAAAAAAAACACCAAAAAAAAAATAGTTTCTCACTGATTCTTCTCACTGATCCCGACCAGCCTAGCACGGTTGTCAAGACCGTCCCTGTTGGCGTCAGCCACACAGGTTCCTGGAGACCTCAGCCTGAGAGGTACCCAACAAACACAAAAATACAGTCTTTCTCACTGACCCGTCAGCACACCACAGACTCCTGTCTGTCACTCTTGGCCACAGAGATTTCCGGACACCTCCTCTCTCAGAGAGGCATCCCACAAAGGAAAAAACAGTCTCACTGACCCGTCAGTACACCACAGACTCCTGTCTGTTACCTGTTGGCCACGCAGGTTTCCGGACACCTCCTCTGAGGTATCCTCTCAGCATGCTTTTTGCTTACTTCTCAATGACCCCGGTCACATAACACAGACTCCTGTCTGTCACCACTGCTTAACAGTTTCTTCAGATACCTCATATCAGAGGCACCCCATAAACATCAACACAGTTTATTCGTGACCACTGGTCACACTCACGGTTTTCACAGACCGTCCGTTCCTCCTCTGGTTCCTGATTCCCAGTCCTGGAACATGTGCTCCTTGGGTCGCTGCCCACATTCTCCACCAATTGTAAGGTTTTACTCACTCGGCTGCTTCAGAGGTAATTCAAGAAACACTTTCTTATGCAAAAAGTCTTTAGGTTTATTGCATCATAAACCATATGGTAACATACAATACACTCTTCAATGCTTCAGCTCCTGCCTGGAGACTCGCTCTTCAGTCACAGAGACCTCTCTGTAATGTCCCGCCTTGGACACATGGAAGCCTGTCCACACTGGCAGACTCCCACACACTCCCTCACAGGTGCAAAACACACTCCATTACATAGGTGTAACTCCACCCACAGGTGAGGTCAGGAATCACATGGTTATGTCACATGGTCATGACCTCACCACAGGTCCTTCAGCTACACCATTACATGCAGGTTTTATCCCAGGTATTTAGACACAAGCCCCTTGGGTGGGTTTGTAGGTGACTGGACCCGCCCAGCTCTCCTAGTCACCTGGAAGCCTCCCAATATATAGTACAACTCAGCAGTAGATCTGCTGAACCAAAACATATCCAGGCTTCCATCACAGGGCCACCCACCTCTGTGATACATAACGTCCATCCATCACATGCCTCATGCATATCCCGAGGGCCATACACAGTGCCCCCTAGCTGCATCAGGGGTCATTACACCACAGTGCTTATAAATATTTTCCTCCCTTTTTTTTGCTCCATAAGATTATTTCACCCCTAACCAAGATGGCGCCTAAATGTCTGAGTAGTTATGGTGCATGCGCAAATAAACATCTATCATGTGATTCTGTCCTCACTCTGCAGCGTGTGTGCTCATGACATCTCTTCCTGTGCCAAAATGGCGCTGGATGCTTCAGAATGCGATCGCGCATACGCGGTATGGCGCTTTTCCTTGTAATTCTTTTTTACTTCCTGACATGCGCACTTGATACAACAGAACGCCGATATCTGCACTAATATGAAAGGGGAGAGTCATGTTGTATAATATCTCTATACAGCTGTGTTCTAATGATCAATTAAAATATTATCTATGTTTGTATGTTCCTATTTGTGTATGCACTGTTGCAATGCACTTTATATCACTATTATGTAGTTATGTGTTTGTGAATGTATATCAAGTGCGGTGAAATTGCAATAAAAGTGCAATCCCACACCTGTTTTTTGCTTTGCTTTTTTACTAGGTTCACTATATGCTAAAACTGACCTGCCATTATAATTCTCCAGGTCATTACGAGTTCAAAGACACCAAACATGTCTAGGCTCTTTTTAATTTAAGAGGTGAAAAAAAATTCCAAACTTGTGTCCCAGAAGCTTCCAAACACATGACATCATCATATGGGCAGTCCAGAATTGTTTAAAGCAAAGTGAATAATCATGTGCACAGCCGTATAGGAGTATCTGAGTAGGTTCTCACACCATATAAATATAGCAAATAAACTCAGAACTCAACTTCAGTAGAGTGATGATTTTTAATCGTGTCCACAGTAATAACAGAAACGTTTCGGTCCTGAACTTGGACCTTCATCAGTCACATGGACTACTGTGAGTAGGTGGACCCAGCAAAAAGAGGGGCTATGCCCGGAATATCAGGTTTAAATTATGTTCGATATAGGTGATCAAATATGGCAGCGGTTACCTGGGGGGTCCCGGTGGAGCAAAAATGTGCACATGCACGGACTAGCGGCGGATACCGCGTCCACCGCAGGCACATTTTTGCTCCACCGGGACCCCAGGTAACCGCTGCCATATTTGATCACCTATATCAAACATAATTTAAACCTGATATTCCGGGCATAGCCCCTCTTTTTGCTGGGTCCACCTACTCACAGTAGTCCATGTGACTGATGAAGGTCCAAGTTCAGGACTGAAACGTTTCTGTTATTACTGTGGACACGATTAAAAATCATCACTCTACTGAAGTTGAGTTCTGAGTTTATTTGCTACAGAATTGTTTAAAGGCACAGTAATCTTAGTGTATGTAAACTTTTGACTTTGCAGTAAGTAATAAAAATGCCTTAAAACATTCTCTCTGTCTCATTATTCTGGCATTTGTCAAATATTAATAATTATGGTAATCCTAATTGACCTAAAACGGCAAAGGTTTATTCTGATTTCATGTCAGATATTGAGAAAAACATGCAATGTGTCTTTTTTCATATAGTGTATGCAACCTTCTGGTTTCAACTGTATCTATCTATCTACTCTGAGGGTTCTGGCTGTGAACTTCCTGTGCTTCGCGTGATTAAATTTTGCGGTTCCTTTGAGATATGTGCGTAAAAATCAGATGCCATATGTATGGTCTGTGTGCTGTCCATTTCTTTTGTTGCACCCAAAGACTTGCCAATATGTGCAGTCAATCACAGCATGCTGAGATTTTTTTCTCAGTCCGATTAGACCTGAGTAAAAACTCACAGATCACAACAAACTCATTTAATAACATTGGTCAGAGTGCAACGCAATGTTTTCTCGCATTGCACTCCTCCGTATTATACGCCAGTGTGAGCGAGCCCTTAGATCAGGGATCTCAAACTGCATTCCTCGAGGGCCTCAAACTGCATGTTTTCAAGATTTCCTTAGCATTGCACTAGGTGCTGGAATCATTATCTGAGCAATACAAGGAAATCCTGAAAACATGACCTGCTTGCGGCCCTTGAGGAATGCAGTTTGAGACCTCTGCCTTAGACCAGTCTCACACGTCCAGATATTTCTGGTACCAGAAAAATCGTTACCAGAGATATGTGTCCATGTAAATACATGGTATATCCGTGTGGCACAGTGTGCTGCACGTGTGCCGCATTAGGACCACACAGACGGCACAGACGGCTACAGTAAGCGCTGTCCCCTGTTTGTGGTGCTGAAGTCAGCTGTCATTATTCTCCCTTCTCCCGACGTGGGGTGCCCCTTAGTTTTTGAACCAACCCGGCAAAACTATACAGCTGCGGGCTGCTATTCTCAGGCTGGAAAGGGGCCATGAATATGGGCCTCCCCCAGCCTAAAAATAGCAGCCCGCAGCTGCCCAGTAAAGGCGCATCTATTAGATGCGTCTATTCTGGAGCTTTGTCGGGTTCTTCCACTTGCCCTGTAGTGGTGGCAAGTGGGGTTAATAAGGGGTTAATGTCACCTTTCTATTTTAAGGTAACATTAAGCCAGGCTTAGTAATGAAGAGGTGTCAATAAGACACCTCTTCATTACTAATCCTATAGTAAGTAAAGGGTTAAATAAGCACACACACAATAAGAATAAATTATTTTAATGAAAGAATACACTACACAGTTGTAAAATCTTTATTACACTCCCATTTCTTTATCGAAGTCCTTGATCTGGAAAAAATATAAATAAAAAGAGCAACAATATACCCATACCTGTCCGCCGTATAGTCAGATCCCAAGACGCAATCCATCTGGGGGGGTTAATAGATGCGCCTTTTCTGGGCAGCTGCAGGCTGCTGTTTTTAGGCTGGGAGGGCCCATATTCATGGCCCCTTTCCAGCCTGAGAATAGCAGCCCGCAGCTGTATAGTTTTGCCGGGTTGGTTCAAAAACTAAGGGGACCTCACGCCTGGTTTTTCATTTATTTTCCCTGCTTGCTGTTGCCGGCAGAGCAGGGAGAATAATGACAGCTGACTTCAGCACCACAAACAGGGGACAATGCTTACTGTAGCCGTCTGTGTGCATGGAGGACAGTGTGAACTGTACTCCGTCTGCACATGTACAGCACGTTTTGCGGTCCGTGCACTCCCACGAGCACGGACATGTTTCCGTGTTTTGCACACGGACACACGATCCGTGAAAACACGCTGACATGTGCAGAGACACATTCATTTTAATGTGTCTATGTGTGTCAGTGTCTCCGGTTTGTAAGGAAACTGTCACTACACGTCCAGGAGCTACTGACGTGTGAAAACGGCCTTAGAGTGTATTGGTGCACAATTCTGGTAGAAGAGTTGATCCTGTCCATTAGAGTTTACAATCGAAGGCCCTAAGTGGCAGCCAAATGTACCTACAGACAGAACACATTTTAAGTGTTTTCACATTGAAAATAACCAGCAGATGGCAGTGTTGTAACAAAAGCTCTAAACAAGTAACAAACTTACACTGAGAACACAATTCACATTCTGCAGAAATATGTGAAAACTTTAGTTCTGATGAGTCATTTTTATATGGTAAGTGGAAATGTACGCTGCTGCCAAAGCTGCACCTGGTTGTAGTCTGGTCTGTCGTTCACATATCTCAAAGCAGAGCTTATGTCAGGTAAAAATCGCTATACAGAATCCTCCTTGAGCTTCCCCTTCACTGTCCATTTTGTCTATCCTGACTGCCTCCTTCAGAGCAGAAATGTATACAATAAATTTACAATGAGAAGACTAGCCACATGCTGCCATCTTGTGACGTTATTAGGTAGTGTCACACGGGGACACGCTCATGCACTAAGTAGTCATTTCACGGTGTAATAATAATTACATTTTGCAATTCCTTCGAGCTCGGCATGCGTTTTTGTTGTCTAAACATGTGAATAAGAGGCCCATAGCAAAAGCCAAAAATAATAATGGCATTGCTTGGCAGATTTCCGTGTATGATTGTATTATACGCAATTTATAGAGGTATTTTAGTTTTGAAAAATTAATCTTTTTTAAGCATATATACGGGAACATTTTGTCAACAGTATCTCCTGATAATACAAGGTAATAGGTAAGGAAAAAAAAAATAGAAACGCATAGGTTTCAGTTTAGATTTGCCTTAGGCAACAGGGAGACTGCAAGCTATGGTTGTGTTAAGGTCTTTCAAAATACCTTTTCTGTCTCTAGTTGATAGTTCATTGCTGTGCGCTCCTCTGCTAACTAGAATGATAGTGGAGAGCAGAGGTGAGATGTCCAGCACAGCTCTGTTTCAACTGTCAATCATGAGTGGGGGAGGAGGTGGGACCAGGACTGCAACTAGTAAATTCGGGCCCCATACTGGCAAAATTTTCGAGACCCTTGTCACCATGGTGAGAAGTCATGGGCAGGATGGAGACAGTGTGGGCAAGATGGAACACATGGTCCATGTGTCTCGTCCTGCCGTCGAAACATATTGTGGCTTGCTGCTTTCAATAAACATAAAAAAACTTTCTCTTTACCTGGCCATGGTCCAGCGGTGATGTTCCCCTCAGGCATTTCAACTACGGACGTCATACGCCAGCAACTTGCGCGCTGAAAGTCCAATGTCGTTACTCTAACAACAGGATAGGAGAAATAGCACTGTGCAGTGTATATAAACAGGAGAAGTGGTACTCTTAGGTATGTGTCCACGTTCCGGATTGTCAGCACTTTGAATGCAGCAGATACCGGCTCCACCCAAAGCGCTGCCCCTTTTGTACGCGCTGTGATTCCACATGTGTTCATTGAACACATGTGGAATCACCGCATCCTATACATTGACTGTGTTATTTATCTTGCGGAGACAACAAGGGGGTTTTAAATAGCGACAAAAATGTATCTCTGCTTGCATTAGTCTACCAGGAGTCTGGTAATATGTAAGGAGGTGACGGGGACCCTTATGTAACTTCTCTTTCCTGAACGTTGTTCACATGAGTCACGTGCGGCACCCTGATGTTTTAATAATGCTAATGTAATGTGCAGTTCCCTAATGTTCATTAATGTGTGTCATGTATCGTAATGTAATGTACTCGATATGTTTAGGATTAGTGATAGAAGATAGCATAGAGTAACAGCGGGGTTAAAATAGAGGGGGGCACATTAGAGAATAGATAGGAGTGTTGGTTAGATACAGGCAGCATAGGGGTTAATCAGATAGTTATAAAGCAGAGCAGGGAGGTATAGGACAGATACTTCCTGGTTCTGTTAGACCCGTGGGCACATTGCCCAAGGGCAGGACGTGTGAGCAGAGTATTACAGGCCATTGGGATAAAGCTGTTTCAGTAAGGGACCCCAGGCTGAGAATCATGCAGGTGGTCACTGGCTTAGACAGAACCGTTCCAAGGAAGGATCCGAAGCTAGCGGCTGGGTTTAGGAGGCAGCTGAGTCGGCAAGCCCGTTACCCTATAACTCGCAGCCAGACCAGGGAAACGGTAGGAAGCTGGTGGGCCTGGAGCACGAGTGGGACAGAGATTGTCCAGAAGAGGGACAGGGATTGTCCAATAGTGGGTCAGAGATTGACCAAGAGTGAGACAGAGGCTGCAAGGATATATACAGAGTTGACAGGAAGAACCGAGTCTGCCCAGAAGGCAGGGAAAGATGAGAAGATATCTGTGTTTAACTTGTGCTGCCAGTGTGATGATTGCAGTTAAGAAGATGCCTCTGTGTTTAACTTGTGCTGCCTGTGAGATTAATATGCCGCTGTTTAGTAAAGTTCAACTGTGGGAAAAAGATCCTGTCTCTGAAGTGATTTGCAGAACTCATGAATGTGGAGCCGACATGACAGCAGCCGAGAGGCCTCTGACAATAACCGACCATACCGCAGGACCGAGATGTCGCTTATCTCCCCATGTACAAGGTGCCGGGGTGCTCACTGGCTGTGACTTAGTGAACTCGCCCATGACTACCACCCCGTGACATCTTGTTACATTTGGCGTAGTCGGCAGGGTCAAATCCAGAAGCCCTGCAGCTGCAGAGCTGTTGAATAGGATTCCCGGGACTTGTGGACTGGTGACTGACTTGTGGTCCAAGATGGCGCAAACACTGTCAAGAAGGAGACGGTCAGTGGCGTGAAAATTGAGAGCGGTCCCGCCCTTCGTGACCGTCCTGGAAAGAAACTGGCACCAAAAGGAAGGGGGCTGTGGCCAGAGTCGAGGCCACATCCCACTGTGACTGATGCCCACCTAAAATGGGTGTGAGCGAAGAAAAAGTTTCAGCCTTTACCTCGAGTGTGAGGAAATGGGTGGAGTTGCCAGAGGTGACTCCACCCATGAATTGGAAGAGCCCAGAAGAGCAAAGCTGCTAGCCCGGAAAAGAGGAGCATGTGGATGTGGAGAGGCTGGAACCGGAAGAAGAGATAGAGAGACCGTCGCGGCTGTGATTCCAAGTTGACGCGGCCGCAGTGGAGGACCGTCGCAACTGTCACAGCTGGCTGCCACCTCGTTGAGTGTAACACCGGCCCTCACCCCAGACCCTGCACCTGCTCCAGCTCAGACACCTCCAATCCCACATCTCCCCACAGCGGGTACCCAGACGAGACCCGGGTCCCTACAGCGAGAGGCTCAGTGGGTGAGGAAGGTTATTGAGGAGAACAAGCGAAGGGAGTGCCAAATTTTAAAGGAGATGAAGCCGCCAGGAGGAGGAAGCATGTTCGCTGGATGACACTGGCCCCTACAGAAAACCCGAGGGAAGAGGCGCCCTTAAAGAAATTGGTGGCCACAGTTGGGTCATGGGAGCAGGAGGCTCCAAGTCTGCTGAGCCAGCCATTGCCAGAGGAAAGAAGCTGGAGGAAAAGTAATGAGTCATCCTCCAGTGGGTCTTTGGGCCACAGTGCAGCCCACTATTCTGGCCTCAAGGAGTGAAAACAGCCCTGCATTGACTAGTGAGGACCCCTTTAAGTGGGAAGAGTTGTGGCGGTTGCACAAAATGAGAGACTGATCCGCGTTTTCAGAAGGCAGGAATCCCTAGGTAACATCAGGATTGAGTGTCGTGTGTGACCTGAATGGTCACAGATAAAGGACTGTTTTTTTGTTTTTCCCCCTTCCTCAATCGAATTTCATTTGCGCACGTTTGCACATCCCCTGCTGGATTATGGGACTGAAACCCTGAAAGGGTTAATCACTATGGACTGTATGTGCGGTTGCTTTAAGCTCTGTGTTGTTTTAACCCTACATCTTACCTGTATTTTCCCCGAATTTTACCTGTCTTAACCTTGAACTGTTCCTTGATAAAGTTGCCCATGTGTGTTTAAAAGGCCGTGATCCACTAAAAGGAGGGAGGTGGAGAAATTTGTGCAGGAGGATCCGAGAAGCGAGCCGGGTCAGGACTAAATGGACTGATGCTGAGTTGGCCACTGGGCCATGTGTTTAAAGTGACTTCCTGTGTTTGGCTACCCGAGCAGGAAAGGACTGGCCCATGGGCTTGAATTGTTGTTGTTTGACACCGTATGTGTACGGGTCCCAGGAGCAAGAGGACCGGGGTCAGTCAGACCCATATCAAAGGAACTTGAACTTTTTTGTTCCAGGGCTCCAACTGAGTGGAGCCGAGGTCACGGTTGACCCAACAAAAATTATCAGATAGAGACTGTCTTATATTTTAAATGTTTTAAAAAAAAATTTTCTTACAGTTTTACAGGTGTCACCATGGTCGCGGACGGCCATATTTTAAGAGGGAGGAGTGTAAGGAGGTGATGGGGAACCTCATGTACCTTCTCTCTCCTGAACACTGTTCACATGTGTCACGTACAGAACATTGATGTTTTATTAATGCTAATGTAATGTGCGGTTCCCTAATGTTCATTAATGTATGTCATGTATGGTAATGTAGTGTACTCGATATGTTTAGGATTAGGAATAGAAGTTAGTGCGACACCCGCTAGGGCCGTGGGGTACTCGGTCGGACAGTTCTTTGGGGAAAGGTCACGGCAACAGTGACCCAGTCCGTAGTTCTGGGCATGCAATAAAATGAGGGGGAGATAAGTTTATAGGGGATTAAGTTTGTGACGCCACCCGTAGTATTTAGCAATAGATGGCGACGCTGCGATTCAGGTCCACTGGAGCGGTTGATGATGCAGCAGAGATGTTACAGCTCTCCACTGGTAGAGTTAGGCCACAGGGCAGTTATTGGGTTAATTCGACGATGGTAAATGTTGTAGTAAAGGGCCAGTGACGCAGTAAATAAATCTGAGAACACAGCAGGGTGCAGTCTTCACACTTTACTCACGGTCTTTAGGTTACAAACACCAGCCGGGTGCTGTGTCCTCCGGGTTGGTGGTCCAGCCATCTTTTGGGTAGTTTGGAGTACACCTTACGGGACCCCCTTCTTGTATACCATCTCCAGTCATCTCTCCCTGCGCTAGCTAACGCCTTTCCTGCCCTGCACCTCACACACAGTGTCCCAAGCCAGCAGCCTCAGATCCTATTTGGCGACGTCCTCCTGGTCCCCTTGATCCTATGTGGCTATCTTTTCTGCGAATGTGTGTGGATTTGGCTGTTGCACATACAGTCACAACAGCCTCCGGTTTGCTAGCTGAGTCCTATAGTTTCTCCACTAGTCTGGGGCCCGGTCCCCCAATGCGACTTGGTCCCTCCATTCCGACTACTATCGGCCTGGATTCGGGCGGCCACGGGTGGATTACTCATGTTCTTGGCCCCTAGGAGCCCTTCTTACTCTCAGGAGCTCCTTCCTAAACCACTGCTCCTCTCAACTTCTCTCTCTACTCTCCTTCCAACTGTCACACTCCCTTCCCACCTGAACTGAGACTCCTCCCCCCTCCCTTGGGGTGGTGTGTGCTGTTGGATGCACATATGCGACCATCGGGTAGTGCCCCCTCCTTACCCGAGAGCTGAGTACCACAACTCCAGCTGAGATGCAGTAATCCTGTAGCGACTGGACCCTCAGGGGCGCCACATCAGCATAGAGTATTCCAAGAATATAAGATCACAAGGTGCAGCACTTACACAAAGTAAAAAATTAGTGAGCAAAAATACCAAAAAATAAAATAAGTAAAAAAAAAAAAAATAATCATTAATAATCACTTACATAAAAAATGTGTTGCAAAAATTCGCCAATAATAAAAGGAATTTTTCAAAACATGTACAAGGTGCCGGGGTGCTCACTGACTGTGACTTAGTGAACTCACCCATGACTACCACCCCGTGCCACCTTTTTACAAATATTTCACAGCTCAGATACCATCAGTGTAACTACTGGAATACTTAAAGGGGCTTTCCAGTCCAAAACAACAAGTCTGCTAAACTGGAAGAGGTTATACTACCTCTAACTTTACTGGTTTACTGGTTATTCACCTAGTTAAGACCACAATAAAAGTTAGTAATAGGTATATTGGTGTGCACTCAGTCCAGAATGAAGGTGCTGGTGTAGAGGACTAGTGTCCTACATACAATAGTATATAAATATACACCGCACACTATTAGGTATATATGCAAGAAGAAGAACAAATTTTATTGTCACAAAATTATATGGGAGCCAATGAATACATGTGAGGCGACAAAATTAATTGATGGACGTTTCGACCCTTCCCGGGTCTTTTCCAACAAGTCGCTGAAGAAAATATAAATAATAAAACATTAATACATATAAAAAACATAATAAAAGTAAAAAACAACGAAACAATATAATAGGAATCCTATGGCGTGAAAAGGAAAATGGAAAATGGAAGAAGGAAACTGTAAGATAAAAAAAGGAACAAAGAAACGGGAATGGAAGGTAAGGAAAAAAACCATGGAGTTGAGAGGCACCAATTGTGTGTATAATAATCATAGTGAGTGAAACACAAGTGAAGGTTAAAGGACAATTACCTCAGCACTAATATGTGAGAAATTAATCATAGGTTTTCTCAAGGAACAATAGAACCGCTGTGGAAGATAATGTAAAATAAGAAACGGAAAATATACAATAGAGCAAATAATTTATGGGGCTATGAACAAATACCTGTATAGCGCAGATACAAATGAAATGAGGAAATATTTCAAAGGAAGGATGACCTGAAATTGTGAAATCGGCATAAATTCTAGTAATACAAAAGACTGGGTATATGCAATATAAAAAGAGGGGGCTGATTATGATGTGGAAAAATATCATATAGAGGGTAGCCCAGTTTGGAATATCGTGGTCAAAGTTATTATAAAGAATATCAGAATGTCATGTATATAAAGAAATCATTAGCGCTCCAATAATAAATGCTTCCCACAAATAGAGTATAAAAAGGAACCAACAGCATAATCTAATGTGGTGTTACCTTATGGTAAGGCTAGGATCAGCGGTAGCCCAGTTAGGAATATCATGGTCAAGGTTATTGTAAATTGAGTCTTACAGAGTGTCATGTTATATAAAAAAATCATAAGCGCTCTAATAATACATGCCCCCAGGATGGGGTGTAAAAAGAAACCAGCAGCATAATCTAATGTGGCATTACCTTCTGATATGTCTTGAATCAGCGGCGCTCCCGCGCCTAGCTTAGTGTGGCGTGCAGCTGATGTGGAACATGCTTCTATATATAGCGCCGTTTTGTTCCGGACCGGAAGTGCGTCATCCGGTACCGGAAGTGACATTACTGGGTACAAAGGAGGCGGATTGTATGTGTTCTGTGTTACCAGGGAAACCCTGCGCAAGCGCAAAGACACAAAACAAGCTAGTGAGCTGCTGCATGGTAAAAGAATAAGTATAAGGCTAAATAATGATGCGAAAGCGCTATAAAGTAACCTGTAGAGAACTATATGGTAAGGAAATAATAAAGTTGGGACATTATAAAAAATAATAATAATAATGGGACAAAGTAAATGATAGGGACCTTGAGAGAAAGGGGATGGAGAAAAAAGGGGGGCAGGAGGAATGGAAAAAGGGGGGGGGGAGAAAACGAGGTAATTGATATATGTGGGTAAGATTGGGCTTATAATGTCATATAACTCACCAATGACATAATGATTTAGCGAGTCTGGGAAATAAAAGGAAAAAGATTAGAGACAATTCACCAATCAGACTAACCAGTCAATCTCCCTGTTAAGTCCCCTAGGGGAGAGGGTGTCGAGAATGTGGATCCAGTAAGTTTCCCTTGATTTGAGTAACTTAATATGATTACCCCCTCTCCTAGGGCGTGGGACATGCTCGATGATTTGAAATTTGAGTTGGGCCACCGAGTGTTTAGCACTAACAAAATGGTCCGGAATTGGGAGCCAAGTTTTGCCACAACGGATTGTGGACTTGTGGTTGGAAATTCGATCTTTTATACGTTGTGTGGTCTCTCCTACATAGAGGAGGCCACAAGGACACTTTACAAGATACACTACAAAATTGGAGTCACATGTGAAGTACCCACGTATGGGGTACGTCTTACCGGTCCTTGGGTGGGTTACACATTCGGCCTTGATGACGTTTGAACATGACGCGCAGCTAAGGCATGGGAAGGTGCCATTGTGGCGCGTGCTTAGTAGTTTCTGAGTAGAGTTCGGGTGTGCGCTGCCAATATCAGCCCTTATGAGGTGATCTCTAATGTTGGATGGACGTCTAGTGCTCATGAGAGCGGGTGATTGAAAGGATGTGATTTCAGGATAGGCTCTAGTTAAGATTGACCAGTGTTTTCTGATTATGGAATGAATCCTAGGCATAAAGGGGTGGTGCATGTGGACAAAGGGAATCCTGTCATTTGGTTGTTGTCTAGGGAGCGGAGATTCTTGTGTAATTGACCGTGTAAGTTCTTGGTCCAGTAATTTTTTTGGATAATGCCTCTCCTGATATTGGCAGCGCACGCCCGAACTCTACTCAGAAACTACTAAGCACGCGCCGCAATGGCGCCTTCCCATGCCTTAGCTGCGCGTCATGTTCAAACGTCATCAAGGCCGATTGTGTAACCCACCCAAGGACCGGTAAGACGTACCCCATACGTGGGTACTTCACATGTGACTCCAATTTTGTAGTGTATCTTGTAAAGTGTCCTTGTGGCCTCCTCTATGTAGGAGAGACCACACAACGTATAAAAGATCGAATTTCCAACCACAAGTCCACAATCCGTTGTGGCAAAACTTGGCTCCCAATTCTGGACCATTTTGTTAGTGCTAAACACTCGGTGGCCCAACTCAAATTTCAAATCATCGAGCATGTCCCACGCCCTAGGAGAGGGGGTAATCATATTAAGTTACTCAAATCAAGGGAAACTTACTGGATCCACACTCTCGACACCCTCTCCCCTAGGGGCCTTAACAGGGAGATTGACTGGTTAGTCTGATTGGTGAATTGTCTCTAACCTTTTTCCTTTTATTTCCCAGACTCGCTGAATCATTATGTCATTGGTGAGTTATATGACATTATAAGCCCAATCTTACCCACATATATCAATTACCTCGTTTTCTCCCCCCCCTTTTTCCATTCCTCCTGCCCCCCTTTTTTTCTCCATCCCCTTTCTCTCAAGGTCCCTATCATTTACTTTGTCCCATTATTATTATTATTTTTTATAATGTCCCAACTTTATTATTTCCTTACCATATAGTTCTCTACAGGTTACTTTATAACGCTTTTGCATCATTATTTAGCCTTATACTCATTCTTTTACCATGCAGCAGCTCACTAGCTTGTTTTGTGTCTTTGCGCTTGCGCAGGGTTTCCCTGGTAACACAGAACACATACAATCCGCCTCCTTTGTACCCAGTAATGTCACTTCTGGTACCGGATGACGCACTTCCGGTCCGGAACAAAACGGCGCTATATATAGAAGCATGTTCCACATCAGCTGCACGCCACACTAAGCTAGGCGCGGGAGCGCCGCTGATTCAAGACATATCAGAAGGTAATGCCACATTAGATTATGCTGCTGGTTTCTTTTTACACCCCATCCTGGGGGCATATATTATTAGAGCGCTTATGATTTTTTATATACATGACACTCTGTAAGACTCAATTTATAATAACCTTGACCATGATATTCCTAACTGGGCTACCGCTGATCCTAGCCTTACCATAAGGTAACACCACATTAGATTATGCTGTTGGTTCCTTTTTATACTCTATTTGTGGGAAGCATTTATTATTGGAGCGCTAATGATTTCTTTATATACATGACATTCTGATATTCTTTATAATAACTTTGACCACGATATTCCAAACTGGGCTACCCTCTATATGATATTTTTCCACATCATAATCAGCCCCCTCTTTTTATATTGCATATACCCAGTCTTTTGTATTACTAGAATTTATGCCGATTTCACAATTTCAGGTCATCCTTCCTTTGAAATATTTCCTCATTTCATTTGTATCTGCGCTATACAGGTATTTGTTCATAGCCCCATAAATTATTTGCTCTATTGTACAGGTATATTTTCCGTTTCTCATTTTACATTATCTTCCACAGCGGTTCTATTGTTCCTTGAGAAAACCTATGATTAATTTCTCACATATTAGTGCTGAGGTAATTGTCCTTTAACCTTCACTTGTGTTTCACTCACTATGATTATTATACACACAATTGGTGCCTCTCAACTCCATGTTTTTTTTCCTTACCTTCCATTCCGTTTCTTTGTTCCTTTTTTTATCTTACAGTTTCCTTCTTCCATTTTCCATTTTCCTTTTCACGCCATAGGATTCCTATTATATTGTTTTGTTGTTTTTTTCTTTTATTATGTTTTTTATATGTATTAATGTTTTATTATTTATTTTTTCTTCAGCGACTTGTTGAAAAAGACCCGGGAAGGGTCGAAACGTCCATCATTTAATTTTGTCGCCTCACATGTATTCATTGGCTCCCATATAATTTTGTGACAATAAAATTTGTTCTTCTTCTTGCATATATACCTAATAGTGTGCGGTGTATATTTATATACACAATAAAAGTTAGGGATGGAATTATTTTGTCAGATACAATTGACACTGTATACCCTGTATAGACCCTACTATCTTGATTAAACTCTGTGTGTCAGTCTATGAGATGGCAGACTTGTGAATCCTCACATATTGCGCACTGCGTGCTGTGAGGATTCTCCAGTGCCAGCATCAGAAACAACGGTCATGTGGTTGCAAGTATGCGATATAGATACTCCTGGCCAGAATCCCTCTAGACTGTTTTTGGCCTCATATAATACACTTGCATTGAGCTAGGCCAGAAACAGTCTAGCCGATTGTGGCCTGGAGAATACATATCACATCCACATGACCGCTGTTCCTGGTGCTGACACCGGAGAATCCTCACAGCACGCAGTGTGCACTATGTGAGGATTCACAAGTCTGCAGTCACATAGACTGACAAATAGAGTGACTACAGACTCATCGTTTTAGACCGGACAACCCCTTTCATATCACTGCTGAGATCAGTTAAGATTCTCCATTAATATTATTTTCTGATTCAGTATTATTGAACTGTCTTTTAATATTGAACTAATCTGAATACATGCAGCAACTGTATATGACTAAATTAATACCTCCCCTAACTCTTATTCTGGTCCTGTCTAGTCTAGGAGAATAACCAGTAAAGTCAGAGGTAGTATAAACTCTACTGGTATAACTGGAAGTCGTAGGTAACAGTCACAAGCTGTCACTGAGTGATGATTTCCCGAGCAAACACTGGATCAATCCGGCAGGTCACAACCTGCATAAGAACGACCAGAGCGGCACTGATAATGGCTAAAGATGGCGGTTGGTAATTATGTTACTAGGGGCAGGGTACTTAGATTAGTGGCACCATTCCAGCACTGCAATAACCACTCCCCCACTGGAGTAGTGCTTTAACTCCTTCATGACCAGACTATTTTCTGTTTTCTCACATTAATTTTTTCCTCCCCTTTTTCCAAGAGCCATCACTTTTTTATGTTTTGTGTCCACATAGATGTATGAGGGCTTGTTTCTTGAAGGGCGAGTTGTGCTTTTGAAAGACACAATGCATTTTATCATGTGATGGCCAAGAACACAGAAAAAAAATTGCAAGTGCGTTGAAATTACAAAAAAGTGTTATTCCACAATTGTGTTTTGCTTTTTTATTTACCATGTTCACTACTGTATATGGTAAAACTGGTACAAATACTCCCATCAGCCGCTCCTGCTCTCACTGTTATTAGTGGCAGCAGGCGTCGGCTGATGGGAGCAGTAGTCCCACCAGCTGACAGCAATGACCAGAGGTAAACTTTATACTTTTAATCATATCTGCGCGCTCACGCTGCAATTTGACAGCGTGGTAACCGCGGCTGTCTGACCAGCAGTGATGATTTTACCGCCGATCAGAAGCGGTGTTTGCCACGCTGTCATGCACACAACTGCATGACAATCACTTGGTGTTCGGGGGCTGAATCCGAACAGTAACACGGACTTCCTGGTGAAGTCCATGTTCAGTGTCTGTGCCCGAACAGTAGGTGTACAGTATGGACGCCGAACTTTACTGTTCGGGTTCGCCCATCTCTAATGTTGCTATGTTTGCATCAAGAATTGGTTGAAATTTTGTTGAATCCATTCTTCCCTCTATCTGTGAAATGTTTCCCGTGCCATTGGTTGCAACCCAACCTCAAGGCACGATTGATCCATCCCCATACTTAATGGTTGGCGAAATGTTCTTTTCCTGAAATTCTGTGCCCTTTTTGCTCCACACATACCTTTGCTCATTGTAGCCAATGAATTCTATTTTAACCTCATTGGTCCACAGGACTTATTTCCAAATACATCAGGGTTGTTTAGATGTTCTTTTGCACACTTTTGACGCTGAATTTTATAGTGAGGATGCAGGATAGGTTTTCTTCTGATGACTCTGCCATGAAGGCCTTATTTGAGCAGGTGTCTCTTAAGAGTGGAACAATGTACTATAATTCCAAAGTCGGCTAAATCTTTCTGAAGGTCTTTTACAGTCAAATGGGCGTTCCGATTTGCCTCTCTAGCAATCCTACAAGTAGCTCTCACTGAAATTTTGTGTGGTCTTCCAGACCTAATCTTGACCTCCACTGTACCTGTTTTAAACTGCCATTTCTTAATTACATTTGAAACTGAGTAAAGGGCAACTTGAAAACGCTTTGCTATCTTATAGCATTCTCCTGCTTTGTGGGCCTCCATCATTTTCATTTTCAGAGTGCTAGGCAGCTTCTTTGAAGAACCCATGGCTGCAGTTTTTTGGCACCAGGTTAGAGGAGGCTGGGTTTTTATAAAGCTGGGAAATTTGCATCACCTGGTCTTTCCTAACGATGATAGTGAACAGGTGATAACTTATCAGACTAATTAAGATCTGAAACCTTTGTGAGAGTTATCTGAGCACACAAATCTCCAAGGGTGCTCAAACCTTTGCATTGGGCCATTTTCCTTTTTATAATTTTTAAAATGTAAAAAATGACATTTTTTGTGCCTAAACTGCAAAGTAAATATGTCAGCTTTAACTTTATCCCTTTTAGAGATCATTTCATCTTGAACTTGTGTAAGGAGAAGAAGCAAGCCAGGCTTTTCTCATCCGTAATGGGCCCAGAACCATCAGGTCTGTCACCTCAGTTACAGGAGGGAGCGCTTAGAGGAACAGGATGTTCCCTGTGCTCGAAAAAAGGGGGCGTGGCTAAGCAGATAGAAAATGCGTGCACAGAAATTCAAATTGTGGAGGCGGGAACGCTGAGCGCGCATCAGTCATGTGAGGTAATTTCAGCTATAAGGTGAGGGGGTGGAGCTAAGGGTGCCAGGGACGAGAGGACGCGCTGACAGGAGCTGACCGAAGGGTCCCTCTAACAGGCCGCATGTACCGCTGTCCCCGCTAACATCGCTGTCCCCGCTTACATCAAGGACCTTGACGAGACTGCGAATTCAGCCAAGGACGTTGACACAACTGGCTCGGCCGACAGTACTGACCGGGGAAGGCAAGTTCTGTGTAAGGGATACCGGTGCTCGACGGTACAACTGAGCAGACCAAAAAGGCCACCGTGAACTATTTCAGGACCGTGTCTCAGGCCCCGATAGTACAAGCATTGTCACCGCTATGGGAAGAGTCTACCCCTCCTTTTTCCCTGCATCCATTGGGGCCAGGGCTCATGCTAGAATCCCGGGCAATCACCACCAGCGCCAGGATTTAAAAGAAGACACCGTCAGGATCACAATGCGAGAAAAGCTCCCCCCATTTTCCACAGGACTGTAACAGATCCCCGTTGTGGCTCGTTCCAAGTGGCCCCAGTTAAAGAGAGAGGCACATCTGTGACTGGAGCTCAAAGTGATAAATGCATAGTTTACATTATCTTCCCCTATTAGTTAAAACCCCCTTAGAAGTGTTGCTTGTATTAGGGAAGAACTCTCCCCCTCATTTAAATATCTCCCTGCAAGGAGTAACCTCCTGTAAATTAAACCCCTTGGTGTCCCTCTTGTCCGCTACTGCATCCCGTTACCTGCTCACACTTGCATAACTGTTGACAATAACAATAATTTTGACCAGGGATACCCAAACTTTTACATGCCACTGTATACTTCATATATAGGGAAGGGGTTAAGGATTCTAGTAATTACACTGATGGTCTCTAAACTGTAAGAGATTATCAGACTTCTAGTACAATAATGTGAACAGAGACTCTCTTGTTACTTGATACTGACATATTATATGGGGGGGATTGAAAATATGTTTGATTCCCTGTCAATCTTTTAACATTTTGGCCTCCTGATGTTGAGAGAGAAGGTGTTTGTACTGCTGTCTTGAAATGGTGACTCAGGAAATGTTGTCCTTTGTAAGCACATGAAACTGTCATTAAAGATTATTTTGGTTGTATGCACTGGTGTGGGCCATTCATAGGATCACAGGGAATCGGAGCCTTGCAATGCATGGCAGACCAGAAGAGCTGGGAGGTGTTCATTGTGGTAATTTGTTCACACACACACACACACACACACACACACACCACACACACACACACACACACACCACACACACACACACACACACACACACACACACACCACACACATTAAAACTGGACCCAGTTTCTGCAGCGGGCCGGGGTGCGGAAGATGAGTCCCTTGCTGCAGCTACCGACCCGTGCCCTATTATGGACACCCCTTTAATTATTTTTCCATGAAAAAACATTTTAACTACAATGTTAAATAATATTCATAACTGTGCAAACTTTTACTGTGTCTTCTCATTCTCACCTGTTCACAGTGCCCTGCGTAGCAATATTCTGTCAGCAATGTCAGCATTCAACATTTTCAGTTGTCAATTTAAGTAATCACTGAAAAAATAACACTGAGAAATGTGAGAAAAGTGTAATCTGTATTGTGTTGACAGGTACATTTCTCCAAACCATCATCCTGCAGATCGTTTGCACTTCATGTTTTTTTTTTCTATAAGGATTGAAAAACATTTTATTACTGGGCACGAAAGACATAATCTTCTTACACTAAGCCTTTCAACAAGCTGACAACACAAGAAATTTTGAATGACAGATATATGTTTTGTGAAAAGAATATCCATAAAACATTATTATTTCAAATTTGGAGATATACTGATGTTTTGTATAGAAACGTAGAAATATATTTCTAAACACTATTATATGGCATTAGATCAGAAGTTAACATATATTATGAAATCAATTTTTCACTGTCAATATCGTAGATGCAATACTCAAGTAGGAAGCTAGATGAAAATGTCTCCAAACATTAACCCTTTCTGGACTTTATAATTTATTTTCACTTTTATTCTGTGATTTTGTGTTCTCTTTCTTACCAGAGCCATAACATTTTTATTTTTTCATCAATATAGCTGTATGAGGACTTGTTTTATACGGAATGAGTTGTAGTTTTGAACGACACATTTCATTTTACCATATCTTACATTGATAAATAGTAAAAAAACTCCAAGTGGGGCAAGAACATACATAAAATATATGGTGCCCCATAGCAAAAGTTTTAATTGCCCCACCTCTAAACAAAGTATATATTTGGCAGTGTAGGCATGGTCATCTCCCAACTTTTATAAACAGGGAGAGAGATGTATTGTAGCATGTGCACAATAATTAAGCCCCTATTTAAGATCCTTAGTGTTTTCACCCACAAAAACCCTTTCATGGCCATTATAGAGTTTTATTCTGTACAAAATTACCCCTACAAACAGAGAATAATACCCTCAACATCAGTGAATATGATGGCTCCCACTCAGTATGACTCTCCAACAGCCATCACTCAGTATGATATGGACAGTAATATTGACCTCACAGTCCCCCCACACAGTATGATGGCTGATGGCTTATCAGTATGATGCTCCCACATTCCCCTCTTCAGCATGATGACCCTCAGTGCTAGACTCCCAACCAGTATAATAGCCCCCACTTAATATGATGGCACCAATGTCAGCCCCCAATCAGTATGATGGCACCAATGCTAGCCTCTTTCTTACTGTGATGGCCCCACTGCCCCACTGGACTCAGCATGATATAAATAATAATAATCTTTATTTTTATATAGAGCTAACATATTCCGCAGCGCTTTACAGTTTGCACACATTATCGTCGCGGTCCCCGATGGGGCTCACAATCTAGATTCCCTATCAGTATGTTTTTTAGGAGTGTGGGAGGAAACCAGAGTACCCGGAGGAAACCCACGCAAACACGGGGAGAACATACAAACTCCTTGCAGATGTTGTCCTTGGTGGGATTCGAACCCAGGACTCCAGCGCTGCAAGGCTGCAGTGCTAACCACTGAGCCACCGTGCTGCACATGATATCCCAGATAGACCACCGCTCACTCAGTATGATCTCCCCCACTGTCCCCCCATTCAGTATGATGTCCCCACTGCACAAATCCCACTCAGTATGATGGTCTTCACAGTCACTGACATTAAAAAATAAAATAAACATTGCTCTCCTCTCCCTGTTCTCCCAGTGTGCTGCTCCGGCTGTGTGCTGTGTGAGTATTGAGATCCCGCAATGCAGTGACATCATCACGCGTGCAGTGCATGGAATAACTGACTCACTGGTGCAGGCTGAATGATTGATCAGGAAGACTTTGGCTCCCTGATCTACCATTCTATTCAACAGTATCCACGCACAGAGGGTGCCTCTGAAATTGTGATGACCGGTCATTGATCAGCCACGTCGTCTGCCATTATGGGTGGTTTGCCTATGAAATGTGATGAAATTCTGAAAAAAATTGTGATTCCATCATTATTTTTCAGGTTTTCTTTCTATGCAATTCATTTTGCAGTAGAAATTATATGACGACATGATTCTCCAGGTCAGTATAATTATGGCGATACCAAACTAGTATAGCTTTTTTTATATTATAGTGCTAAAAAAATCTGAAATTTGTAAAAAAAATCTTTTGTGTCAGCTTTTTCTGAAGCATATAACTGTTTAATGAATTTTATCGGGGAGCAAATTGAAAACCGCAAATCTGACTTTTGTTTTCTCTTTTTGGTGTTCCACTTATCTTTTAAATAACTTAATATTTTGATAGTCAGGGCTATTAAGAATGTGGCAATATTAAAAATGTTTATTATAATTATTCTGATATAACTAGAAAAATAGATTTAAACTATTATTATTATTTTTTTCATATTTTTTAGTCCCCCTAGTGAACTTTAACCTATGATTGTCTGATCATTTATACTACAGTTGTGCTCAAAAGTTTACATACCCTGGCAGAATTTTTGCTTTCTTGGCCTTTTTTCAGAGAATATGAATGATAACACCAAAACTTTTTCTCCACTTCTCCACTCATGGCTAGTGGTTGGGTGAAGCCATTTATTATCAAACTACTGTGTTTTCTCTTTTTAAATCATAATGACAAACCAAATCATCCAAATGACCCTGATCAAAAGTTCACATACCCTGGTGATTTTGGCCTGATAACATGCACAGAAGTTGACACAAATAGCTGGCTACTAAAGCTAACATCCTCACCTGTGACCTGTTTGCTTGTAATCAGTGTGTGTGTGCATAAAAGCTGAGTTTCTGAGATTCAGACAGACTCTTGCATCTTTCATCCAGCCACTGACGTTTCTGGATAGTGAGTCATTGGGAAAGCAAAAGAATTGTCAACGGATCTATGGGAAAAGGCGGTTGAACTGTATAAAACAGGAAAGGGATACAAAAAGATATCCAAGGAATTGATAATGCCAGTCAGCAGCTTTCAAACTGTGATTAACTAATGAAAAATCCGGGGCTCTGTAAAAACAAAACCACGGTCAGGTAGACCAACAAAAATTTTGTCCACAACTGCCAGGAAAATTGGTCGGGATGCAAAGAAAAACCTACAAATAACATCAGCTGAAATACCAGACTCTCTGAAAACTAGCAGTGTGGCTGTTTCAAGATGCACAATAAGGAGACACTTGAAGAAAAATGGGCTGCATGGTCAAATCGCCAGAAGAAAGCCATTACTGCGCTAATGCCACAAAGTATATCGCCTACAAGACACAAAACAGCACAGAGACAAGCCTCAAAACTTCTGGAACAAGGTAATTTGGAGTGATGAGACCAAATTTGAACTTTTTTGGCCACAACCATAAATGTTATATTTGGAGAGAGGTCAACAAGGCTTACAATGAAAGGAAGACCATTCCTACTGTAAAGCACCGAGGTGGATCGCTGATGTTTTGGCAATGTGTGAGCTACAAAGGCACAGGAAACTTGGTCAAAGTTGAAGGAAAGATGAATGCAGCATGTTATCAGCAAATACTGGAGGCAAACTTGCAATCATCAGCCCAGAAGCTGCGCATGGGACATACTTGGACGTTCCAACATGACAGCGATCCAAAACACAAGGCCAAGTCAGCCTGTCATTGGCGATAGCAGAACAAAGTAAAGGTTCTGGAGTGGCTAGCTCAGTCTCCTGACCTCAGTATTATTGAGCCATTCTGGGGAGATCTCAAGCGCGCAGTTCATGCTAGACAGCCCAGGAATTTACAGGAACTGGAGGCTTTTGCCAAGAAGAGTGGGCAGCTTTACCATCTGAAAAAATAAAGAACCTCATCCACAACTAGCACAAAAGACTTTAAGCTGTTATTGATGTTAGAGGGGGCAATACAAGGTATTAAGAAATGGGGTATGTGAACTTTTGATCAAGGTCATTTGGATGTTTTGGGTTGTCATTATGATTTAAAAAGAGAAAACACAGTAGTTTGACGATAAATGGCTTCACCCAATCACTAACCATGATTGAAGAAAAGTTTTGGTGTTATCATTTATATTCTCTGAAAAAAGGCCAAGAAAGCAAAAATTCTGCTGTGGTATGTAAACTTTTGAGCACAATTGTATATACAATGCTAAAGTATTGCAGTAAATAGTATAAATTGAAGTGTCCAAAGTGTTCCAGGAGCTGTTTTAATGACATTCATGACATATGTCATGCCTATACGTCATAGTTGAGTAGGGTTCCTGACCAATGATGTATAGGTACGTTATGGCGATCATCCGTGGCACAGGAACTGTGCCTGCATGATAGCTGATGAGAACTACTACTACTAGCTGATGAGAACTACTCGATAGCCGAGCCCCGGCTGTAACAGCCAGGAGCGGTGCCTGCAGCGTCCCCTGGTTGTTTAGCCCCTTAAAAACCATTATCAATATCATGCACCCAAGTGACGTCATCGCGAGGGCCTGATGGTCATTATGGCAACCCAAAGTTGTCATAACGACCTCCAGGTCTGCCAGCTACAGAAACCTGTTTAGACCATAGCAGAAGCATGGTCTAAAAGGCTTCTGTCAGTGTCACACTAACAGCTATAATGCATTGCAATGCATTATACCAGCGATCAGAATAATAAAAGTTAAAGCCTCATAATGTGGGAGTAAGTAACAAAAAGTGAAAAAATTTTTAAAATATATATAAAAAAATCCCAAGAAAAAAAAAATTACACCCATAAACATGAAGCTTTATGAAAAAAAAAAAAAGTACACATATTTGGTATCGCTGCACCTGAAACAACATGATCTATAAAATTATTGCACTCAGCGTCGGACTGGAGTACCTTGGGCCCACCAGAGAAAAATCATTCTTGGGGCCCACCATCATACCTCCCAACCTTTGAAGAAGGGAAAGAGGGACAAATTTTAGGCCACGCCCAGAACACACACATTTCACAACTAGTCACACCCATGTCCACACCTCAAATGCACCCTTTTAGCACTGCTGATCACACTGATTGGTACTGAGGAAAAGAAAGAAAGAACAGAGAGAGAGAAAGAAAGAAAAACAGAGAGAGAAAGAAATGAGAGAGAAAGAAAGAATGAACAGAGAGCGAAAGAAAGCAAGAAGAGAGAGAAAGAAAGATCGAACAGAAAGCGAAAGAAAGAACTGAGAAAGAAAGAACGAACAGAGAGCGAAAGAAAAAGAAAGAACAGAGAGGGAGAGAGAAAGAAAGAGGGGAAAGTAAGAACAGAGAGAAAGAAAGAAGGGAAAGAACAGAGAGAGAGAAAGAAAGAACAAAGAGAGAAAGAAAGAACAGAGAGAAAGATAGAAAGAAAGAGAAAGAAAGAACAGAGAGGGAGAGAGAAAGAAAGAACAGAGAGGGAGAGAGAAAGAAAGAACAGAGAGAAAGAAAGAACAGAGAGAGAAAGAAAGAACAGAGAAAGAAAGAACAGAGAGAGAGAAAGATTAGAGAGGGAAAGAAAGAACAGAGAGAGAAAGAAACAAAGAGAGAAAGAAAGAACAGAGAAAGAAAGAAACAGAGAGAGAAAGAAAGAAAATTAGAGAGGGAAAGAAAGAACAGAGAAAGAAAGATTAGAGAGGGAAAGAAAGAAAAGAAAGAAAGAAAGAATAGAGAGGGAAAGAGAGAGAGAAAGAAGCAGAGAGAGAAAGAAAGATTCTATAAAGATACTATAGCAGCCCGGCTCACATTGTAGTGCCCACCTGAGCCTCCCATATCATGATCCGCTCACATGGCCAGCATCCCCGATTCCAAGGCGATCCCGATGTCCGCGCTGTCGGAGGAGGACTCGGTGATGGATCTGAAGCATTCCCTGAAGTGCCTCCATGGTTCCATCACAATCTCCTCCCGAAATTACCTCATTTCCAGTCAGCTTCCAGCACATCACTTCCGGTAGAACGTCACGTGCGAGTTTTAAAGTGCTCCTCAGGGCTCCGCCATGTACTCCTGTGTCCACAGGAAAAGACAGCTCCCGGCCGGGACAGCGGGGCAGACTCTCAAAATCGGGACTGACCCGCTGGATTCAGGACGGTTGGGAGGTATGAATGCTCCTCACCATACACCTTGTACACGCACGGCTCCACTCAACTCATACACCACGGTTCCGCTTTGTATGCCTCGTACACACACGGCTCCGCTCCGTACACTTCGCACACACACGGCTCCACTCAGTACACACATGGCTCCACTCCGTAAACCTCATACACACATGGCTCTGCTCCACTCCGTACACACATGGCTCATCTCTGTACACTTTGTACACACAGGGCTCTGTTTTGTACACGCGGCTCCGCTCTGTATACACACATGGCTCCGTACAATTCATACACACAGGGCTCCGTTCCGTACACCTCGTACACACACGGCTCCACTCCATACACCAAGTAAACATATGGCTCCGCTCCGTACACCAAGTACAGACACGGCTCCGCACCGTACACCTTGTACACACGTGGCTCTGCTCCGCACACCCCATACACATGTAGCCTCTCTCTGTACACCTCGTACACACACGACTCCACTCCGCACACCCCATACACATGCGGCTCCATACACATCGCACACACACGGCTCCGCTCCGCACACCCCATACACATGCGGCTCCGCTCACAGACATGGGACCCCCATACACAGTGATGGACGGACACTCCACAATGAGCTGCCATCACAGAGCACTACCTGGGCACCGAAACCAGCGGTGAGCGCGGCGGCGACATACTCACTTTCCGTACAATTCCAGCCACAGTATTCATCACTTAGTTATTCACTTCCGTAGGTAACCGTGTTTACTACCTGGAAGTTGCGAAAATCTCCAAACAGCACAGAGCACTGCCCTCCGACTGGAAGCATACAGGCATATATATGCAGATACACACACAAGCAGATGCACACACAGGCAGATATACACACACAGGCAGATATGCACACACAGGCATATGCATACACAGGCAGAAACACACACAGGCAGATACAAACAGTCAGATACATACACAGGCAGATACACACACAGGCAGATACACACACAGGCAGATACACACAGGCAGATACACACAGGCAGATATACACACATGCAGATATACACACACAGGCAGATACACACACAGGCA
This sequence comes from Oophaga sylvatica, assembly GCA_033576555.1. Classification (NCBI taxonomy): domain Eukaryota; kingdom Metazoa; phylum Chordata; class Amphibia; order Anura; family Dendrobatidae; genus Oophaga; species Oophaga sylvatica. The sequence goes on along the minus strand of JARQOD010000001.1, from coordinate 165,613,007 downwards.
GATACACACAGGCAGATACACACAGGCAGATATACACACATGCAGATATACACACACAGGCAGATACACACAGGCATATACATACACAGGCAGATACATACACAGGCAGATACACACAGGCATACATACACAGGCAGATAGACACACAGGCAGCTACACACACAGGCAGATACACACACACAGGCAGATACACACAGGCATATACACACACGCACAGGCATATACATACACATTTGCTGAACCCTCACCCAGAAAAAAAATGTATTGCACTTTAGCAGCAGGCAGCAGCCCAAGCAGAGAGAGAGAGAGAGCTGAAGTCGCCACTTCCAGGGAGAGTGTCACCACACAGCTGGCATTACAGGTCAGGAAAGCAGAGGAGGAGAGCACAGCGTGCTGACACCTGACACCATTGCTATAGCCAGCAACGCACAGATAAAGCGAGAAAGCAGTGCACGGTGCATATCACCGCCCACAAAGAATGTCTACCTCCTGAATCCAGAGACAGTGGGGGTGTCGCTGTGGTCAGGGTGAGAGCTGAGGGTGTGTGCGTGCAGCCTGCATTATAGGGAATCTGTCACCCCATTTTTGGAGTATGAGATGAGGCCACCGCCATCAGGGACTTATCTACAGCATTCCGTAATGCTGTTGATAAGCCCCTGATGTAACCTGAAAGATGAGAAAAACGAGTCATATTATACTCACTCATGGGCAGTCCGCCGTCTGGTCCGGTCCGATGGGCGTCGCGGTCCGGTTCGGTGCTTACCATCTTCTTGCGAAGCCCTCCTCTTCTCTGCATCCCGTCGCAGCTCCTGCGCAGGCGCACTGATTTGCCCTGGTGAGGGCAGAGCAGAGTACTGCAGTGCACAAGCGCTGGGAGAGGTCAGGCGCCTGCGCACTGCAGTACTCTGCTCTGCCCTCAACAGGGCAGAGAATAACGCCTGCGCATGAGCCGCGATGGGACGCAAAGAAGAGGATGGCTTTGCTAGAAGATGGGAGGTGCCGAACCGGACCGCGACACCCATCGGACCGTACGGCGGACCGCCCCTGGGTGAGTATAATATATCTCGTTTTTCTTATCTTTCAGATGACATTGGGGGCTTATCTACAGCATTACAGAATGCTGTAGATAAGCCCCTGATGGCGGTGGCCGCATCTCATACTCCAAAAATGGGGTGACAGATTCTCTTTAACTCTTCGGACACGCTTTTAAAGGAGCCACGCTTTTAGAGGGCCCACGCGACCTATTCTTTCTCAATGGGGGCTCACCACGGGGCATTTCCCCGATGTCCTGCCAGGCTAGACCGACCCTGGCAGGGACTAATGAAGGAGGCAGGAGCTGGGGCTGGAAGCGGGGCCACGGTATCCCGGTGCCTCAGTCCGACCCTGATTGCACTAATTAACCCCTTCAGTGAACACCATAAAAAACGTGGCAAACAATTATGTTTATTCATCATATTCCACAAAAAGTGGAATAAAACGATATCAAAAAGTCAATTGTAAATAAAAATAGTATAGCTGAAAACATCTTGTCCCGCAAAATAAAGCCACTCTACAGCTTTGTCAGCGGAGAAATAAAGAAGTTAGAACAAACTGATGCAAAAGCAATGTGTAAAAGGGTCACAACATAAAAAATGATATATATGTGATATCGCTGTAGTTGTACTTTGAAGAATAAAGCTGCCTCATCACTTTTACCATACATGGAACAGCATAACCCCCCCAAAAAATTCCTGGTTGACGTTTATTCTGCCTCCCAAAAATGATAGTAGAACGCGATCAAAAAATGTCATGTGCCGAAAAATGGTACCAATAAAAACGTCATCTTGTTCCTCTCTGCAATAAAGCACTGTCAGCGGAGAAGTAACAGTAAGTGTGTAAATGCAGCAAAACATAAAAAAAAGATATAAATGTGGTATCGCTGTAATCATACTGACTCAAATAATAAAGCTGTGTTATCACTTTTACCACACGGTGAACAGTGACTGGGTCACTAGAAGGTGGGACTGGAATTCAAAAACGGGTACAATCCAGTTCAGACTGGAAGGACAGGAACAGTTTCAGGAAAGACTGGCTCACAGGCTAGAAAAATATTTAGAGTTGAGAGTCCTCAGTGGTTGATACCTTTTAATGGCTAACTGAAAAGATGGTAACAAATTGCAAGCTTTCGAGACTACTCAGGTCTCTTCATCAGGCAAAGACTAATACAAAATCTGAAGAATCACATATTTATACACAAAACAGGACAGAATATGTGATTCTTCAGATTTTGTATTAGTCTTTGCCTGATGAAGAGACCTGAGTAGTCTTGAAAGCTTGCAATTTGTTACCATCTTTTCAGTTAGCCATTAAAAGGTATCAACCACTGAGGACTCTCAACTCTAAATATTTTTCTATCTACTGGCTAACACGGTACAAAGATATACATCTTTACTGGCTCACAGGCTGGAATACAGGAACGGGTAGGACCCAATTTTGACTGGAGAGACAGGAACATGTTATGATTCGGTAACTGAGGAGTGCAGGTAAAAAAGAAAATACACCAGAGCAGTTGGAATCTATGAGATTGCAGTACCCTGACTAACCACCACAACTAGAGGCAGCCGTGGAGCGTTCCTACGTTGGTCCTAGACGCCTCGTCACAGCCTGAGAAACTAGCTACACCTAAAGATAGAAAGAGGAAAGCTATCTGCCCCGGAGCAGATCCCCAAAGAACATAGAAAGCCCCCAAACATGTAATGGCGGTTAGACAAGAAGAAATACTGACACAGACAGAAAATAGTATGAGCAAACTTTGGGGCCCAAACTACCTAAATAGAAAAGGATAGGAAGGGCACTTACTGCAATCCCAAAAAACCCTGAAAAGCACCAACTCTACTAATTTCAAAAAACACCTGAGATCACACGACCTCTACCACCTAAATTAGTTCTCTGGTGTAACAAAATCAAAACAGCAGCCACTGAAAAAACTGGAAAAAGCAAATGTACAAACATCAGTGGCTGAACTAAACTGAGAGGGCAAAAGCCCCCGGAGGGGACCCAGAAGGCCCCCACAGAAGTGCAGGACAAAATGCAAAAATCAAGCACAAAAACAAAAAGAAGAAAAAGTCTTATCTGTTAGCAGGAGATGCAGACACGACACAGCAGGCTACAAAGGAAACAGGAATCAAGGATTGAGACCAGAACAATTGATCACCGGCAACCCTGATGGGAAGGCGACTCCCTTAAATAAGACCAGTCAGTAACACCTGATTCCCAATCCTCACAATCTTCACTGGACAGTCCAGTACCGCTTGTAACCACCAGAGGGAGCCTCTGCTCAGAACTCATTTCAAGTCCATTCACAACAGTACCCCCCCCTTGAGGAGGGGTCACCGAACCCTCACCTGAGCAACCAGGTCTGTTGTGAATGGGTTTGAGATGAGTTCTGAGCAGAGGCTCCCTCTGGTGGTTACAAGCGGTACTAGTGAGGATTGTGAGGACTGGGAATCAGGTGTTACTGATTGGTCTTATATAAGGGAGTCATTTTCCCATCAGGGTTGCCGGTGATCAATTGTTCTGGTCTGAATACTTCTTTCCAGTTTCCCTTGTAGCCTGCTGTGTCGTGTCTGCATCTCCTGCTATCAGATAAGACAATTTCTTATTTTGTGTTTTTGCTATATTTTTGCATTTTGTCCTGCACTTCTTTGGGGCCTTCAGGGTCCCCTCCGGGGGCTTCTGCCCTCTCAGTTTAGTTCAGCCACTGAGTTTTGTTCTTTTGCTTTTTCCAGTTTTTTCAGTGGCTGCTGTTTTGATTTTCTTACACCAGAGAACTAATTTAGGTGGTAGAGGTCGTGTGATCTCAGGTGATTTTGAAATTAGTAGAGTTGGTGTTTTTTCAGGGTTTTCTGGGATTGCAGTAAGTACCCTTCCTGTCCTTTTCTATTTAGTTAGTTTGGGCCCCAGCGTTTGCTCATACTATTTTCCTTCTGTGTCAGTATTTCCTCTTGTCTAACCGCCATTACATGTTTGGGGGCTTTCTATTATCTTTGGGGTTCTGCTCCGGGGCAGATAGCTTTCCTATTTCTATCTTTAGGTGTAGTTAGTTTCTCAGGCTGTGACGAGGCGTCTAGGACCAACGTAGGAACGCTCCACGGCTGCCTCTAGTTGCGGTGGTTAGTCAGGGTACTGCAATCTCATAGATTCCAACTGCTCTGGTGTATTGCCTTTTTTACCTGCACTCCTCAGCCACCGAAACATAACACAGGTCGGTCAGGATGAGCTCTATGATACGCAGGGATGAGTCTCCTAGCATGGATGTCCGAAGCAAACACCCAAGAATTGTCTTCCTGACCATTACCTCTCCACTTAACCAAATACTGGAGTTTCCGTCTAGAAAAACGAGAATTCAAAATTTTCTCAACCTCAAACTCCATATTGCCCTCAACCAGAACAGGGTCAGGAGGCAAAGCAGTAGGAACCACTGGCTCAACAAACCTCTTCAACAAGGACTTGTGGAACACATTATGGATCTTAAATGTCCCTGGAAGAAGCAAACGAAAAGAAACAGGATTAAGAATCTCCATGATTTTATAAGGTCCAATGAACCTAGGCTTAAATTTAGGAGATGCCACTCTCATAGGAATATTTTTGAGGACAACCAGACCAACTCCCCCACTTTAAACCGAGGACCATCAGTCCTATGCCGGTTAGCAAACCGCTGGGCCGTCTCCTGAGAGAGGGACAACCTCTGCACTACCTGGTCCCAAATCTGCTGCATACGCTCCACAACAGAGTCAACACCTGGACAGACAGAAGCCTCCGTCTGTCCCGAAGAAAATCGAGGGTGAAACCCAGAATTACAGAAAAATGGAGACATCAAAGTGGCAGAGCTAGCCCTATTATTAAGAGCAAACTCAGCCAAAGGCAAAAAAGAGACCCAGTCATCCTGATCAGCAGACACAAAACATCTTAGATAAGTCTCCAATGTCTGATTTGTTCTCTCAGTTTGACCATTGGTCTGAGGATGAAACGCCGAGGAGAAAGACAATTGAACACCAAGTTTAGAACAAAAGGTCCTCCAAAATCTGGAAAGAAACTGGACTCCTCTGTCAGACACAATGTTCTCAGGAATGCCGTGTAAACGAACCACGTGCTGAAGGAACAAAGGTACCAATTCAGAGGAGGAAGGCAACTTAGGTAATGGCACAAGATGTATCATCTTGGAAAACCTATCACAAATCACCCAGATGACGGTCATTCTCTAAGAAACAGGGAGGTCGGAAATGAAATCCATAGAGATATGGGTCCATGGTCTCTTGGGCACAGGCAATGGCATCAACAAACCACTAGAGCGGGAGCAAGGCTTAGAGCGAGAGCAAGTCCCGCAGGACTGCACAAATTCCCTGACATCACGAGACAAGGTAGGCCACCAAAAGGACCGACTAACCAAGTCTCTGGTACCAAAAATTCCGGGATGACCTGCCAACGCGGAACAATGAATCTCAGACATCACACTCTTTTTCCAGTGGTCCGGGACAAACAATTTCCCAACAGGGCAGCACTCGGGCCTATCCTCCTGACACCCCTCCAGAGCCAGTCTCAAATTGGGCGAGATGGCGGAAAGAACTACACCTTCTTTCAAAATAACAGAAGGATCAGATAACTCAGGAGATTCCGCAAGGAAACTCCTTGAAAGGGCATCCGCCTTAACATTCTTAGTGCCAGGAAGAAAGGAAACCACAAAATTAAAACGTGTGAAAAACAAGGCCCACCTGGTGTCACGCTGTCTAATGATATGAATACAATGTCAGTAAACTATTTATACAGGAACCACATTCAATACAACATATAGTTTAGCAACATCAGAATGTAAGTATAAAATAGATTTACCTGACACAATATCTGCAGAACTTAGGGTTAATGTTGAATGTCACGCTGTCTGACACAATCTCTGCAGAACTTAGGGTTAATCTTGAGGACTTGATGAGCTGTAACAGGAAAGAGGAGGACCGGGGTCTAACCTGACCCTACACTGGGGTCCTAACTAATCCCTTTCCTTGGAGGTACTGATAATGGTTCAGAGGTCCAAGTCTCCAGCCTAACCCTGTCTCCTGTCAGACCCTGAACCCTGTAATCAGTCCTAAGAAGGATCCTGATTACCACCAAAGGGATATGGGCTGATCTCAGCTAAATACACAGATTAGACATATAAGACAGACAGGATAGCACTCACTTGCATACACACTCAAACACCGAAGGAACATAAATGGTCTGGGAAATAAACTCTAAACAAGTTGAGCTTAAAACAGCTAAGGAGCTCTCAACTTAAGTCTATACAGATTCATTCCTATCTGTGGTCTGCATGAAGGATTTCACTGGCAACTCCCAAAGCAGACAACCAGGAATTTAAAGGAAACCAATCAACAAATAATCAATTGCAGCCGGGAGAAACTGCACCCAGTCCCAGCACCGAGCACAGACAGAATTAACTCCCTAGCTGCCAAACACAAAGAAACAGCAACTCAGCTGTGAGAAGTCAAAACGTGCAACCGCGACGATCTTCGTGGCAATGCACACATGACAGTACCCCCCCTTCTACGAGGGGCCTCCGGACCCTCAGGGCCAGGCCTGCCCGGGTGAGTTCTGTGGAAGGTCTGAACCAAACGATCTGCGTTAACATCGGACGCAGGGACCCACGTCCTCTCCTCCGGACCATATCCCTTCCAATGCACCAAGTACTGAAGGGACCGGCGATTCAGACGAGAGTCAATGATTTTTGATACTTGAATTTCCAAGTTACCATTGACCAACACTGGAGGAGGAGGTAGTGTCATGGAAATATATATGTATTCCATATATTCAAAGTATATTCACATATATGTATTCACAGTTCACAGTTAGATAGATTTCACTTGCTAAAAAACCTTGTGCTCACATATTTCTAGGCCAGATATAATCAGTCGTTTTAAAGAAATCTGGCCTTCATAAGACCTTCGTAAAGGAACAAATGCATGAAGTACAAAATGTCCTATTAGATATCTGTTGTTTACATTATAGTTATGCAAGGCAACTAGGTCACAAGAATATAAACAATAATTCTGCAACTTCAGCTCTTTTAATCATGATTATCATAATTATCATATTTACACTAGAACAGCCAATAATCTAGCAGCTTTTAATTGTATGTTAATTGACTAACCAGCCCCTTTTTGTAAACGTATAAAACCTTGAATGAATAATAAATGTAGGTCTTTGACGAACTGTTATACTGACACTTTCGTGTGGACAGTCCTCATTTCGTTCTGAGTGCTCAAAAAGACATTATATAGAGATTTGGACATGGCAAGCAGCAAACACAGGATATTTTTATCCTAATTAAATTTCCATATCAGTTGGCGCCTGCACGCGGGGCATTGGACGAAACGCACGAGGACTCGGCCGACCGGAGAGACGGGGGTGTTGGTCCTGGCCTTGGCACACGGGACGGAGACTGCGGCTCCATCAGTAAGGTAAGAAAACTTTGTCATCTTACCTGAATGTTCCCTGTGCCTAGTCCTAGCCTACACTTCCAGCCGGTCGGACGTGGTCATCACCGCATTCCCAGGTTGTGTAAAAAGTCCATACCCTTATCCAAAAGCCCTGGGATATAAGCCGAGTTGGTTGCTGCTGTGCTGTATATGTTTCATGTTTTATGTGAACCGGGAGAAAGTTGGAACGGTGACTGTGTTTTTGCTTGCTGATCTCTGGGGCTGTATAGCAAAAGACAAATTGCTGCATAAGTTCCCGCAGTAAACTTTCACGCACCGGGAGGCCATCCCAGTCAAATCAGACGTGAAGGGCGGGAGCTTTGTTTTGGATAAGTCCACGCAGATATTCTTCACACATTGGAGGGAGGTTATCCCAAAAAATCCAGTTGTGGAAGCGAGGGCTTTGTTCGGTTAAGTTTCTGCAGTAAACTTTCACGCACTGGGAGGCCATCCCAGTCAAATCAGACGTGAAGGGCAGAAGCTTTGTTTTGGATAAGTTCTCACAATAATCGTCCACGCACCGGGAGGCCATCCCAGTCAAATCAGACGTGGATAGTGAGAATTTTGATGAAGGCTATTGCAGATTACTGTGACCGGCGCACCGGCCAGGGCTACGGTACAGAGCGATAGAACCTTGAGCTTCACCGCGCTCAGTGCAATTGGTGAGTTATCAGTTACCAGAGCAGCTTGTATGTGTCACAGATCATAAAAAGAGGGATTCGTATTCTCCCGGGTGTCTGTCTCATTGTCTGTATCAGGTACTGTCGCTTTAAATCACATCTCCGTGAGCTCTGTCAGTAACTCATTCAGAGCAGTGTGCTGGCTGCAGCAGCGAGAAAACCCCTTTGACCCCCCCTCCTCTGCTAATCACGTTATCAGGCATTCTGTTTCTTGGCTTTGATTTTTATTTTTTTAAGCTAGTTTTTTGGCTACAGGTTTTAACGTGAGAATTATCAGGCATTCAGACTGAACTATATTCATTTTTTGCTATTCTGAGGAATAATAATTTTTTTTTTTGATACGTGATTTCAGTGGCTATAGAGACAGCAAGCAGAGATATAAGGAAGGGAGGGGGGAAGCAGCCAGCTGACATTCCAGAGATTTTTAATTAGCTGTTTTAGTAACAAGGGTTGTTTTTCAGAGTTTTATGATTAATACGGTTTTTCTTTTCTCCCCTTTTTGGTGAATTTATTTTTTTTATGTTTACTTTTTCTAGAGTTTTTTTACTAAATCTAACTTTTTGTTTTTTAAAAAAAATTTTTTCTTTTAAGTACATTTTTAAATGATTTTGGAGAGATTTTTTTTTCTCTAAGCAATTTATTTTAGAGCTTTATTTCTCCAGCCATTTTTTTTTCTACAAGCTTGCCTTAGAACAAGGTCACATAGATAAGGAGAATTACAGGCTGAGGGAGAGAGCAGACACAAACTACGCAGTGGTCTGAGCAGCCCCTCCCGTCGGGCATTCGGCGAGGAAATTTTTTTTTTTTTTTTTATGTGAATAAGTTTGAAAAGGTGTTAAATCATCTGTGAGAAAAAGATCACTGACATGTCACAAGAGCAGAATTCAGAGTCACACACATCACATGTCCATCATGTGGAGACACGGGACAGGTGTAGGCTGCTCTCATTGAGTAAGGAGCCTTGTACAGGGAAAAATGCTCCCCGCCTCTCTCCACAGGGAGAAGGCATTTTTGTTTCAACCATCCCCTCTCAAGAGTCACAGGGGGGACACCCTCTCCTTTTTCTTCTCTCAGTCCCTTTCTCTTTCTTCTTCAGACTTTTCTCCTCTTTCCTCGCTGCCATCCCTCTCATTCCTTCTTTTCCCTCCATCACATCTCTGACACATCCATTTTCTTCATCTTCCTCTTCTTCTATCTCTTCCTCTCCAACTCTCAAATCTTGTTCTTCATCTTCTTCTACTTCTCCCCCTCCATCTTTCTTCTCTCTCTCTCCTCTATCTTTCTCTCTTTTCCCCTTTCACTCTTCTCTCCCTCCCCTCCTCTTTCTCTCGCTCCTCCCTCACACCTCCCTTCTCTTCCTCTTTTTTCTACTTCGTCATCAACTGGGTCAACGCCCAATCCAAGCAATGTGGTGTCCCTGTATTCAGTGTCTCCAGCACAGGGCACCTTGTCTATCCCAAGCACAGTACAAACATTGCCAGTCATTATATCAGGAGAAGAAAGTGCAGATCTCCCTACACAAAACGCTACATGTAGCCCCAGACACAACAGTCCACTGCTAGGGCTTCACAGGGGAGTGGTATAGCTACAGGGCTGCTAGCATGGAACCATGACACTGATCCACCGCAGCCTCAGCAAGGAAGTGGGAAATCCCCATGCAGCAAGACAACTTTAAAGCCCAAATCTCACCCAGTGTATGCACCAAGTACACCATGTCACTTCTTATCTGATGAAGATGAAGATGCAACGTCACACATGCTGCCCAATACTAGGGAAGAAAACACACAAGCACCAATAGAGCAGGGACAGATAGAGGCACCATCCTATGAGCCCTTCATCCCAAGCCAGGTGATCAGTATGCTGCCAGACCCAGGGATACACCCCATGCCATTTTGCCAAAAAATGCAGCAGATCCAGCGAACGTATGCAGCAGCCTGGACTGATCTCTGGACCGTAATGGAAATAAAAGCAGGTGATGCATTCTGGTCAATTATGAGAGAACATTTCAAGCATCCAGCAGAGTTAGATGCGTATGCCTGGGAGACAGGACCAAAGCTAATTGAGCAACTCAGAGAATGGGCCAAAAGCAGACTGACAGGACAAACTCTCAGCCTACATGTCACGAGTCAAGACAAGACAGAGTCTGTGGAGAAGTTCCATGACAGAGTGATGCAAGTGTTTCAAGATTTGGGCCTCATTACCCATGATCAGACACACAGACGGATGTTGGCACAGGCTTTTGTGCATGGACTGAGAGAACCAATCAGGAAACCACTGGTAGCAGCCAGGCCTGAGTACACGTCAATAGCAATGGATACCCTGCTCACAGTAGCAAAAAGGATTGAGTCCCGCCGGGACAGAAGGAATGTCAAGTGTTACAACTGTGGCGAGTTTGGTCATTTCCGGAACAAGTGCAGAACACTGACTTCACCCAGAAGAAGCAAGCCAAGAAGAAACACAGAAAGCAGTGAAGAACCCCGTCCATAGGACAAGAGCACACCAAGTCCACAAGGAACCCCACCAGTGGGACCAATATCCTGAGAGTGGATGGCGTAGTCATATCTTTTCTTGTGGAACTCCGCAACCTCACCTACCTATCAGAATCTTCTGCTTCCTGCATGGGAATTGATGGTCAAGTCAGATATTTCCAGATTATGAAGCCCCTGAGCGTGTGGACTCAGCCAGAACACTCCATCATGTCCCAGTTTGTTGTGTAAAAAACCTGCACCCTCAACCTATTGGGAGTGGACCTACTGCAGAAGCTGAAAGCGACCAGAGTGTTCCAGGAAGATGGGACCATGAAACTTTCTTCACCCCTGACCCAAGAAGAAACAGGAACCTCAAACAACCACACTGCAGACCTATCACAGGAGGTGCTGGACATAGTACCAGAAAAGCCACTCCATCACCCAGAGTCAAGATGTCTCTGACCAACTGAAGGTCTAAGTGAACTCGCTTAAGAAGACGGCCTGAGAACTTTGGCATTGGCCAGGATATTCAACTCAAGAAGGACTCTACTCGCTTCATGGAATGGCAACACCTCATCCAGCTCTAACGCCAGAGGTTCATCTTTTGCAAGCACCAGGAGGTGCCCCTGCAATCAACCAGTTCACCCAGGCCCTAGACCGGAAAAAGGCCACTCAGCTCTTCAAACTTGTGCACAAATACTGACCTGAGACCGAGCTGGAGAAAAAGAAACTACTGATGGCCCGTGCTGAGAGAAAAGCAGCCGTTTAAGGAGACGTCCCAACAAGAAGACCCCCTGTGACCAGAGCAGGTGCTAACACAGTGACTGTCTTGGTGGAGAACAAGAAAGTCAGCTGGTCGTCATCTCTCATGATGTGGATCCTAGTAGACGGCTTGTTTTCCCGCCAGCTCTGCACCAGCAGATGGGAGTCCCCTGCTGCATACTGAAGGACAAGGCCAAACTGGGCTGCCTCGCCCATCGGAATCAATCCCAGCTTTCCACAGTGAAGAAAAAGACTGTAAACCCCACTGAGTTCAGAATGGTGCAAGGCCTGGAGGCCGCAAAAGAGGCTACGGTATTTGAAACCCCAACAGTGCTGAACCATCACACTCTGCTCTCAAGAGTCCGCGAAAGAGGCTACGGTATTTGAAACCCCAACAGTGCTGAACCATCACACTCTGCTCTCAAGAGTCCCAGTCACCGCAACGGTATTCACGGTGATCAACCTGGCCAGTACCTTCTTCAGTGTTTCCCCTCCACCTGGAGGCCTGCTTTCACGCACCAGTGCAGTGCATATGGACAATGTTGCCTCAAGGTGCTCAAAACAAGCCCTTCAAGTTTCACCAAGACAATGTCCTCCATCTTCGTCAACTGGATTGCAGAATATGCAAGAGTCACTCTTCTACAACACGTGGATGACTTTCTCTTTTGTGTGGTTGACATCGACACCTGCACAGCTATTCCTTATCTCTCCTACTCTACCTGGAAGAACAGCAACGCAAGGTCTGGAAGAACAAAGTCCAGTGATGCCAGAAGCAAGTTACATCCCTGGGACACTGTATTGCCCACAAGACGAAACACATGTCAAAAGACTGGAAGACCACTGTGGAGAAGATGGCTCCCCCAACAACTCCAAGAATGCTGCAGGCCTTCCCTGGTCTAGTGTCATATTGCAGAACTGGATCCCTGATGCCTCAGTCCTAATGCAGCCTCTGTGCGCTTGCATCAACGCAACCCCGCTCCTTCTATCAGACGCAGCCTTCAACCCATTCAGGAGATTGGAAGAACTCCACAGTCTCAGCGCCAATACCAGGCCTACCTGACTATGAAAAGTCTTTCCGTCTACCTGATGGAAGAAAGAAGGTCATGCTACTGGAGTCCTGGCACGGATTCACGGGGGAAAACAGAGACTTTTAGGCTGCCTCTCAGCCCGCTTGGATCCAGTTGCAAGAAGAGCACCCTCCTGCCTGATGGCAGTATCTGCAGCACACACCCTCCTGGACAAGGTTGCTGACATCACTCTTGGACAGCCACTGGAAACTCTCACTCCACATGACATCTTGGCAATCTTCAATCAAGCTCAACCAACAGTAATCTCTCCACCGCCAGGCATCTTTGTGGCGCCTCTATTGCCTTTGTCTCATAATGTCACCGTCTCCAGACCTACAGTCCTCAGCCCGGCCACTCTACTCCCACTCCCAAGGGGGGATACTTGGATGGCTCCAGAAGAGATTATTCAACACAGGAAGTGCAGTGACCAGCAATCAAGAAATCCTGTGGTCCAGAAGTCTGTCACCTAGCCTGTCAGCCCAGGAAGCAGAATTGATAGCGCTGACGAAGGCCTGCCAGATGGCAGAAGGCAAGACTGCAAACATCTACACGGACTACAGGTACTCGCATGGCATAGCACACGACTTTAGACCCATCTGGGCTACAAGGGACTTCATCACAGCAAACGGGACAACCGTGAAGCATCATGGAGCCTTCAGGGACCTACTGGGTATATCTCAACTTCCAAAATGGTGGCAATTTGAAAAATCAAAGTGCATGGAAAACTGAGAACAGAAGAGGCGTGAGGCAATAACATGGCGGACATGGCAGCCAAAGAAGCAGCCAAAGGAAGACAACATGGAGAAGTGGGAGAGGTCGTAGAGCCGGACGGCTACTACATGACGACTGAAGACAAGAAACCTGACAAAAAGACGTCCTGGGATCTGCTCAAGAAGTTACAAGACCAAGCTCCAAAAGGAGAAGAAGAGCTGAATGCGAAAAAAGCAACACGTGAAGAAGGAAGGCTAACAATAATAGACTTCAAACTCTGCCTACCACAAAGTATGCACCCTATGGTGGTCCAATGGGTAGATGGACCCACATCCACATATCAAAGACACAAATGAATGATCTGATTGGTGCTTACTGTTTCGCTTCAGGGATCTCCACCCTAACAGCCAAATTCACCAGCAGCTGTCTGACCTGCGGCAAATGCAAGCCTGGACGTATGGAAGAAAGACCCCCTCACCTCATCTGGAAAGACCACTCTACCAGCTTCAAAGGATCCAGATAGACCACATCCAGATATCGCCAAGTGAAGGATTCAAATACGCCATTGTGGTCAAAAGAAGATTTTCAAGATGAACAGAAGCCTTCCAAGTCAGCAAAGACTACTGCAAGAAGCTACTTTCGGAAAATAGTGTGCAGATACGGGGTTCCAGAAATGATAGAAAGTGATCAGGGACCCGCATTCACAGCAAATCTGACACACAAGACCCGATTAGCAGTAGGGTCAGATTTAGGCCTACACACTCCTTACCACCCCCAGAGCAGCAGGAAGGTAGAAAAAACTGAACGAAACACTTAAGAATAGAATGCTGAAAAATTGCCCAAGAGACACGCAAACCATGGCATGACACACTCCCTAATTGCACTGTTTAGCGTAAGGCACACTCCCAGAGACCCAGAAAAGCTGTTTCGTGCCTGCATCTTCTGCTAACAGATAAGACATTTTCTTCTTTTAGTTTTTTGGTGCCTGCATTTTGTCCTGCACTTCTGTGGGGGTCTGCCGGGTCCCCTTCGGGGGGCTTATGCTCCTCTCAGTTTAGTTCAGCCACTGTTTGTTCATTTGCCTTTTCCAGTTTTTTCAGTGGTTGCTGTTTAGTTTTTGTTACACCAGAGAACTAATTTAGGTGGTAGAGGTCGTGTGATCTCAGGTGTTTTTGTAATTAGTAGAGTTGGTACTTTTCAGGGTTTTTTGGGTTGCAGTAAGTGCCTTTCCTATCCTTTCTATTTAGAAGTTTGGGCCCCACGTTTGCTCATACTATTTTCTGTCTGTGTCTGTATTTCCTCTTGTCTAACCGCCATTACATGTTTGGGGGCTTCCTATGTTCTTTGGGGATCTGCTCCGGGGCAGATAGCTTTCCTTTTTCTATCTTTAGGTGTAGTTAGCTTCTCAGGCTGTGACGAGGCGTCTAGGACCAACGTAGGAACGCTCCACGGCTGCCTTTAGTTGTGGTGGTTAGTCAGGGTACTGCAATCCCATAGATTCCAACCTCTCTGGTGTATTGCTTTTTTTGCCTGCTCTCCTCAGCTACCAAATCATAACACTTATGTAATTGAATTGGTCAAAAACTAATGTCCATTCTCGAGTTTTTCTCCTCACTGCCAGATTTGATGATCCTGTCCAAGAGCCCCAGATGACATCAACCTCTGTGTAACTAGAGGGAAAGCCTGTTTGAATCCACGTATCGCATTGCAAGGAAGCTCCCGTACCAGGAGAGACACCTAAGCCAAGAAGGATGTCGTGGATGCTCTGACTGACCAGACAGATGACCAGATGACCTACCTGATGAGTTCAAGGCCAGAGACCAAGTTAAAGCAGGATTTGAGTCACTATAAACAAAAATGTTGATTGGATAAATTACATCTATTATAACCAGCAGAGATTTGTTAACTTCACCATAGATGCTGTAAAAGGTTTGGCAGCACAGTTAGGCCCCACTTCCATTATGGCATTCCAGAATAGAATGGCTTTGGATATGATTCTAGCTGAGAAAGGAGGTGTTTACAAAATGATCAAAGACACCTGTTGCACCTACATCCCAGACAACACTGGCCCAAATGGTAAAGTCACAATGGCAATACAGAAACTTAATGAGTTATCAGAGGAACTGAAACAGAACTCAGGTGTCACTGACCCATGGGATCGATACTTTGGGTGGATGAGTGGGTGGCAGAAAATGTTGGCACAGGTTGGGACAGCCATTATGGGGGTTCTCATTTTTGCATTAATTACTGGTTGCTGTGTAATTCCTTGTATCCGCAGGAAAATGGAAAAAGCTGTTCAGGAGACAACCAATTTGATGCCACTCACCATCTTGGACCTCGCACCAGTCCGGATAGAACTGCCTGGCTTGACCAGATCTCCGAACTACCTCCAGACTGAGAATACACATCCTTGATGAATCATCCTATCAAATAAGGAGACTATGATTGCAAACACATAAACCCCCGACAGGGACAGTCCTCCTGACCGCCCATTTGCGAAAAGTCTGTATTCGGTGGGGGAGGCATGTACTAGGGGTGTCTCAACTCACCGGCAGCATAAAAGAGTTGCAGCGCTTTGGGCCAGGAGCAGGTTTTTAGGGCAAGTGGTATCTAAGGGGGGACTGTCATGGAAATATATATGTATTCCATATATTCAAAGTATATTCACATATATGTATTCACAGTTCACAGTTAGATAGATTTCACTTGCTAAAAAACCTTGTGCTCACATATTTCTAGGCCAGATATAATCAGTCGTTTTAAAGAAATCTGGCCTTCATAAGACCTTCGTAAAGGAACAAATGCATGAAGTACAAAATGTCCTATTAGATATCTGTTGTTTACATTATAGTTATGCAAGGCAACTAGGTCACAAGAATATAAACAATAATTCTGCAACTTCAGCTCTTTTAATCATGATTATCATAATTATCATATTTACACTAGAACAGCCAATAATCTAGCAGCTTTTAATTGTATGTTAATTGACTAACCAGCCCCTTTTTGTAAACGTATAAAACCTTGAATGAATAATAAATGTAGGTCTTTGACGAACTGTTATACTGACACTTTCGTGTGGACAGTCCTCATTTCGTTCTGAGCGCTCAAAAAGACATTATATAGAGATTTGGACATGGCAAGCAGCAAACACAGGATATTTTTATCCTAATTAAATTTCCATATCAGTAGAGGTGACGGTATGACTGGTGCCACATACCTTTTAAGTAATGACTTGTGGAACACATTATGAATTTTAAACGTAGAAGGGAGTTCCAGACGAAATGCCACAGGATTAATTATGGAACTGATCCTGTACGGCCCGATGAATCTGGGACCCAGTTTCCAGGAGGGCACTTTAAGTTTTATATTCCTGGAAGACAACCATACCAGATCGTTCACATTCAGATCTGGACCAGAAACTCTCCTCCTATCAGCCATACGTTTGTAACGGTTCCCCATCGTACTCAAATTATTCAATACACCTCGCCACACAGAAGCAAGTGACGACGAGAAACGCTCCTCCTCAGGAACCCCAGAAGGACCCCCCCATTGAAAGTACAAAACTGGGGATGAAAACCATATGCCCCAAAAAACGGGGACTTACCAGTGGACTCGCTCCGCCTGTTGTTAAGAGCGAACTCTGCCAAAGGCAAGAAAGAAGACCAGTCCTCCTGGTTCTCCGAAACAAAACACCGGAGATATGTCTCTAAACTCTGATTCAGACGCTCTGTCTGACCATTGGTCTGTGGATGAAAAGCCGAGGAAAACGACAATTGCATCCCCCGACGTAAACAAAATGCCCTCCAAAATTTGGACACAAACTGAGACCCCCTATCTGACACCACATCAGAAGGCAACCCATGAAGTCTCACGATCTCCCTAATGAACACCTGCGCCAGAGTTTTAGCATTAGGGAGTGCAGGAAGAGCAACGAAATGTGCCATCTTACTGAACCTGTCAACAACCACCAGTATGACAGTATTCCCTGACGACGGAGGAAGGTCCGTAATGAAGTCCATAGATAAATGGGTCCATGGACGCTCCGGAAGTTTCAAAGGTAAAAGGGTCCCAGACGGACGGGTATGAGGAGTTTTAGAGCGAGCACAAACCCCACAGGACGCGACAAAAGTTATAACATCTTTATTAGCGTTAGGCCCCCAAAATCGGCGAGAAAGAAGATCTAAAGTAGCCTTACCCTGGATGTCCTGCTAAAGCAGAATTATGATGTGCCTCAATAACCTTTTGTCTCAACTGATTCGGGACAAACAGTCTCCCTGGAGGTCCTGCAGGAGCGTCCCCTGAGCCTCTAACACCTCCTCCTCAAGCTCAGAACATACAGCCGACACTACCACCCCCTCCTGAAGGATAGGAATCGGGTCGTCCGTTTTCCCGGCCCCTGGGAAACTGCGAGACAAGGCATCAGCCTTTACATTCTTAGACCCGGACGATAAGTGACGACAAAATTAAACCTGGTAAAAATTAATGACCATCGAGCTTGTCTGGAATTCAGACGCTTTGCGGATTCTAAATACAGCAGGTTCTTGTGATCAGTAATAACGGTGACCGGGTGGACTGCCCCTCCAAAAAGTGACGCCATTCTTCAAAAGCCAATTTAATGGCCAAAAGTTCCCTATTGCCGATATCATAATTCCTTTCGGCGGACGACAATTTCTTAGAAAAGAAAGCGCACGGATGCCAATTACCAGGGGACGGACCCTGGGACAATATAGCACCCACCCCTACGTCAGACGCGTCCACCTCCACAATAAACGGCTTAGATACATCTGGTTGGATGAGAACGGGTGCCGAAGCAAAACATCTTTTTAAAGAGGAAAAGGCTTGGCAAGCTTTGTCCGACCACCTAGAAAAATCCGTCCCTTTTCTCGTCATGTCAGTGAGAGGTTTGACGACAGACGAGAAATTACAAATAAATTTCCGGTAGTAATTAGCAAACCCCAAAAAACGCTGCAGAGCCTTAAGATCCCCTGGCTGATCCCATTCAAGCACTGCTCTCACTTTTTCAGGGTCCATCCGGAAACCGGAGGCTGACACCAAAAAACCCAAAAACTGAAGTTCCTGTACGGCAAACACACACTTCTCCAGTTTGGCGTATAGTTTATTGTCTCGCAAGATCTGCAACACCTGTCTCACATGCTCCTGGTGAGACACAAGATCTGGCGAGTAAATTAAAATGTCATCCAAATATACGACCACAAACACCCCCACAAGGTGACGAAAAATGTCATTAACAAAATGTTGGAATACTGCTGGAGCAGTAGTCAGACCAAAAGGCATGACCATGTTTTCATAATGTCCCTCTGGCGTGTTAAACGCCGTTTTCCACTCATCCCCCTCTTTTATCCTAATCAGATTATACGCCCCCCTGAGATCCAATTTAGAGAACCATTTGGCGCCAACAATTTGATTGAAGAGATCAGGAATAAGAGGGAGTGGATACGGATCTCGAACAGTAATCCGATTAAGTTCGCGGAAATCCAAGCAAGGGCGTAGGCCTCCATCTTTTTTCTTCACAAAGAAGAACCCCGCGGCCACAGGGGAAGATGAAGGTCTAATATGCCCTTTGGCCAGACTTTCAGAAATATAATCTTTCATAGCCTGTCTTTCAGGACCAGAAAGATTATACAACCTAGCTTTAGGCAACTTAGCATCAGGAAGTAGATTAATAGAGCAGTCATACACGCGATGAGGAGGCAACTCCCGACACCCCTCCTCAGAGAAAACATCCCCAAAATCCTCCAAAAAAGGAGGCAATGTACTAGGCACGACCGCACTGATGACTGTGTTCATGCAGTTGTTTTTGCAAAACTCACCCCATTGGCTTATCTCTCTGGACTGCCAATTAATCACAGGGTTATGTTTAACCAGACAAGGAAGTCCCAACACAATGGGAGTAGGTAGACCTTCCAACACATAACAAGATAATTGTTCCCTATGTATTGCCCCTACCCGAAGGTCAATGTTATGAACCTCATGAACAAAGCTACCTTGGCCGAGAGGCCTGGCGTCAATGGAGAAAATAGGGATCGGTTTGACCAATACATTCAGATGCATACCTTGAGCCTGAGCAAACTGAGCGTCAACCAGATTAGCCCCGGAACCACTATCCAGAAGAACAGACAATCTCTTCACTCTAGTACCAACCACCACCTCCACTGGTACAAGGAACTGAGAAGAACCGGCGGATGAAATACATACTCCCAGGTTGTCGTCCACCACACAACCTGGGATTAGCAGTTTTCCGGCGACTTTTTACTTAACAAGACACGGGATGGACATTCTCCAACAAAATGTCCCTCTTTCCCGCAGAAAAAACACCTTCTAGTCCTGCGGCATGCCGCCAATCCCCTACTACGAAAAGATGTCCCTCCCAACTGCATAGGCTCATCCGAACAGACAAGGGGAACCTCAACATAAGGGACTTTAGTAGTAGGTGGAGTAACAACAGGGAGTGGAGTTACCTCACCCCTCTCCCGAAGCCGTTTATCAGTACGGATAGCTAGGGCCATAGCAGCCTCCAGAGAAGGAGGAGACTCATACTGAGCCAAAACGTCTTTTAATTTGTCAGAAAGCCCATGACAAAACTGGCTCCTAAGAGCTGGGTCATTCCACTGAGTATCCGTGGCCCATCTACGAAACTCAGAAGCAAATTCCTCCGCCGGACGATCTCCCTGCTGTATTTTACGTAATTTGGTCTCAGCAAGAGAGACCCGATCTGGGTCATCATATACCAATCCCAGAGCAGTAAAAAATTGATCTACAGACTGTAGAGCCGGGGATCCCGGAGGAAGGGAAAATGCCCAGGATTGAGGGTCCCCTTGAAGAAGTGAGATAACAATTCCCACTCTCTGCTCATCACTCCCTGATGATCGCGGCCGAAGCCGAAAATACAATTTACATGCCTCCCGGAAGGTAAAAAATTTGTCTCGCCCACCAGTGAACCTATCTGGAAGAGCTACTTTAGGTTCAACTCTGGTTTGCTCCAGGGGAGACAAAACTTTGGACTTAATGTCCGTCAGCTCCATGGATAATCCCTGCAACTGCAGAGCCAGCTGGGCTACTGGATCCATGGTAACTAGAGATAATTTTTTAAGGCCAGTGAAAATGTCACGCTGTCTAATGATATGAATACAATGTCAGTAAACTATTTATACAGGAACCACATTCAATACAACATATAGTTTAGCAACATCAGAATGTAAGTATAAAATAGATTTACCTGACACAATATCTGCAGAACTTAGGGTTAATCTTGAATGTCACGCTGTCTGACACAATCTCTGCAGAACTTAGGGTTAATCTTGAGGACTTGATGAGCTGTAACAGGAAAGAGGAGGACCGGGGTCTAACCTGACCCTACACTGGGGTCCTAACTAATCCCTTTCCTTGGAGGTACTGATAATGGTTCAGAGGTCCAAGTCTCCAGCCTAACCCTGTCTCCTGTCAGACCCTGAACCCTGTAATCAGTCCTAAGAAGGATCCTGATTACCACCAAAGGGATATGGGCTGATCTCAGCTAAATACACAGATTAGACATATAAGACAGACAGGATAGCACTCACTTGCATACACACTCAAACACCGAAGGAACATAAATGGTCTGGGAAATAAACTCTAAACAAGTTGAGCTTAAAACAGCTAAGGAGCTCTCAACTTAAGTCTATACAGATTCATTCCTATCTGTGGTCTGCATGAAGGATTTCACTGGCAACTCCCAAAGCAGACAACCAGGAATTTAAAGGAAACCAATCAACAAATAATCAATTGCAGCCGGGAGAAACTGCACCCAGTCCCAGCACCGAGCACAGACAGAATTAACTCCCTAGCTGCCAAACACAAAGAAACAGCAACTCAGCTGTGAGAAGTCAAAACGTGCAACCGCGACGATCTTCGTGGCAATGCACACATGACACCTGGCCTGTCTAGGATTAAGTCGCTTGGCAGATTCCAGATAAACCAGATTCTTATGGTCAGTAAGGACCACCACCTGATGTTTAGCTCCCTCCAGCCAATGTCTCCACTCTTCAAAAGCCCACTTCATGGCCAATAACTCCCGATTACTCACGTCATAATTACGTTCAGTAGGAGAAAATTTTCGAGAGAAAAAGGCACAAGGGTTACTTTTAGAGGTCTCTGGATCTCTTTGGGACAAAACGGCACCTGCCCCAATTTCAGAGGCATCCACCTCCACCTGAAATGGCAGAGAAACATCAGGCTGCCATAGAACAGGAGCAGAAGTGAATCTCTGCTTAAGTTCCTGAAATGCAGAGACTGCCTCAGGAGGCCAATTCACCACATCAGAACCCTTTTTGGTCAAATCAGTTAATGGTTTAACAATAACCGAGAAATTACCAATAAATTTACGATAAAAATTGGCAAAACCCAAAAATCTTTGAAGAGCCTTTAATGAAGTAGGTTGGACCCAATCACAGATGGCCTGAACCTTGACCGGGTCCATTTCAATAACAGATGGGGACAAAATGAATCCCAAAAATGAGATCCTCTGTACGCCAAAAAGACACTGATCCCTTCACATACAGAGCATTCTCTCTCAAAATCTGGAATACAGTTCGAACATGTTTCACATGAGAGTCCCAGTCATTGGAAAAAATCAAGATATCATCCAAATAAACGATCAGAAATTTATCCACAAAATCCCTGAAAATGTCATTCATGAAGGACTGGAAGACAGAAGGAGCATTAGTGAGCCCAAAGGGCATCACAAGGTACTCAAAATGCTCCTCTGGGGTGTTAAATGCCGTCTTCCATTCATCCCCGTGCTTAATGCGAATAAGGTTATATGCCCCCCTGAGGTCAAGCTTGGTAAACCAAGTAGCGTTTTTCACCCTGGAAAACAGGTCAGAAATCAAGGGTAACGGGTATTGATATTTCACAGTAATATTGTTCAAAAGACGATAATCAATACATGGCCTTAATGAACCATCCTTTTTGGCTACAAAGAAAAAACCGGCACCTAAGGGTGAAAAGGATGGTCTGATATGTCCTTTCTCCAATGACTCCTTGATATAAGACCGCATAGCGTCATGTTCAGGTACAGACAAGTTAAAAAGGCGACCTTTAGGGAATTTACTACCAGGCACTAATTCAATAGCGCAGTCATAGCTCCTATGGGAGGCAAGGATGCAGATTTACTTTCGCTAAACACATCAGAAAAATCAATCAAAAAGTCAGGAACATCCTGAGCCTGAGGGGAGGCAGAAAAAACAGGAGTGTTGGTATTAACACATTGGCAGCCCCAACTGGTTACAGACACAGATTTCCAATCCAAAACAGGATTATGAGACTGTAACCAAGGGAAACCCAGCACGATAATGCCCTTCACTGGCTTCCTATTGCCCAGAGGCTCCAGTTCAAAACCTTAACCATGACATACAAAGCCATCCACAACCTTTCTCCTCCATACATCTGTGACATGGTCTCCCGCTACCTACCTACACGCAACCTTCGATCCTCTCAAGATCTCCTTCTCGACTCCCCTCTCATCTCTTCTTCCCACAACCGCGTACAAGACTTCTCCCAGGCTTCCCCCATACTCTGGAACTCCCTGCCGCAAAACATCAGACTTTCACCAACAACGGAGACCTTCAAGAAAAACCTGAAGACCCACCTGTTCCGACAAGCCTACAACCTGCAATGATCCTCAGTGTACTGAACCATCGCACGACCAGCTCTACCCTCTCCTAGTGTATTCTCACCCATCCCTGTAGACTGTGAGCCCTCGCGGGCAGGGTCCTCTCTCCTTCTGTACTTATGCGTCCCTTGTCTAGCACATGTTTATTGTATCTGTCTATATTTTTCCCTTTTCATATGTAAAGCGCCATGGAATAAATGGCGCTATATAAATGTATAATAATAATAATAATGTCATGCAGATTATACAGAACCAAAAATTTGCAGCTCTCCTGATGATCAGGTTCGACCCTCATTATCACCTGAGTAGAGAACTGAGGTTTATTCTCAGCCAAAGGGGTAGAATCGATTCCCAGTAGGGGAATAGACTTCTGTAGGGGTATCAAGGGAAACCCACAACGTTTAGCAAAATCAAAATCCATCAGGTTAATAACTGCTCCAGAATCAACGAAAGCCTGAGCAGAAAATGAGGACAGAGAGCACATCAGAGTAACAGTCAACAAAAACTTAGTCTGAACACTACCCAAGACAACTGAGCGTGCAAAACGTCTTCCCCGCTTAGGGCAGACTGAAATAGCATGAGAGGCATCACCACAGTAGAAACATAACCCATTGCGCTTTTGAAACTCATGACGCTGTGTCCCAGAAACCACTCTATCACACTGCATGGATTCAGAAGCAGGTTCACAAGGCAACACTATTCCACGCATACTTCTCCGCTCATGCAAACGTCTGAGGACTTAGATTTTAAGGCAAAAAAACAATTTACAATTATTTTTAAAATTCAGAAACTTGGCTCGATCCCCCAAAAACAAATCTGGCATGGGAATCCTAGGTTCCACAACAGGCAACCTAGCAAGATATGCAGCAATACTCTGAACCTCAGTGGCAAGCTGATCCACACGGCCAGACAACTGTGCAAACTCCATTGAGAGAGAAAATCCTCCCCAGCACCCAGAGATACAGAGGGAAAAAAAAAATGCAACAAACAGAAAAATATTTCTGACAACTCTGACAACCTTTTTTTTCTTTCACAATATTTTTCCCTTCTGTGAGTACCATTCAATTTTTTAGGCCGGTGATACTGTTATGATTCGGTAACTGAGGAGTGCAGGTAAAAAAGGAAATACACCAGAGCAGTTGGAATCTATGAGATTGCAGTACCCTGACTAACCACCACAACTAGAGGCAGCCGTGGAGCGTTCCTACGTTGGTCCTAGACACCTCGTCACAGCCTGAGAAACTAACTACACCTAAAGATAGAAAGAGGAAAGCTATCTGCCCCGGAGCAGATCCCCAAAGAACATAGAAAGCCCCCAAACATGTAATGGCGATTAGACAAGAGGAAATACTGACACAGACAGAAAATAGTATGAGCAAACGTTGGGGCCCAAACTACCTAAATAGAAAAGGATAGGAAGGGCACTTACTGCAATCCCAAAAAACCCTGAAAAGCACCAACTCTACTAATTTCAAAAAACACCTGAGATCACACGACCTCTACCACCTAAATTAGTTCTCTGGTGTAACAAAATCAAAACAGCAGCCACTGAAAAAACTGGAAAAAGCAAATGTACAAACATCAGTGGCTGAACTAAACTGAGAGGGCAAAAGCCCCCGGAGGGGACCCAGAAGGCCCCCACAGAAGTGCAGGACAAAATGCAAAAATCAAGCACAAAAACAAAAAGAAGAAAAAGTCTTATCTGTTAGCAGGAGATGCAGACACGACACAGCAGGCTACAAAGGAAACAGGAATCAAGGATTGAGACCAGAACAATTGATCACCGGCAACCCTGATGGGAAGGCGACTCCCTTAAATAAGACCAGTCAGTAACACCTGATTCCCAATCCTCACAATCTTCACTGGACAGTCCAGTACCGCTTGTAACCACCAGAGGGAGCCTCTGCTCAGAACTCATTTCAAATCCATTCACAACAGGAACAGTTTCAGGATGGACTGGGTCACAGGCAGATGCGACTGGAATACAGGAACAGGTAGGGCCCAGTTTAGACTGGACAGACAAGGAACCCCAGGTGCGGACATGAAGGGAACCGCAGATGCGGACATGAAGGGAACCGCAGATGCGGACAAGTAGGGAACTGCAGATGCGTACAGAAAGGGAACCACTGAGGTGGTCAAGCAGGAATCCGCTGATGCCATCAAGCAGGAAAGAGCAGATGCGGTCAAGCAGGAAACCGCAGATATGGTCAAGTTAGAAACCGCAGATGCTAATGCCAGAAGCCTTACCAATAAGATTGATGAATGAGAATTGTTATTATTGGAAGAATAAATGGTATTGTGGGAGTAACAGAGATAAGGCTGGAAAACAGCTACGACTGGACTTTCAGTTTACAAGACTATAGTCTTTTCTGGACTGACCATACAAATGTGTAACATCTTCACTAAAACTCATTCTACTTGATAATATATGTGATGCAAATGAAAATGTAGAGTCCTTGTGGTTGGAGATAAGGGGAGGGAGAAAGAATGATAAAATACAGATTGGGCAGCAAATCATTGAGAAGTAATTATTATGGGGGACTTCAACTACCTTGCAGGTTAAGCAAAGGACACAAGCTTTTGACAGTAATAACAGACAACTACCTCTCACAACTGGTGGAGGACTGAGGGGGGGCACTTCAAGACTCAATTTTAACCAATTAACGCTGGTGGCAGTTTTTCATTTTTCACTTTTGTTTTTCTCCCCTTCTTCCAAGAGTGATCTAGAGAATAGAACTACCAATAAAAATTTGATTGGATCAGCAAGGTTGAAATTATAATAAAATATAACCTTTAATGATTATTTAAAATAAGCATACAATGACATACATAGTACACCAGCAACATTGTGACATAATGTGTAAAGCACTGACAACTGTGTCGTTGTACACAATTAGGGTTAGCTTAAAATCTATGGGTTAGCAGATTATATATAAATGGGAACATTCTAACACATTACCCCACCAAAGAAGACCCCATAGGATCACTGCAATCGGGTCCCCATAGTACTTCCGCCGCATTTCTTCTGGCAAATCTTCAGGGAGATAAAGACCAGAAAAAATATATGTACTGTACATACAGGGGTCCAATATGTCTGCCATTAGGGCTGAAAAGATGGGTAATACCTCATCTTAATTGTGGATAAGAAGGTCTGGTACCATGTCATGGCTGCAGCGGGTGATAAATAGCCTGCCGAGGTCACTGGAGAATGTCACTTCCGGTGTGCCCGGATGTGGAGTTCATAGGTGAGAACGTCACTTCCAGTGCCCTTGGGTGTGGAGTGCATCGGTGACCAGCACGTGTCACTTCTGGTGCATCATTGTTTGACCCCATACATCACCCCCGGCTCCCCCGTGGCGATAATGTGCAGTGCAGCCATTAAAACACAAATGCGCAAACAAATCGCACACACACAGGCACGGGCCACAAATGGAGCACAGGCAAAAAACTGATGCACCCAATAAACATGGAGGGAAGTATAACCATTCTATTAAAGTGAAATTATGTAAATACATCTCAATCAAAGGCCATATTTCTAAAGTACAATTTATTAATAAGAGGGAAGCAGCATAACTCAAACATCCCCAACACTACAAGAAAAAAGATCCCACAACCTCAAAAAGAGGGAGAATTTAAAATAAAGTAGCATTGGAGGCCCAAAGACCTGAGACTATTAATCACCAATACTGGATATCCCAGATGTGAGTATGTTATGGAAATTTGGTTAGGATAAATCTATCCCTGTGTGTGCTGTGGCCATTCCCAATTAGACTGAGTATTTTGGCGCTCAATAATGACACTGTACACACATTGTTAGGGGCCTGCGGAACGCACCTAATAGATATAAAGGAGAGGTGCGTTCGCAGCCCGGGGTCCACCGTGCAGGCAGAGCCTGCTGCTAGTAAGATGGCGCAATAGGCGGTATGAGCGAACTCTGTTATCCCGCAGAGTCGCAGATGTGAACGCCGTAGCACTATATGGCGATATGAGCGAACTCTTTTATTCCACAGAGTCGCAGATATGAACGCCGTAGCACTATAAGATGATAAGAGCGATGTCTGTTATTCCACAGAGCCGCTAAACTAAAAATGCAGTGGCGCTATATGGCGGTATAAATTGACTCTGTTACTCCACAGCGTCGCAACATAAACGCTGACTGATGGCGATGTCCGCATGCTGCCCACCGGGTTACGCCCGGACTGCGCAGCTTCAATATAATGTAGGCAGCGATGCACACAGCAAACTCCTCACCGGAGGTGCCGGTATTCTAGGGCTTATTTCAGCCGGGTCCCTAAACACATGCATAACCACACCGGCGCAAGCACGTAACAGATTTGATACTAGCGCATGGCCGTGCGGTCATGCAAGCCTTTTATAGCAACAGCTACAGGACCTTCCAGAAAAGGACCAATGGGAAACTGCTCCAGAACACAAACAGCTTCAGGACCTTCCTGGAGGACCAATGGGAGTCGCTGCTGTTACTGAGCATGTGACCCCTGACCTCCAATGGGAGATCTTGCCCTGGGCATGCTCAGATGGAGAAACCAAGGACTTAGTCCCAGAGCTGGTTACAATAGAGGAACCAGGAGAGGCAGCAACAAGCCTCTGCACAGTATTAGACCGAGCGAGACGCTGGGACTGACGTCTCTGTTGAGCAGGCTCCACTGCGGCCGGAGACAGATGGAGGACCGCAGCGGGACTGGCTTGAGATTCCCCTTGTGCAGCAGCGGGAACTCGATCCCTAACACACATGGTGACAGAATAACATTCCATCATTGTTGAGCTTCAATATTATTGGCTATCTAAATATATGTATGGTATATATTGTGATCAAGAGATATAAATGCTGATTAAGCAACTAAAATATAGCAAAGGATTATAGTGCATATGTTAGCTGTGATTATATATGAGTACATATGCAAGTGAGATCTATATGAAATATATATATATTTCCATCACAATCCTCCCTTAGATATCACTTGCCCTAATCCTAACCTCCTGTCCCAAAGCGCTGCAACTCTTTTGTGCTGCCGGTGAGCTGACACATGCCTAGTGCAAAACAAAGAACTCCGGCACTCATAGGAATTGCTGATTCATATCTCAATAAATTTTATTTAGAGGCTTATACAAAAATGAAAAAAAGAAAAAGGAAAATTAAGGACACAACCCTTTTTTTTACAAAAATGAAAAAATTCAATATATAATCTTATATGATTCTCATATTTGTTATGACAGTAAATAATTCAGATATGGATAATGGCAACGTTTCGGCCAATATTCAGGCCTTCATCAAGCACATATCTATATGGAAGCTGCCCATATGCCAGAGGACAAAAATGCAGGTAGAGTCGCTATGCCAAACGAGGGTACATCTGCCACGGTTGTGGGACGCCAGTGCCTAGTGCATACACCCCCCTCAGTACAGACTTTTCGCAAATGGGCGGTCAGGAGATCTGTCACTAACAGGGGTTCATGGCATTGCAATCATATTTTCTTATTCAACAGCTTGCATAGTCAGTGGGGTGCATTCTTCATCAGCCACATCATCTATCTGGTCAGGTAGGGCATCCACAGCATCATTCTGGCTTAGATGTATCTTCTGATATAATAATAATAATAATAATAATAATAATAATAATAATAATCTTTATTTATATAGCGCCAACATATTCCGCAGCGCTTTACAGTTTACCAGTTTCAAAACACAAGTCATAGGTAACAACGTTAACAATACAATAATTAAAGCAAAATAAGACGACCCTGCTCGTGAGAGCTTACAATCTACAATGAGGTGGGGGAGATACAAAGTACAGGTGTGTATATACAATGGTGCATTTACAATGATGGTCCAGCCA
The DNA here is from genome assembly GCA_033576555.1 of Oophaga sylvatica. NCBI lineage: Eukaryota > Metazoa > Chordata > Amphibia > Anura > Dendrobatidae > Oophaga > Oophaga sylvatica. Next base: position 165,584,289 of record JARQOD010000001.1, on the reverse strand, counting down.
TCTTGAGGGAGTGAGGCATGGATGGAGATAGTGAATGGGCTACACATACACACTTAAACATAGAACGACTTTGGTTAGTGAATGTGATAGGCCACTCTGAACAAATGTGTTTTGAGGGAGCGCCTGAAACCATGCAAATTGTGGATAGTCCTAATTTCTTGGGGTAGAGCATTCCAGAGGATTGGCGCAGCATGGGAGAAGTCTTGGAGTCGGGAGTGGGAGGAACGGATTAGTGCAGAGGTTAGTCGAAAGTCGTTTGCAGAGCGCAGCAGTCGGTTAGGCCGATAGATAGAAATGAGGGAGGAGATGTAGGGGGGTGCTGCACTGTGGAGAGCTTTGTGGGTGGGAACCAGTACTTTGAATTGGATCCTATAATGAATGGGCAGCCAGTGTAAGGACTGGCGAAGAGCGGACGCGTCCGAGTACCGATTAGCCAGATGGATGACCCTGGCTGCTGCATAAAGGATGGACTGGAGAGGGGATAGTCGAGTAATGGGGAGGCCAAGTAATAGAGCGTTGCAGTAGTCCAGGCGGGAGTGGATCAATGCTACAGTGAGGGTTTTTGTTGTTTCCATGGTGAGAAAAGGGCGGATTCTAGAGATGTTCTTTAGGTGTAGACGGCAAGAGTGGGCAAGAAATTGTATATGGGAGGTGAAGGAGAGATTGGTGTCAAACATAACACCCAGACAGCGAGCCTGCTGCCGGGGTGTTATTATGGTGCCGCCCACAGAGAGGGAAATGTCAGATTTAGGGAGGTTAGTAGACGGCGGGAGCAGAAGGAGTTCAGTCTTGGAGAGGTTAAGTTTCAGATAGAGAGCGGACATGATGTTGGAGACTGCGGACAGACAGTCGGTGGTGTTCTGTAGAACAGCGGGGGTAAGGTCGGGGGATGACGTGTATAGTTGTGTGTCATCGGCATAAAGATGGTACTGAAAGCCAAATCTGCTGATGGTCTGTCCAATTGGGGCCGTGTAGAGAGAGAAGAGAAGGGGGCCAAGGACTGAGCCCTGGGGTACACCGACAGTGAGAGGAAGAGATGACGTGGAGCCAGAGAACGAAACGGGAGCTTTCTTGCAATGCGATGCGTGGATCCAAGTGGGTCTTCCCTCCAGTTTCACAGAGGTTGGTGTTGTCAGCAGCACTTGGAAAGAACCATCAAATCTGGGAACGAGTGTTCTCCTTACAAAGTTTTTCACCAACACCCAGTCTCCTGGCTTCAAGGAATGCGTACCGGATACTGAGTCTGGATCTGGCAATGAAAAGAAAACTCAAAAATGGACATTAGTTTTTGGTCAGTTCAATTACATAAGCAGACAAGATATCATTTTGCATAGTCAGCTGCTGAGGGAAGAATACCCCTAACCTGGGACTAGACCCAAGCAAAATCTCATATGGTGACAGCTTTTCCGGGCCTTTGGGAGTGTACCTTACACTAATCAGTGCGGTTGGGAGTGTGTAGGACTAAATCTGACCCTACTGCTGACCATATCTCTCGTGTCAAGTGTGCTGTGAATGCGGGTCCCTGTTCACTCTCTATCACTTCTGGAACCCCGTATCTGCACACTATTTCTGAAAGCAGTCTCTTCGCAGTAGTCTTTGCCGACTGGTTCTTCACTGGGAAACTTCTGGCCATCCTGAGAACACATCTGCCTCCCCTTGGAGGCATCTGGATGTGGTCTATCTGGATCCTCTGGAAGGGGTACAGTGGTATGGCCAGATGATGTGGGGGAACTTTTTCCACTCATCCAGGGTTGCATTTGCTGCAGGTAAACCAGCTGCTAAATTTGGCTGATAGGGTGGAAATCCCTGGAGTAAACCAGTAAGCACCAATCAGATCATTCATCTTTTTCTTCATCTGTACCCATTGAACCATCATAGGATACATACTTCGAGGTAGACAGAGTTTGGAGTCCATTGCGTATACCCTTCCTCCTACATGTGTTGCCCCTTCCGCATACAGCTTTCCTTCTTCTCCTTTGGAGCCTGGTCCTGCAACTTCTTGAACAGATCCCAGGACGTCATTTTGTCAGGTTTCTTGTCTTCAACCGTCATATAGTACCCGTCTGGCTCTACGACCTCTCCCACCTCTCCATATTGTCTTCCTTTGGCTGTTTCTTTGGCTGCCATGTCTGTCATGTTATTCCCCCATGCCTCTACTGTGTTCAGCTTCCCGTGTGCATTGACTTTTAATATTGCCACCACCTTCTGTAGTTGAAGTGCATCCAGCAGGTCTCTGATGGCTCCATGATGCTTCACAGTTGTCCCGCTTGCCGTGATGAAGTCCCTTGCAGCTATCAGTTCTGCTTTCTGGGCTGTCAGGCTAGGCGGCAGACCTCCGGACCATAGGATTTCTTGATTGCTGGTCATGATCTGCAAATCTGGAGCCATCTATGTAGAGGATCAACTCTGGGTTGGTCAATGGCTCATCCGCCACATTGGTAATCCTTCTGTTTCCTTTGGCATGATGCTGAAACAATTATCCAGATCCTTGTGAAAAGTATTTTGATCTGAAGAGTCCATATCCACATACCCATTGGGAGTGGGAGTAGAGTGGCCAGGTTGAGCACCGTGCATCTGGAGATGGTGACTGTTATGAACACTTTTGAGCTTGCTTCTGAGTTTAAGCTCCTTCTGGTGGTTGCTGCAGGTAATGGAGCTGGCCTGGCTGAAGAAGTCGATCACCTGAAGAGTATGACTGGAGATCAGGTGTTACAGACTGGAGAGATTAAAGTGAGCAGCCTTCCCTTGGGTGTTGCCGGTGATTTGGTTTTTCTTCCTGAGCCTTTTGGAAGTCTGCTTGCTCCCTGCTTTGTCCTGCATCTTTCAGATAAGTTTTGCCTGTTTTAATCTGTGTTTTTTTTCCCTTTTTCCTTTTCTCTGTTCTCTGCCTTGCTGGTGTGAGTTCAGCCGGGTTCCCTGCTGGGACCTGTGCTGGACTCTGTATTCCTTTGCCACAGCTTATGTCTGACTAGTCCTCTGTTATTTTATCACCTGTAGTTTTGCGTCCAGTTCACACCAGAGTACTGATTTAGTGGGGGAGAGGTCGTGTGGCCTCAGGATTTTTGCATATCAGACGTGTTGGAATTTTTCTTAGGGTTTTTGCGGGATTGCAGACAGTATCCTTTCCTGTCCTGTTCTTTCCAGACAGTTTGGGCCCCAGCATTTACTTATTCTATTTTCTGCCCGTGTTTGTACTTCATCTGTCTCACCGCCAATATATGTTTGGGGGCTATCTATTCCTTTGGGGCTCTACTCAGTTTAGCTTTCCCCTTTCTCTCTTTAGGTTTAGTTAACTCTTTGGCTGTGTCGAGGCGTCTAGGGCATCGTAGGTACATTCCACAGCTAATTCTAGTTGTGTTGTCAGTTTAGGGGTCTGCAATCCGCTAAGTTACCAACCTCTCTGGGTGTCTGGTTGCCTAGCCTATTTCTCTATTATCCTCCTCGGTTACTGAATCATAACAGGTGACTTTGTCAGGCAAGAGCAATGAGCACTGGAGGCAAAGATGCTGACGGTGGAGAGATGTTTTGGCTGAGTTTGGTTGAGGATTGCTGAGATGTCATGTGGAGCCAGAATCTCCAGTGGATAACAAAGAATGATGTCAGCAGTCTTGTCCAGGCGGGCGTGTGCTGCAAATACTGCCCTCATGCAGGAGGGGGCCCCCTTGCAACTGGATCCAGGCGAGCTGAAAAATAGCCTATAGGTCTCTGCTTTCCCCAGTGAATCTGCGTCAGGACTCCGGTGGCATGACCTTCTTTTTCCATTAGGTAGAGACGGAAAGACTTCTCATAGTCAGGCTGGCCTAGTGCTGGCGCTGAGACTATGGTGTCTTTCAATTTCCTGAACGAGTTAAAGGCTGCATCCGACATTGATGCAATCATACAGAGGCTGCATTAAGACCAAGGCATCAGGGATCTAAGTTTTGCAAAACGAAACTACACCAAGTAAGGCCTGTAGCATCTTTGGAGTTATTGGGGGAGCCATCTACTCCACTGTGGTCTTCCGGTCATCTGTCACGTGTTTTGTCTGGTGGGCAATACAGTGTCCCAGGAACGTAACTCGCTTCTGACACTACCAGACTTTGTGTTATGAAAAACATAAAACATAACAGTATCACCGGCCCAAATTGAAAATTATATAGTACTCACACAAGGGAAAAATAGTGTGGAAAGAAAAAAGTTGTCAGAGTTGTCAGAGATTTTTTTTTTTCTTTTCTGCATTTTTTTTCCCCTCTTTTTCTCCGGGTGCTGAGGAGGATTTTTTTTCTCTCAATGGAGTTTGCACAGTTGTCTGGCCGTGTGGATCAGCTTGCCACTGAAGTTCGGAGTATTGCTACCTATCTTGCAGGGTTGCCGGTTGTGGAACCTAGGATCCCCATGCCAGATTTGTTTTGGGGGGATCGAGCTAAATTTCTGAATTTCAAAAATAACTGTAAGTTGTTTTTTGCCTTAAAACCTAAGTCCTCAGGGAACGCAGCACAGCAGGTTCAAATTGTCATCTCTCTCCTGCGCGGCGATCCTCAGGATTGGGCTTTTTCCCTGACACCTGGGGACCCTGTTTTGAGTAATGTTGATGCATTTTTTCTGGCTCTGGGGTTATTGTACGATGAACCTAATGTCACTGATCAAGCTGAAAAAACCTTGTTGGCATTAAATCAGGGGCTTGAGGACGCTGAGTTGTACTGTCAGAAATTCCGAAAGTGGGCAGTTCTGACCAAATGGAATGATGATGCTTTGGCAGCCCTTTTTCGGAAGGGTCTGTCAGAGAATGTAAAAGATGTTATGGTGGGTTTCCCTGCTCCCTCTGGTCTCAATGATTCTATGTCATTAGCGATTCAAATTGACAGACGTTTGCGTGAGCGTAGAGGTATGCGTGGAATAGTGTTGCCTTGTGAACCAGCTTCTGAGCCCATGCAGTGTGATGGAGTGGCTTCTGGGGCACAGCGTCATGAGTTTCGAATATCAATGGGTTATGTTTCTACTGTGGTGATGCCTCTCATGCTATTTCAGTCTGCCCTAAGCGGGGAAGACGTTTTGCACGCTCAGTTGTCTTGGGTAGTGTTCAGACTAAATTTCTGTTGACTGTTACCCTGATTTGCTCCCTGTCCACATTTTCTGCTTAGGATTTTGTTGATTCGGGAGCAGCTATTAACCTGATGGATTTTGATTTTGCTAAACGTTGTGGGTTTCCCTCGATACCCCTACGGAAGTCTATTCCCTACTGGGGATTGATTCTACCCCTTTGGCTGAGAATAAACCCCAGTTCTCTACTCAGGTGATAATGAGGGTTGAACCTGATCATCAGGAGAGTTGCAAATTTTTGGTGCTGTATAATCTGCATGACATTATTGTACTAGGTTTCCCTTGGTTGCAGTCTCATAATCCTGTTTTGGATTGGAAATCTGTGTCTGTAACCAGTTGGGGCTGCCAATGTGTTAATGCCAACACTCCTGTTTTTTCTGCCTCTCCCAGGCTCAAGATGTGCCTGACTTTTTGACTGATTTTTCTGATGTGTTTAGCGAAAGTAAATCTGCATCCTTGCCCCCCATAGGAGCTATGACTGCGCTATTGAATTAGTGCCTGGTAGTAAATTCCCTAAAGGTCGCCTTTTTAACTTGTCTGTACCTGAACATGACGCTATGCGGTCTTATATTTAGGAGTCATTGGAGAAGGGTCATATCAGACCATCCTCTTCACCCTTGGGTGCTGGTTTTTTCTTTGTGGCCAAAAAGGATGGTTCATTAAGGCCGTGTATTGATTATCGTTGCTTGAACAATATCACTGTGAAATATCAATATCCGTTACCCTTGATTTCTGACCTGTTTTCCAGGGTGAAAAGTGCTACTTGGTTTACCAAGCTTGACCTCAGGGGGGCATATAACCTTATTCGCATTAAGCACGGGGATGAATGGAAGACGGCGTTTAATACCCCAGAGGGGCATTTTGAGTACCTAGTAATGCCCTTTGGGCTCACTAATGCTCCTTCCGTCTTCCAGTCCTTCATGAATGACATTTTCAGGGATTTTGTGGATAAATTTCTGATTGTTTATTTGGATGATATCTTGATTTTTTCCAATGACTGGGACTCTCATGTGAAACATGTTCGGACTGTGTTCCAGATTTTGAGAGAGAATGCTCTGTATGTGAAGGGATCAAAGTGTCTTTTTGGCGTACAGAGGATCTCATTTCTGGGATTCATTTTGTCCCCATCTGTTATTGAAATGGACCCGGTCAAGGTTCAGGCCATCTGTGATTGGGTCCAACCTACTTCATTAAAGGCTCTTCAGAGATTCTTGGATTTTGCCAATTTTTATCGTAAATTTATTGGTAATTTCTCTATTATTGTTAAACCATTGACTGATTTGACCAAAAAGGGTTCTGATGTGGTGAATTGGCCTCCTGAGGCAGTCTCTGCGTTTCAGGAACTTAAACAGAGATTCACTTCTGCTCCTGTTCTACGGCAGCCTGATGTTTCTCTGCCATTTCAGGTGGAGGTTGATGCCTCTGAAATTGGGGCAGGTGCCGTTTTGTCCAAAAGAGATCCTGAGACCTCTAAAAGTAACCCTTGTGCTTTTTTCTCTCGAAAATTTTCTCCAACTGAACGTAATTATGACGTGGGTAATCGGGAGTTATTGGCCATGAAGTGGGCTTTTGAAGAGTGGAGACATTGGCTGGAGGGAGCCAAACATCAGGTGGTGGTCCTCACGGACCATAAGAATCTGGTTTATCTGGAATCAGCCAAGCGACTTAATCCTAGACAGGCCAGGTGGGCCTTGTTTTTCACACGTTTTAATTTTGTGGTTTCCTTTCTTCCTGGCACTAAGAATGTTAAGGCGGATGCCCTCTCAAGGAGTTTCCTTGCGGACTCTCCTGAGTTATCTGATCCTGCTGTTATTTTGAAAGAGGGTGTAGTTCTTTCCGCCATCTCACCCAATTTGGCTGGTCATCCCGGAATTTTTGGTACCAGAGACTTGGTGAGTCGGTCCTTTTGGTGGCCTACTTTGTCTCGTGACGTCAGGGAGTTTGTGCAGTCCTGTGGGACTTGCTCTCGCTCCAAGCCTTGCTCTCGCTCTAGTGGTTTGTTGATGCCATTGCCTGTGCCCAAGAGACCATGGACCCATATCTCTATGGATTTTATTTCCGACCTCCCTGTTTCTCAGAGAATGACCGTTATCTGTGTGATTTGTGATAGGTTTTCCAAGATGATACATCTTGTGCCATTACCTAAGTTGCCTTCCTCCTCCAAATTGGTGCCTTTGTTCTTTCAGCACGTGGTTCGGTTACACGGCATTCCTGAGAACATTGTGTCTGACAGAGGAGTCCAGTTTGTTTCCAGATTTTGGAGGACTTTTTGTTCTAAACTTGGTGTTCAATTGTCTTTCTCCTCTGCTTTTCATCCTCAGACCAATGGACAAACTGAGAGAACAAACCAGACATTGGAGACTTATCTGAGATGCTTTGTGTCTGCTGATCAAGATGACTGGGTCTCTTTTTTGCCTTTGGCTGAGTTTGCTCTTAATAATAGGGCAAGCTCTGCCACTTTGATATCTCCATTTTTCTGCAATTTTGGGTTTCACCCTCGATTTTCTTCAGGACAGACGGAGGCTTCTGTCTGTCCGGGTGTTGACTCTGTTGTGGAGCGTATGCAGCAGATTTGGGACCAGGTAGTGGAGAGGTTGTCCCTCTCTCAGGAGAAGGTCCAGCGGTTTGCCAACCGGCATAGGACTGATGGTCCTCGGTTTAAAGTGGGGGACTTGGTCTGGTTATCCTCAAGAAATATCCCTATGAGAGTTGCATCTCCTAAGTTTAAGCCTAGGTTCATTGGACCTTATAAAATCATGGAGATTCTTAATCCTGTTTCCTTTCGTTTACTTCTTCCAGGGACATTTAAGATCCATAATGTGTTCCGCAAGTCCTTATTGAAGAGGTTTGTCGAGCCAGTGGTTCCTATGGCTGCGCCCCCTGACCCTGTTTTGGTTGAGGGCAATCTGGAGTATGTGGTTGAGAAAATATTGGATTCTCGTTTTTCTAGACGGAAACTCCAGTATTTGGTTAAGTGGAGAGGTTATGGTCAGGAGGACAATTCTTGGGTGTTTGCTTCGGACATCCATGCTAGGAGACTGATCTGTGCGTATTACAGATCTCATCCTGACCGACCTGGTTGCACAAATGAGGGTTCGGTGACCCCTCCTCAAGGGGGGGTACTGTTATGAATGTTTTAGAAATGAATTCTGAGCAGAAGCTCCCTATGGTGGTTACAAACAGTACTGAACCATTCAATGAGGATTGGCAATCAGGAAGTACAGACTGGCTGGATATAAGGGAGGTTTCCCCCCATCATGGTTGCCGGTGATCAATTGTTCTTGTCTCAATGTTGTTTCCTGGTTCACTTGGAAGCTTGCTGAGTCTTGCCTCTTCTCCTGGTCTCAGATAAGATATTTTCTGTTTTTTGTTTTTGTGCTTGCCATTTGCATTTTTCTCTGCATTTCTGTGAGGTTGGCCAGGTTCCCCTCCCCGGGGGCTTGGTCTCCTCTCGGTTCCTCTGGAGCCACTGTTGTTTGTTCATTTGCCTTTTCCAGTTTTTTCTGTGGCTGCTGCTTAGTTTTGTTACACCAGAGAACTAATTTAGGTGGTAGAGGTCGTGTGATCTCAGGTGTTTTTGCAATTAGTAGCGTTGGCTTTTTTTAGGGTTTTTTGGAATTGCAGTAAGTATCCTTCCTATCCTTTTCTGTCTAGGCAGATTGGGCCCCAGCGTTTGCTCATACTATTTTCTGTCTGTGTCTGTATTTCCTCTTGTCTAACCGCCATTACATGTTTGGGGGCTTCCTATGTTCTTTGAGGATCTGCTCCGGGGCAGATAGCTTTCCTCTTTCTATCTTTAGGTGTAGTTAGCCTCTCAAGCTGTGACGAGGCGTCTAGGACCAACGTAGGAACGCTCCACGGCTGCCTTTAGTTGTGGTGGTTAGTCAGGGTACTGCAATCCAGTAGATTCCAACCTCTCTGGTGTATTGCCGTTTTTGCCTGCTCTCCTCAGCTACCAAAACATAACACTTTGTTTTCCAAGACCTTGCATTACTGCTCCGCCAGGTAGGGTAGGAGAAACAAGGTGTGGACTGTGCAGGTATCAATGTCAGCTGCCCAAGGGAGAAGCTCAACCACGCATTGTAGAAGAGTGACCTCTGCATGTTCTGCAATACAGTTGATGAGGATGGAGGACTGTTCTGGGCCCCCTGGGGCATTACTGATCATGGGTACTGCGGCCCCTGGTGCGTGAAGGCAAACAGGTACTTGCTGTCCGGGTGAAGGGGAACACTGAAGAAAGCGTTGGCCAGATCGACCACTGTGAACACGGTTGCTGTGGCTGGCACATTTGAGAGGAGAGTGTGTGGATTTGTCACAATTGGGGTTTCAAACACCGTAGCCTCATTCACAGCCCTCAGGTCATGCACCATTCTGAATTTGGCTGGCTCACCTTTTACAGTCTTTTTCTTTACTGGGAAAAGCGGGGTGTTGCAAGGTGATGTGCAGGGAATGATGACTCCTATTTACAGGAAAACCTTCAGTTGATCGGAGACTGTTATGATTTGGTAGCTGAGGAGTGCAGGTAAAAAAAGGCAATACACCAAAGCAGTTGGAATCTATGAGATTGCAGTACCCTGACTAACCACCACAACTAGAGGCAGCCGTGGAGCGTTCCTACGTTGGTCCTAGACGCCTCGTCACAGCCTGAGAAACTAACTATACCTAAAGATAGAAAGATGAAAGCTATCTGCCCCGGAGCAGATCCCCAAAGAACATAGAAAGCCCCCAAACATGTAATGGCGGTTAGACAAGAAGAAATACTGACACAGACAGAAAATAGTATGAGCAAACGTTGGGGCCCAAACTATCTAAATAGAAAAGGATAGGAAGGGCACTTACTGCAATCCCAAAAAACCCTGAAAAGCACCAACTTTACTAATTTCAAAAACACCTGAGATCACACGACCTCTATCACCTAAATTAGTTCTCTGGTGTAACAAAATCAAAACAGCAGCCACTGAAAAAACTGGAAAAAGCAAATGTACAAACATCAGTGGCTGAACAAAACAGAGAGGGCAAAAGCCCCCGAGGGGACCCTGAAGGCCCCCACAGAAGTGCAAGACAAAATGCAAAAATCAAGCACAAAAGCAAAAAGAAGAAAATGTCTTATCTGTTAGCAGGAGATGCAGACACGACACAGCAGGCTACAAAGGAAACAGGAATCAAGGATTGAGACCAGAACAATTGATCACCGGCAACCCTGATGGGAAGGTGACTCCCTTATATAAGACCAGTCAGTAACACCTGATTCCCAATCCTCACAATCTTCACTGGACAGTCCAGTACCGCTTGTAACCACCAGAGGGAGCCTCTGCTCAGAACTCATCTCAAGTCCATTCACAACAGGAGACAGTTTGATTCTGGGTGATGGACAGGGATACTGGGCCTTATGAGGGTACGGGGTACCTGGCTTGAGTGACACCAGCACCGGGGCAACTTGAAGTCTCCCCACATCCTGGGGTCCCTTGGACCATAGGCTTTGTGGAACTGCATCCAGCACCTCCTGTGGTAGGCCTACATCGGTTGTTTGGGGCTTCTGTAAGGCTGCTAGCATGATTGATTTTTCTTGGGTCAGGGGTGAAGAAAGTATCATGGTCCCATTTTCCTGGAACACTATGTTCACCTTCAGCTTCTGCAGTAAGTCCGCTCCCTGCAGATTGAGGGGACAGGTCTTTGACACAACAAACTGGGACAGGACAGAGTGTCCTGGCTGAGTCCACACGCTCAGGGGCTTTGTAAGCTGGGAATGTCTGACTTGATGATCAATCCCCACGCAAGACACAGAGGATTCTGATAGGCAGGTGGGGTCAGGGAGTTCCACATGTCTCATCACACTTATGGCTGCATCAGTTTCCACAAGAAAAGATGTGACTACGCCATCCACTTTCAGGGTGATTTGAGGTATTGGTCCCACTGGTGCATGTTAGGAGCGTGGTGTCTTGCGGACCTGGCTTGCCCCTGTCTTATGGACGGGGTTCTTCACTGCTTTCTGTGTTTTTTCCTTGACCTGTTCCTCCAGGAAAAGTCTTGGGTTGCAGAGGTGCTCTGCACTGGTTCTGGAAATGGCCAAACTTGCCACAGTTGTAACAGTTGACATTTCTTCTGTCCTTATACTGTGGTTTTTCATCCAGCTCTGTGGCCACTATCATGGGGTTGTCTTCCGCACTCCTGGTTGGGACTCAATCCCTTTGGCTACTGTGAGCAGTGTGTCCATTGCTATTGACCTGTACTCAGGTCTGGCCACTATCAGTGGTTTCCTGATTGGTTCTATTAGCCCATGAACAAAGGCCTTTGCCAACATTTGTCTGTGTATCTGATCATGAATAGTGAAGCCCAAATCTTTGAATACTTGCATTACTCTGCCATGAAACTTCTCTACAGACTCTTTCTTGTCTTGGCTCATGTCATGTAAGCTGAGAGCTTGGCCTGCCAATCTTCCTTTGGCCCACTCTCTGAGATGCTCAATTAGCTTTGGTCCTGACTCCCAGGCGTGCACATCTAATTCTGCTGGAAGCTTGAAGTGTTCCTTCATGATTGGCCAGAATGCATCACCTGCTTTTATTTCCATTACGGCCCAGAGATCATTCCAGGTTGCTGCATATGTGTGCTGGTTCTGTTGCATTCTTCTGTAAAATGACATGGAGTGCATCTACGGGTCTGGCAGATTATTCAGAATACTGGTCACCTGACTTGGGATGAGGTGCACATAGTGTAAGGGCAGTCCCTCTATCTGCCCCAGCCTTTTTGGTCCCTGTGAGTTTCTTTTCCTAGTACTGGGCAGCATGTATGATGTTGACTCTTCACCTGCATCAGAGGAGTAGTTGTGATAGTGTGTATTGGGGTCATGCACAGGCTGTTATTTGGTCTTAGATGTTGCCTTTTTGCATGGGGTGCCCCCCCCCTTGCTGAAGCTGTGGTGGATTAGGGTTATAATTCCATGTGGGTGTAAACGTTGGCAGCTCTGACCAGTACTGAGGTTGTACATTATCAGCAGATGGTGATGTCTGTCCTCCCCCCTCAGCACCCTGGGCTGAGCTGTCTGCTGCCTGATATGTCTGGGGGCTGCCTGCAGCACTATGTGTAGGGAGATTTTCACCTTTTCCCGATATCATAACTGGCAATGGCTGGACTGTGTCTGGGACGTAGAATGTGCCTTGTGCACTGGATACAGAAACACCACACTGTTTGGAATGGGCGTTGGCCAAGCTGGTAAGGGAGGAGGAGAAAGAGGAGGATAGGACAGTGAGGAAGGAGGAGAGGGTTGTGACAGAGAAGAAGGAGGAGAGAGGTGTGAAGAAGGAGGAAAGAGGTGTGAAGAAGGAGAAGAGAGGAGTGAAGAAGTAGGAGAGAAGAGTGGCAGAGAAAAAGGAGGAGGAGGAGAGAGGTGTGAGAGAGTTGTGAAGAAGGAGGAGAGAGGAGTGGCAGAGAAAAAGGAGGAGCAGAGAGGTGTGAAGGAGGAGGAGAAAGGAGTGGCATAGAAAAAGGTGGAGGAGGAGGAGAGAGGTGTGAAGAAGGAGGAGATAGGAGAGGCAGAGAAAAAGGAGGAGAGAGGTGTGGAGAAGGAGGAGAAAGGAGTAAAGAAAAGGAGGAGGAGAGAATTTCCCCCTCTCTGTGCAGCTTGAGAGGGCATGGTTGGAACAATAATGCCTTCTCCCTGTAGGGGGAGGCGGGGAGCGCTACACACTGCGCAAGTCCCACTATACAATGAGAGCAGACTGCACATGTCTAGTATTTCCCCTCAGATGGTTTAACACCTTTTCTGATCTTATACACATAAAAATCATTTCCTGGTTTGCTTCACATACTTTCCGTACCTCCTAAATGATGTAAGTCTGCTGCTACTCTACAGTATACCACGCAGTCAGCAACTTAACTTCAACTAACTTCCCTTTTTTCCTCTTCTTAATACATCATGCCATTCCGCAGCTTGAAACCTGCCCTTCTCATGGATTTCACGTACATTAATCATCCATCTAAAATTCTTCACATACTTAACCTTCTTGTTCACCTACTTTGCCTTTTCCAAAAACTTCAAAAAAGTTGAAACAACTTCTAACACTTCTAACACTTTGTCCGTGCTCAGAGGCACTCAGACACACACACACTCCCCCTTCTCTCTGCTGGTGTATCCAAAGTCACTAAAGTCACACATCTAAAAACAGGTAGCACACAGCACAGTCACAGATACAGCTCAGTTTAGGTTCCTCAAAATTTCTACTCTACACTACAGCTAGAAATTATCTCAGAATGCAAAAAATAGACTTGACAGTGTGCTAACAGCCAAGAGGAAGGGCAAAAAATGCTTTCTGTTCTAACTCTAAAATTTAAAGCGACAGTACGTGACATAAAACAAGAACAAATGAACAGACATCCGGGAGAAATCGATGCCCTCTTTATTAATCTGTGACACGTACAAGTCGTTCTGGTAACCGACAACTGCCAATCGCACAGAGCACTCAAATGCTTGGGAAAATTATCACCCTCTGCTCTGGTATTCCTTCCTGGCCCGCCGGTTACAGGGATCTGTGATATCCCTCAAAGTTATCACCATCCGTGCCTGGAAATCTGTGAGTTACTCTCCCTTCGGTGAATCTGTGAGAACTTATCCAGTGATTTGACTTCCTGCTATCAGTTTCCCAGCAACCACAAGCAAAATCAGTCACTGTTCCAACTATCTCCCGAATCTACACAGACATGAAACACATACACAGCACGCAGCAGACACCTTGGCTTATATCCCAGGGTTTGGATAAGGGCGTGGACTTTTTACACTACCTTGGAATGCGGTGGTGACCACACCTGACCGGCTAGAGGTATAGACCCGGACTGGGCAAAGGGGACATTCAGGTAAGATGACAAAATTTTCTTACCTTACTTATGGTGCTGCAGTCTCCGTCCTGTGGGCCAAGGCCAGGGCCGACACCCCTGTCTCTCCGGTCATGAGGGTCCCCATGTGTTTCGTCCACTGCCCCACATTTGGCGCCAGATGTTATGGAAATTTGGTTAGGATAAATTTATCCCTGTGTGTGCTGCGGCCGTTCCCAGTTACACTGAGTATTTTGAGCGCTCAAGAATGACACTGTACACATATGGCGACAGAATAACATTTCATCAATACTGATGGTTTATTGCACATACATGGTTTTATATTTGCACATAGAAAGGGGTAGTTAGTTAATTACCAAATTGTTGAGCTTCAATATTATTGGCTATCTAAATATATGTATGGTATATATTGTGATCAAGACATATAAATGCTGATTAAGCAACTCAAATGTAGCTTTTAGTGCCTTTTGCAACCAGGACAAAGTTGAGACATTTACTCATCACTTTAGCACATCTGGTGGTATTCCTTTTTTTATCTTGGAAAATCCCCAAAGAGCTGTCTGGTTTGTGGCAGCCATTTTAAAGCAATTGATTATAATGTATATGTTAGCTGTGATTATATATGAGTACATATGCAAGTGAGATCTATATGAAATATATATATATTTCCATCACAAGTATCTATCAGGAATTCAGCATTGGGGGAAGTTCAATGTATATATATTGTCATGATCAATACTGTAAATGTGAGACTAAAGCATAGTATACACCATCAGGTCTACCGTACAGTGAGTACCAAGGGTTTCATGGACAAAAAAATAATACCAGATACATGGATGGGACTACTTGGGATCAGTTTGAGAGTAATATCATACTTAGGCTTCTGGGATCACTAACAAACCCTATTCATTGCCCTCAGGCTTTACACCTGCCTATCAGTGGAGGTTGGCACCCTAAAGGGAAAATGAGAAGTGGCGCCCCACTCACCAACGGCTACCGCTAAACATACCCTAACAGACCATTTACTTGAGTCTATAATTGGGGATCATTGAGCTGCATCTATCTATATTTTTGGTATGCTATGATGATGTGTACCCTAATGTCTCATACTCTAATGGGCTAATTCAAATGGGCAGGCTCTTCCAGTCGTCAGACAATAAATGGAAATAATAAAAAATTGAGAAGGGCTTTATTCTTGGGTTCTTTCAGGAAGGGAGAAATAATGAAGGGGAATTAACTTATTGTATGTTCTAACTATCAGGCCCTATTTATTACTCTGCAACTGTAACCCGTCTGACAGTGGAGGTTGGCACCCTAGAAGGGGAACGAGATTGTCGCCCCCACTCTGCAACTGCTTTCCCTGAATGACCCTACAAAGTCCATTCTCTAAAGAAAGCAACTATAGGTAAGGGTCTCATTGATGCCCATAGGTACCTGTGTTCTGAGATGGTATATCCACCTAGTCTTACATGGTAGAATCAGTTGATTCCAATTGCTTCCCATTTTTGAAACATTAGTTCTGTCAATTCTCATAAATCTTAATAGAGAACTGTCTCCATTATGGATGATCTTAACCCCTTTATCCCCAAGGGTGGTTTGCATGTTAATGACTGGGTCAATTTTTACAATTCTGACCACTGTCTCTTTATGAGGTAATAACTCTGGAACGCTTCCATGGATCCCGGTGATTCTGACACTGTTTTCTCGAGACATATTGTACTTCATGACAGTGGTAAAATTTCTTTGATATGACTTGCATTTATTTGTGAAAAAAATGGAAATTTGGTGAAAATTTAGAAAATTTCACAATTTCCAACTTTGAATTTTCATGCCCTTAAATCACAGAAATATGTCACACAAAATACTTAAGTAACATTTCCCATATGTTTACTTTACATCAGCACAATTTTGGAATCAACATTTTTTTGTTAGGAAGTTATAAGGGTTACAAATTAAACAGCGATTTCTCATTTTACAACACCATTTTTTTTGGGGACCACATCACATTTGAATTCACTTTGAGGGGTCTATATGATAGAAAATAACCAAAATTGACACCATTATAAAAACTGTACCCCTGAAGGTGCTCAAAACCACATTCAAGAAGTTTATTAACCCTTCAAGAGCTTCACAGGAATTTTTGAAATGTTTAAAAAAATGAACATTTAACTTTTTTCACAAAAAATGTAATTCAGATCCAATTTGTTTTATTTTACCAAGGGTAACAGGAGAAATTGGACCCTAAAAGTTGTGCAATTTGTACTGAGTACGCTGATACCCCATATATGCAGGTAAACCTCTGTTTGGGCGCATGGCAGAGCTCAGAAGGGAAGGAGCGCTGTTTGACTTTTCAATGCAAAATTGGCTGGAATTGAGATTGGATGCCATGTCTCCTTTGGAGAGCCCCTGATGTGCCTAAACAGTGGAAACCCCCGCACAAGTGACATCATTTTGGAAACTAGACTAAGAAACTTATCTAGATTTGTGGTGAGCACTTTGAACCCCCAAGTACTTCACAGAAGTTTATAACGTACAGCCGTAAAGGTAAAAAATCATATTTTTTTCCAAAAATGATCTTTTCGCCCCCAATTATTTATTTTAACAAGGATAACAGGAGAAATTGGACCACAAAAGTTATTGTCCAATTTGTCCTGAGTACCCCAATACCCTATATGTTGGGGTAAATCACTGTTTGGGTGCACAGCAGAGCTCGGAAGGGAAGGAGTGCTGTTTGACTTTTTCAACGCAGAATTGGTTGGAATTGAGATCAGGCGCCATGTCACGCTTGGAGAGCCCCTGATGTGCCTAAACAGTGGAAATGCTCCAATTCTAACTCCAGCCCTAACCCCAACACACCCCTAACCCTAATCCCAGCCCTAACCATAACCCTAACCACAAACCTAACCATAACACACCCCTTATGCTAATCTCAACATAACCCTAACCTTAATCCAAACCCTAACCCTAACTTTAGCCCCAACCCTAACCCTAACTTTAGCCCCAACCCTTACCCTAACTTTATCCCCAATCCTAATCCTAACTTTAGCCCCAACCCTAACCCTAACTTTAGCCCTAACCCTAACGGGAAAATGGAGATAAATAAATTTTTTTATTTTATTATTTTTCCCCAACTAAGCGGGTGATTAAGGTGTTTGATTTACTATTTATAGCGGGTTTTTATGTTTGGCAGCTGTCACACGCTAAAAGACACTTTTTATTGCAAAAATGTTTGCATCACCACATTATTTTTTCCATATTTTGGCCCACAGAGTCATGTGGGGTCTTGTTTTCTGCGAGACGAGTTGACATTTTTATTGGTAACATTTTTGGGCACATGACATTTTTTGATCGCTTTTTATTACGATTTTTGGGAGGCAGAATGAACAAAAACCAGCAATTCATGAATTTCTTTTGGGGGGGGCGTTTATACTGTTCCGTGTGTGGTAAAATTGATAAAGCAGTTTTATTCTTTGGGTTAGTATGATTACAGCGATATCTCATTTATATTTTTTATGTTTTGGCGCTTTTATACGATAAAAACTTTTTTATGTAAAAAATAATTATTTTTGCATCGCTTTATTCTGAGAGCTATAACTTTTTTATTTTGTCACTGATGAAGCTGTATGGTGGCTCGTTTTTTGCGGGATAAGATGACGTGTTCAGCCGTACCATGTTTATTTATATCCGTCTTTTTTATCGCGTGTTATTCCACTTTTCGTTCAGGGGTATGATGATAAAGCATTGTTTTTTTGCCTTTTTTTATGGCGTTCACTAAAGGGGTTAACTAGTGGGACAGATTTATAGGTCGGGTTGTTACGGACGTGGCGACACTAAATATGTGCACTTTTATTGTTTTTTTATTTTCATAAAGAAATGCATTTATTGGAAAAATATTTATCTATTTTTTTCTTTATTTAGGAATTTTTAAAAAAATATTTTTACACATGTTAATATTTTTTTTAACTTTTTTACATTGTCCCAGTATGGGACATCACTATATAAAGTCAGATCACTGATCTGACACTTTGCACTGCACTGTATCAGATCAGCGATCAGACACGCAGTGAAGGAGGCTTGCCGATGCCTTCTCTCAGTAAAGGCACTGAGAAGCCACCTCCCTGCAGGACCCGGAAGGACCCCTCGGCCATCTTGGAGCCAGGGTTCTGAACAGAGAACCTCAGGACAACGCGATCAGATCGGGTTGTTCTGAATGAAGCACGCAGGGTGCCCCCTCCCTTCGCGATGCTTCTCTAAATGCCTCTGCCGGCACCGGAACCCATTCAATCTTGTTTGATTGCAGTGTTACAGGGGCTAAGGTGCTGGGAGTGGTCCGTGACCACTCCTGGCACTTAGTGCTGGGTGTCAGCTGTGAGAATCAGCTAACACCTGGCCGCCATCGGCCGCACACCCCCCGTGTGCGCGGCCAATCACTAATGACGTACTATTCCGTCCATGGGAGTTAAGTCCCAGGTCACATGGACGGAATAGTACGTCCAAAGGCAGAAAGGGGTTAATAGGTCTGTCCAGGGGGGTGTCTCTTATCAGGGCAATATCCCTCAGATGTTCTCCAATTCACCTACTAAGTTCTCTGATGATTTTCCCTGTATATTCCAGGCCACACTGACAATTGGTCCTGTATATAACACCCTTCGTATGACAATTTATAAAGGGGCTAATCTGATATTTTTGGCCGCTGACATTACTCGCAAATAAATGCCCTGTTGTGATCACTGGACAGGCTATTCAGTCACTGCATTTGAAACTCTCCTTCAAGTTGGAAGAAAGTCATGTTTCCTTTTTCGAGGGAAAAAAGTGACTATGGACCAGCCTGTCCCCTATAGATCTACCCTTCTAGACTGTGATCTTTGGGTTTGGTCCGACCAGAACCCCAGTGTCCCCATCCATCTTCAGAATTGGCTAGTGTTTTTGTAGAATTAATCGAACTTGTCGTGAGCCATTATCAAAAGTCATGATATAACGACATGAGGGTTGTTCTTCCCTAGAAGGAGCCGATACCAGAACCTGGACTCTGTTTATATTTTTGGTCTCATTATATACCTTCCTTAGGACTCCATCTGGGTACCCCCTGTCCAGGAAGCATACACCTATATCAGCAGCCTGATTCTTGTAATCAACATCAGAGGAACAGTTTTGTCGTACCCTCAAGTATTGGCCTTTAAAATATGCTTCTTCAGCGAGACAGAGTGGTGGCTGTCCTACCACAGAAGAGCATTCATGGAAGTGGGTTTACTGTAGATTTTGGTGTCTAGATTTCCTTCCAAGAAGCATAACTTTTTCATTTTTCTGTATACATAGCTACAGTCACATGTAAAAGTATTTTGCACCCCTGGTCAACATTACGGTTAGTGGGAACAGTTAAGCAAGTTGAAGATTAAATAATCTCTAAAAGGGGTAAAGTTATGACACATTTACTTTGTAGTTTAGGCAAAAAAAATATACATTGTCATTTACACTTTAAAAAATACAAAAAGGAAAATATGCATATAAACAAGACTGATGCATTGTGGAAACAAGTCCTGTGGACCAATGAGATTAAAATAGAACTCTTTAGTCACAATGATCAAAGGTATGTGTGGAGAAAAAGGGCACATAATTTTAGGAAAAGAACATCTCACCAACCATTAATCATGAGGGTGGACTTGAGAATCAAAATTGTTGAACAATATCAACAATCTCGAAGTTTACAACACATGGCACTGTAGCTAATCTCCCCGGATGAGGATGACAGAGAAAAATTGATGAAAAGTTGCAACACAAGGTAGTCCGGATTGTGTATAAGCAGCCCCAAGTAAGTTCCAAAGAAATTCAAACTGTCCTGCAGGATCCTGGTACCTCAGTGCCACTGCGAACTATCCATCAACTATTGATTGAAATAAAATACTATGACAGGAGACCCAGGAGGACCCCACTGCTGACACAGAGACATAAAAAAGCTAGACTGCACTTCAGGGCCGGCGTCAGCACCCGGCACACCCGGGCAAGTGCCGGGGCCCTGAGCAGGCGGGGGGGCCCACTACCGTCTGGCACCCCCGCGCCCGTAAGCGGAGGAGAGCGGTGTCAGCGCCGCCACTGGGCCCCCCCCGCTTGCTCAGGGCCCCGGCATCAGCTGGCACAATACTTACCTCTCCCGTGCCTCCGCTGCCGCAGCTCCGGGCTCCAGGGGGCGCCGGAGCTTCCTCTCACAGCAGCGCCGCTGAATGACGTCATCATTCAGCGGCCGGCTGTGGCAGAGAGCGCACGGACGTCGGACAGGTAAGACGTGTGTGTGTGTGTCTCTGTGTGTGTCTGTGTGTATGTAGTGCGGTGCTTTGTGTGTGTGTGTGTGTATATGTGTGTATATAAGTATGTGAGAGAGTGCTTGTGTGCTGTCTGTGTGTGATGATGGGCAGGCATTGCTGATAATGGGGAGGCATTGATGATGATGATGGGGAGAAGATGATGATAATGGGCAGGCATTGAGGATAATGGGCAGGCATTGATGATGGGGAGAAGATGATGATGGGCAGGCATTGCTGATAATGGGGAGGCATTGATGATAATGATGGGGAGAAGATGATGATAATGGGCAGGCATTGAGGATAATGGGCAGGCATTGATGATGGGGAGAAGATGATGATGGGCAGGCATTGCTGATAATGGGGAGGCATTGATGATGATGGGGAGAAGATGATGATAATGGGCAGGCATTGATGATGGGGAGAAGATGATGATGGGCAGGCATTGATGATGATGGGGAGGAGATGATGATGATGGGCAGGCATTGATGATAATGGGGAGGCCATGATGATGATGGGGAGGCAATGATGATGATAAGGAGATAATGATGATGATGGGGAGGTAATCATGATGATAATGGGGAGTCTTTCCACAGCGCCCTTTCCTGAGCCGTAACAGTGCAGAACGCAGTACAGCGCAGAGGAGAGCTCCATATTTTGTGTGGAGCATTATATGGGGACCAGTATCCTGTATGGAGCATTATATGGGGACCAGTATCCTGTATGGAGCATTACATTGGGTCCAGTATTCTGTATGGAGCATTATATGGGGGGTGACATCCTGCATGGGGTATTATATGGGTGATGAGGGGGAGACTGTGGTGCCCATAATATTGTATGGAGGACTGTACTGTCCAGTCTATTCTGTGCGCTGTGAGGATTTGGCGGTTTTTGAGCTATTGTACAATTTACAATAGATATCACTCATGTACTGTAAGAAGAGAAGTATTTGGCGTTGTGCTGTACCCATATTTCTCTGCTGTATCTGTGCATCATGAATCGTGGTCTGTGTTAAAGGGGCCCACTGAGGCTCCTTCGCCCGGGGCCCATAAAAACCTGGAGCCGGCCCTGCTGCACTTTGCAAAAATGTACGTGAGTAAGCCAAAATCCTTCTGGTAAAGCATCTTATGGACAGATGAGACCAAGATAGAGCGCATCTTGTGGACAGATGAGACCAAGATAGAGCCTTTTGGTAAAGCACATAATTCTAGTGTTTACCAAAAAGGGACTGAGGCCTACAAAGAAATGAACACAGTACCTACAGTTAAATATGGTGGCGGATCAAAGATGTTTTGAGATTGTTTTGCTTCCTTTGGCACTCGATGCCTTGACTGTGTGCAAGGCATCATGAAATCTGTAGATTACCAAAGGATTTTGGGTCATAATGTACTGCCCAGTGTCGAAAAGTTGGGTTCTAGTCCTAGGTCATGGATATTCCAGCTGCACAACGACCACAAATGTAATTCAAGAAACACCCAGAAATTAATGGAAACAAAGCCCTGGTGAGTTCTGAAGTGGCCAATAATGAGTCAGGCTCTAAATCGCATTGAACACCTGTGGATAGATCTTAAAATTACTGGTGGGAGAAGGCACTCTTCAAATATGAGAGAACTGGAGCAGTTTGCAAAAGAAAAGTGGTCCAAAATTCCAGTTGAGAGGTGTAGGAAGCTTGTTGATGGTTATAGGAAGCGATTGATTGCAACTGTTTATTCCAAAGGTTGTACAACCAAATATTAAGTTGAGGGTGCCAACAATTTTGTCTGGCCCATATTTGTGGTTTTGTGTGAAATTATGTTCAATTTGCCGTTTTTCTGTTTTTTTGTGTTGTTCCAATACACACAATGAAAATAAACGTGTATAACAAAACATGTCATTGCAATACTTTTCTGGGGGAAATACTTCATTTTCTGGAACAATTTCAAAGGTGCTTTCAACAATTTTGGCCATGACTGTATGTTTACTTTTATTATTTTTTAATTTCTTTATTTTTCAATTGGGGAAAAAGGTAGTGATTTAAAGTTTTTTTTTATTTTTGATTAATTCTTTAAAACAAACTTTTTCCCTAGGGATCTTAAACTCACAATTGTCTAATTGCTCATTCTATTTACAGTAATATCGTGGAATTGCAGTATATATTCAAAATCTTGGTCTCCTTTAAAACTCAACAAGTTTGTGTGCTTAATTGGAGTACCAAGATGACAGTGATGGGGTCTTTTAGCAGACCCCAACTGCCATGGAAAAACCCATCTGTTTCCCATGGGGAGCCAGTGGATGTCAGGGCATACCAGTACTGGCATGGGTTTCATTTATATGCTTGCAGGAGGTAGAGCTAAACTCTGGTCACAGATGTTACACACAGGAATTTGACTATTCAATTTAACCAGCATCTGCCAAGTGTGGAGAACCATGACCGATATATCCGTCATTCTCATATGCAGAAAAAGGCCAAGTAGAAGGGGTGGAAACAGTTTACTTGCTGTTTTCCTGGCAGAAACACTATAACAACAGCTTGTAATAATATCTTACAACTAAGTTTCTTGTCTTAGCTTGTAAGGATTAAACCACAAACCACAAGTCAAGTGTTAAGTTAACGTTTTTTGTTATTTTGAAGCCAAAGATTTTTTGAGTCTTGAAAAAGTGAATCTTATTCTGAGTTTTATTTTTACTCGTGAGCTCTAATGCACTGTTGTATAAGCTTTTCAGCTCGAACATTTACTTTGGGAGGCTTTGGTCTTAAGTACTCTGCATAGTTGTGTCGCAATAAAACAAATAAAACAGCTGTGCCTGCACTGAAGAAACATTTGGGGAGTAATAGCTATGCATTTCCAATTACAAGACCTTGCTACTTTACCGTATTTCTTGGTACTTATTTCTAGAACATCCTTTCAAGATGAATGTATCTAACTTTTGCTTTTCTGTCTTTTTTAGATTATTTTAAAGTGTATGTTTACTTTTACAAACCATTTTAAATGGGTTGTCCACTACTGGGAGAACACCTTCTCAATCTAAATGTTTGGCCCCAATAAAATAAAAAAGCTTATACTCAACTCCCATGCTGGCGCCATTCCAGCAGTGTCGGCACTCATGTTCCTACGGCTTTCTTGCAATTGCATGACACGTGGTGCCCGGTGCCCAATCAGCACTGGCGTCACTATCCCCGCCTTGGTACAAATTGAACATGAAGAGGAGGTCAGAGACCAGCTGCATTCCTGGCTTCCCCTTCATGTTTAATTAGACAGAAGGCAGGGACAGTGACGCCAGCGCTATTGGTGCCAGGCACCACGTGTCAAGCAACAGCATGAGAGCTTCCGGGCCAGGAGCTAGAATGGTGCCGGTCGGGAGGTGAGCCGAAGCTCTTTTATTTTATTGGGCCAAACTTTTGGATCGAGAAGGGGTTGTCCTATAAGTGGACAACCCCTTAAAGGATCACAAATAAAGCTCATCTACATAAAAAATAATGTAGTTTTGAGTCTAAATTACAAATACTTTCATGTTCTCATTTAGAGTTATTGGTTCTGATTCATCAAATTCTGCTGTAAAATGCTTTGATTAGTTGCAGCATTTTTGTTGCACGGAGATGCACTAAAACTTAATAAATTTTGGTGTTTCGATGCCAGTTTTTTTTACAGCTTCACCAAAATGGGTGAAGCTCAGGCAAAACAAGAGCATAACGCAACAACTTGTCTAATTCATCACTTGCAGAAACCTCACTCCAGTCCCTGACTGGAATAAGATTGGTGGCGAACTGCACAGAGGCTAGTGTCTACTTTTTAATGAATCAGGAGTTTTTGTCTCCAATGTGCAACCTCAATAAAAATGGCATTGTTCAAGCTGGTCTTGATAAATCAGGTGCACAGCTTGTATTATGGTAAGGTTTTTTCATGCCGATCTTGGTGAGGGGCTGAGGTGGCATGCAAGTTGACTGATTAAGAGACACACAGGAGTTACTGTGTGGACTGAAAGTCACTCTTAGGCCAGAGTCACACTACCGTAGAATACGGCGGAGTGCTATGCGAGAAAGATTGCATAGCACTCAGCCCAGTGTTAATCTATGGGCACTCACATTGGTGTTTATTTTCTCAGCCTTATTCGGCGTTCATGTAAAATTGCAGCATGCTGTGTTTGGCACCAAGACTTGGCCAGACTCGCCAATGCAAGCATACGGGTGCGAGAAAAAAATTGCACAGCATTCGGACCATGTGAACGCTGTCCGATTTTTACGCATTGGTGTCCTTTGAAAAGCCTGCAATTCATCTGCCGCGTACAGTAAAATCACACTGACTCGTTAGAATAGAATGATAGAATAGATATATACACATAGAATACATAGATATCAGTGACACACACATATACTGTATATATATTACATACAGTACATAGAAGAAAAGCCGGCAATTCAACTGCCGTCTAGTGTAAAATACAGCAGGAGCCGACAGGATAGAATAGATGGATTACATACAGTAAATACAAATAGAATAGGTAGATATACAGATTTCAGTGACAAATATAATTAGTACAGTATGTGTGCAGCTTACTGTACATGTATTTAATTAATAAAAGATAATTTTTCTGAAAAAAATGGCGTGGGCTCCCGCGTAATTTTCGTAACCAGCAGAGAAAAAGCCAACAGCTGGAGGCCGATGTTCATAGCCTGGTAAGGGGGTAATACCCATGCAGCTTCCCAGGCTATTAATATCAGCTCACAACTGTGTACCTTAATAGCCTTTACTGGCTTTTAAAATGAGGGACCCTAAAAAAAATGATGTAGCGTCCCCCTATAATTAATAACCAGCAAAGGCTATGCAGACAGCTGCGGGCTGATATTAATAGCCTAGGAAAGGGCCATGAATACTGGAGAGAAAGTGGGAGAATCATTAGTTTACAGGTAGAGACTATAATAGATTATTTAATATAAAATACATCATAAAAGAACAGATAGAAAGGTAAAAGTAAATGGAAAAAATGAAAAAAGGGGGGAGAAAAAGGGGGGGAGTCATGAGCTTGCAAGTAGAGTCTAAAATAAAATGTGGGTGTTCAAATGCCTATTAGATAAGAATGGTGTCTGATAACTGACCTATACTTAATTTTATTGGAAACTTGGTCTGCAGGTTGTGGTACACCAAAGGGGGTCTTGATGGATGGGAGATATATTTCTCCTAGCAGACTGGAGTTTGGTCAGGATTTTCCCTGATCTCAAGGACCTGTGATGAGGTCATAGTCACGTGATCAGGTCAGCTGATGTGTACCTCACCTGAGGGTGTGGACTAGGCCTATAAAACAAGGAGCTGTTGTAGTTGGTGGGTGTGGAAGGAAGGAGTTTGGCTGGAGTCAGCCTGGAAGCTTGTTTTTGTTACAGTGTGTCAGTGTGCACCAGGAAGCGAGTACCAGACCACCCGGAATGGCACCTGGCGGTCTCTGCTGTCTTGCAGCCGCTTAGTTAAGCCCGTCCCAAGCAAGGGTGAGTCTGGGACCATGGTTCTCCAAACTGGAGTGATTTATGTTCTGCTTTGATTTTGTTATCTGGACTTTTGTTGAACCCGTTATTAAAACCACTGAACTTTGAACTAAAAGCCTGTGTGTATGCCTCATTACTGCGGCCCGGCCCTGCCTACCAGGGCGGATCCCTACAATTGGTGGCTTGAATGCGGGCATACGCAGTGAGGTCAGGCTGTTTTTTTTTGTGGATGTTTTTTTTCTCTGCATGACAGTAAATGTCCTGGGTGAAGAAAGTGACGCAAAACCAGGTGGATAGCTGTCCGGAGATGGAGAGCACAGTAAAAATGCTTGTGGAGGCCATGCGACAGCAGCAGCTGGCTATACAGCAGCAACAGCAGGCTACACAGCAGCAACAGCAGGCTATGCAGCAGCAGCAGGCTATACAGCAGCAGGCTATGGAGCAGCAGCAGGCTATACAGCAGCAGGCTATGGAGCGGCAGCAGGCTATACAGCAGCAGGCTATGGAGCAGCAGCAGATATTTAATCGACAGCTGTCACGCTGTCTAATGATATGTATACAATGTCAGTAAACTATTAATACAGGAACAACACTCTATAACTCTATACAACAACTAGTATAGCAACATCAGCATGTAAGTATAGAATAGATTTACCTGACACGATATCTGCTGAACTCAGGGTTAATCTTGAGGACTTGATGAGCTGAAACAGGAAAGAGGTGGACCGGGATCTAACCTGACCCTAAACTGGGGTCCTAACTAATCCCTCACCTTGGAGGTACTGATAATGGTTCAGAGGTCCAAGTCTCCAACCTAACCCTGTCTCCTATCAGACCCTGAACCCTGTAATCAGTCCTAAGAAGGATCCTGACTACCACCAAAGGGATATGGGCTGATCTCAGCTAAATACACAGATTAGACATAAAGACAGACAGGATAACACTCGCTTGCATACACACTCAAACACAAAGGAACATAAATGGTCTGGGAAATAAACTCTAACCAAGTTGAGCTTAGAACAACTAAGGAGCTCACAACTAAAGTCTATACAGATTCATTCCTATCTGTGGTCTGCATGAAGGTTTCACTGGCAACTCCCAAGCAGACAACCAGGAATTTAAAGGAAACCAATCAACAAATAATCAATTGCAGCCGGGAGAAACTGCACCCAGTCCCAGCACCGAGCACAGACAGAATTAACTCCCTAGCTGCCAAACACAAAGAAACAGCAGCTCAGCTGTGAGAAGTCAAAATGTGCAACCGCGACGATCTTCGTGGCAATGCACACATGACAGTACCCCCCTTCTACGAGGGCCTCCGGACCCTCAGGCCAGGCCTGCCCGGGTGAGTTCTGTGGAAGGTCCGAACCAAACGATCTGCGTTAACATCAGACGCAGGGACCCACGTCCTCTCCTCTGGACCATACCCTTCCAATGCACCAAGTACTGAAGGGACCGGCGATTCAGACGTGAGTCAATGATCTTTGATACTTGAAATTCAAGTTACCATTGACCAACACAGGAGGGGGAGGTAGAGATGAGGTATGACTGGTGCCACAAACCTTTTAAGTAATGACTTGTGGAACACATTATGAATTTTAAACGTAGGAGGGAGGTCCAGACGAAATGCCACAGGATTAATTATGGAACTGATCCTGTACGGCCCGATGAATCTGGGACCCAGTTTCCAGGAGGGCACTTTAAGTTTTATATTCCTGGTAGACAACCATACCAATCGTTCACATTCAGATCTGGACCAGAAACTCTCCTCCTATCAGCCATACTTTGTAACGGTTCCCATCGCACTCAGATTATTCAATACACCTCTCCACACAGAAGCAAGTGACGACGAGAAACGCTCCTCCTCAGGAACCCCAGAAGGGCCCCCCCCATTGAAAGTACAAAACTGGGGATGGAAACCATATGCCCCAAAAAACGGGGACTTACCAGTGGACTCGCTCCGCCTGTTGTTAAGAGCGAACTCTGCCAGAGCAAGAAAGAAGACCAGTCCTCTTGGTTCTCTGAGACAAAACACCGGAGATATGTCTCTAGCTCTGATTCAGACCTCTGTCTGACCATTGGTCTGCGGATGAAAAGCCGAGGAAAATGACAATTGCATCCCCGACGTAAACAAAATGCCCTCCAAAATTTGGACACAAACTGAGACCCCCTATCTGACACCACATCAGAAGGCAACCCATGAAGTCTAACGATCTCCCTAATGAACACCTGCGCCAGAGTTTTAGCATTAGGGAGTGCAGGAAGAGCAACGAAATGTGCCATCTTACTGAACCTGTCAACAACCACCAGTATGACAGTATTCCCTGACGACGGAGGAAGGTCCGTAATAAGTCCATAGATAAATGAGTCCATGGACGCTCCGGAAGTTTCAAGGTAAAAGGGTCCCAGACGGAGGGTATGAGGGTTTTAGAGCGAGCACACACCCCACATGACGCGACAAAAGTTATAACATCTTTATTAGCATTAGGCCACCAAAACCGGCGAGAAAGGAGATCTAAAGTAGCCTTACTCCCTGGATGTCCTGCTAGAGCAGAATTATGATGTGCCTCAATAACCTTTTGTCTCAAAGATTTGGGACAAACAGTCTCCCTGGAGGTCCTGCAGGGGCGTCCCCCTGAGCCTCTAAACCTCTCCCAAGCTCAGAAAATACAGCCGACACTACCACCCCTCCTGAAGGATAGGACTCGGGTCATCCTTTTCCCGGCCCTGGGAAACTGCGAGACAAGGCATCAGCCTTTAACATTCTTAGACCCCGGGCGATAAGTGACGACAAAATTAAACCTGGTAAAAAACAACGACCATCGAGCTTGTCTGGAATTCAGACGCTTAGCGGATTCCAAATACAACAGGTTCTTGTGATCAGTAATAACGGTAACCGGGTGGACTGCCCCCTCCAAAAAGTGACGCCATTCTTCAAAGCTAACTTAATGGCCAAAAGTTCCCTATTGCCGATATCATAATCCTTTCGGCGGACGACAATTTCTTAGAAAAGAAAGCGCACGGATGCCATTTACCAGGGACGGACCCTGGGACAATATAGCACCCACCCCTACGTCAGACGCATCCACCTCCACAATGAACGGCTGAGATGCATCTGATTGGATGAGAACGGGTGCCGAAGCAAAAACATTTCTTCAAAGAGGGAAAAGGCTTGGCAAGCTTTGTCCGACCATTTTAGAAAAATCCGTCCCTTTTCTTGTCATGTCAGTGAGAGGTTGACGACAGATGAAAATACAAATAAATTTCCGTAGTAGTTAGCAAACCCAAAAAACGCTGCAGAGCCTTAAGATCCCCTGGCTGATCCCATTCAAGCACTGCTCCCCTTTTCGGGGTCCTACGGAACCGGAGGGCCCCAAAAAACCCCCAAAAACTGAAGTTCCTTCGGCAAAAACAACTTTTCCGTTTGGCGTATAGTTTATTGTTCGAAGCTGCAAAAACCTGTCCACATGCTCCGTGAGACACAAGACTGGCGAGTAAATTAAAAGTCCCTCCAAATTAAAAAACCACAAAAAGCCCCCAGGTGACGAAAAATGTCATTAACAAAATGTTTAATCTGCGGGGCAGTGTCAACCAAAAGGATGACTAGGTTTTCAAATTCCCCCCGGCGTGTTAAACCCGTTTTTCCACTCACCCCCCTTTTTTTCCTAATCAGATTATCGCCCCCCTGAATCCAATTTAGAAAACCATTTGGCCCAACAATTTGATTTAAAGATCAGGAATAAGAGGGGGTGGATACGGATCTCGAACGTAATCCCCATTAAGTTTGGGAAATCCCAAGAAGGGGGAGGCCTCCATCTTTCTCTTTAAAAAAGAAGAACCCCCCGCTATGGGAAGTAAAGGGCTAAAATCCCCCCTTTTGGCCCCACTTTCAGAAATATAATCTTTTAACCGCTCCGGGCCAAAAGATTTTAAAAAACCCTCTTTTGGCAATTGCATCAGGGAAGGGGAATTTTAAAAGGCATCATACACGCGATAGGGGGCAACCTGACACCCCTCCCCCGAGAAAAACCCCAAAAACCTCCAAAAAAGGAGGGAATGTACTGGCAGACCCCACGATGACTGTGTTCAGCAGTTGCTTTTTCAAAACTCACCCCAT
>JARQOD010000001.1:165443833-165554416 GCA_033576555.1 Oophaga sylvatica | reverse complement strand
CCTGAGGCAGTCTCTGCATTTCAGGAACTTAAGCAGAGATTCACTTCTGCTCCTGTTCTACGGCAGCCTGATGTTTCTCTGCCATTTCAGGTGGAGGTGGATGCCTCTGAAATTGGGGCAGGTGCCGTTTTGTCCCAAAGAGATCCAGAGACCTCTAAAAGTAACCCTTGTGCCTTTTTCTCTCGAAAATTTTCTCCTACTGAACGTAATTATGACGTGGGTAATCGGGAGTTATTGGCCATGAAGTGGGCTTTTGAAGAGTGGAGACATTGGCTGGAGGGAGCTAAACATCAGGTGGTGGTCCTTACTGACCATAAGAATCTGGTTTATCTGGAATCTGCCAAGCGACTTAATCCTAGACAGGCCAGGTGGGCCTTGTTTTTCACACGTTTTAATTTTGTGGTTTCCTTTCTTCCTGGCACTAAGAATGTTAAGGCGGATGCCCTTTCAAGGAGTTTCCTTGCGGAATCTCCTGAGTTATCTGATCCTTCTGTTATTTTGAAAGAAGGTGTAGTTCTTTCCGCCATCTCGCCCAATTTGAGACTGGCTCTGGAGGGGTGTCAGGAGGATAGGCCCGAGCGCTGCCCTGTTGGGAAATTGTTTGTCCCGGACCACTGGAAAAAGAGTGTGATGTCTGAGATTCATTGTTCCGCGTTGGCAGGTCATCCCGGAATTTTTGGTACCAGAGACTTGGTTAGTCGGTCCTTTTGGTGGCCTACCTTGTCTCGTGATGTCAGGGAATTTGTGCAGTCCTGTGGGACTTACTCTCGCTCTAAGCCTTGCTCCCGCTCTAGTGGTTTGTTGATGCCATTGCCTGTGCCCAAGAGACCATGGACCCATATCTCTATGGATTTCATTTCCGACCTCCATGTTTCTCAGAGAATGACCGTCATCTGGGTGATTTGTGATAGGTTTTCCAAGATGATACATCTTGTGCCATTACCTAAGTTGCCTTCCTCCTCTGAATTGGTACCTTTGTTCCTTCAGCACGTGTTCGTTTGCACGGCATTCCTGAGAACATTGTGTCTGACAGAGGAGTCCAGTTTGTTTCCAGATTTTGGAGGACCTTTTGTTCTAAACTTGGTGTTCAATTGTCTTTCTCCTCGGCGTTTCATCCTCAGACCAATGGTCAAACTGAGAGAACAAATCAGACATTGGAGACTTATCTAAGATGTTTTGTGTCTGCTGATCAGGATGACTGGGTCTCTTTTTTGCCTTTGGCTGAGTTTGCTCTTAATAATAGGGCTAGCTCTGCCACTTTGATGTCTCCATTTTTCTGTAATTCTGGGTTTCACCCTCGATTTTCTTCGGGACAGACGGAGGCTTCTGTCTGTCCAGGTGTTGACTCTGTTGTGGAGCGTATGCAGCAGATTTGGGACCAGGTAGTGCAGAGGTTGTCCCTCTCTCAGGAGACGGCCCAGCGGTTTGCTAACCGGCATAGGACTGATGGTCCTCGTTTAAAGTGGGGGACTTGGTCTGGTTGTCCTCAAAAAATATTCCTATGAGAGTGGCATCTCCTAAATTTAAGCCTAGGTTCATTGGACCTTATAAGATCATGGAGATTCTTAATCCTGTTTCTTTTCGTTTGCTTCTTCCAGGGACATTTAAGATCCATAATGTGTTCCACAAGTCCTTGTTGAAGAGGTTTGTTGAGCCAGTGGTTCCTACTGCTTTGCCTCCTGACCCTGTTCTGGTTGAGGGCAATATGGAGTTTGAGGTTGAGAAAATTTTGAATTCTCGTTTTTCTAGACGGAAACTCCAGTATTTGGTTAAGTGGAGAGGTTATGGTCAGGAAGACAATTCTTGGGTGTTTGCTTCGGACATCCATACTAGGAGACTCATCCGTGCGTATCATAGAGCTCATCCTGACCGACCTGGTTGCTCAGGTGAGGGTTCGGTGACCCTCTTCAAGGGGGGGGTACTGTTGTGAATGGACTTGAAATGAGTTTGAGCAGAGGCTCCCTCTGGTGGTTACAAGCGGTACTGGACTGTCCAGTGAAGATTGTGAGGATTGGGAATCAGGTGTTACTGACTGGTCTTATTTAAGGGAGTCGCCTTCCCATCAGGGTTGCCGGTGATCAATTGTTCTGGTCTCAATCCTTGATTCCTGTTTCCTTTGTAGCCTGCTGTGTCGTGTCTGCATCTCCTGCTAACAGATAAGACTTTTTTTCTTTTTGTTTTTGTGTTTGATTTTTGCATTTTGTCCTGCACTTCTATGGGGGCCTTCTGGGTCCCCTCCGGGGGCTTTTGCCCTCTCAGTTTAGTTCAGCCACTGATGTTTGTACATTTGCTTTTTCCAGTTTTTTTAGTGGCTGCTGTTTTTATTTTGTTACACCAGAGAACTAATTTAGGTGGTAGAGGTCGTGTGATCTCAGGTGTTTTTTGAAATTAGTAGAGTTGGTGCTTTTCAGGGTTTTTTGGGATTGCAGTAAGTGCCCTTCCTATCCTTTTCTATTTAGGTAGTTTGGGCCCCAACGTTTGCTCATACTATTTTCTGTCTGTGTCAGTATTTCCTCTTGTCTAACCGCCATTACATGTTGGGGGCTTTCTATGTTCTTTGGGGATCTGCTCCAGGGCAGATAGCTTTCCTCTTTCTATCTTTAGGTGTAGTTAGTTTCTCAGGCTGTGACGAGGCGTCTAGGACCAACGTAGGAACGCTCCACGGCTGCCTCTAGTTGTGGTGGTTAGTCAGGGTACTGCAATCTCATAGATTCCAACTGCTCTGGTGTATTTCCTTTTTTACCTGCACTCCTCAGCTACCGAATCATAACACTGCTCTGTCCACACTCACACAAGTCCAGATTTTCAACTTGCTACAATTTGTCCTCTGCCTCCACTCTGTTACTACTGTCGTCCCTGGGCTCCAACACCGCAAGTTGCTGCTCGGAAGTGCCGTCTGCACAGTCAACACTAGCTCCTGTGTTATTGGGGTTCAGTAATGTCAGCTGATCCCCAGCTGTGTAGCTGGCAATGTCTCCTGCTCTGTCCACACTCACACAAGTCCAGATTTTCAACTTGCTCCAATTTGTCCTCTGCCTCCACTCTGTTTCTACTCTCATCCCTGGGCTCCAACACCGCCAGTTGCTGCTCGGAAGTGCCGTCTGCACAGTCAACACTAGCTCCTGTGTTATTGGGGTTCAGTAATGACAGCTAATCCCCAGCTGTGTAGCTGGCAATGTCTCCTGCTCTGTCCACACTCACACAAGTCCAGATTTTCAACTTGCTCCAATTTGTCCTCTGCCTCCACTCTGTTTCTACTGTCATCCCTGGGCTCCAACACTGCCAGTTGCTGCTCGGAAGTGCCGTCTGCACAGTCAACACTAGCTCCTGTGTTATTGGGGTTCAGTAATGTCAGCTGATCCCAGCTGTGTAGCTGCCAATGTCTCCTGCTCTGTCCACACTCACACAAGTCCAGATTTTCAACTTGCTCCAATTTGTCCTCTGCCTCCACTCTGTTTCTACTGTCATCCCTGGGCTCCAACACTGCCAGTTGCTGCTCGGAAGTGCCGTCTGCACAGTCAACACTAGCTCCTGTGTTATTGGGGTTCAGTAATGTCAGCTGATCCCCAGCTGTGTAGCTGCCAATGTCTCCTGCTCTGTTCACACTCACACAAGTCCAGATTTTCAACTTGCTCCAATTTGTCCTCTGCCTCCACTCTGATTCTACTGTCATCCCTGGGCTCTAACACTGCCAGTTGCTGCTCGAAAGTGCCGTCTGCACAGTCAACACTAGCTCCTGTGTTATTGGGGTTCAGTAATGTCAGCTGATCCCCAGCTGTGTAGCTGCCAATGTCTCCTGCTCTGTCCACACTCACACAAGTCCAGATTTTCAACTTGCTCCAATTTGTCCTCAGCCTCCACTCTGTTACTACTGTCATCCCTGGGCTCCAACATCGCCAGTTACTGCTCGGAAGTGTCTTTGGCACGAGTACTCCCTCCTGTCTAGCCAGGTTAAGGCATGCCAGCTGTTTCCTGGCAGTGTCAACGTCACTTTGCCTCCAATAAGTTGTCCTGTCATGTTGCGGTCGGGTTAGCCGACTCTATGGTGCCTGCAGTTTAGGTGTTTCCTATGTGGGCTGCGGGATATGTAAATAAAGGCTGTTTCCGTTGTGCCAATAGGACAAGCACCCCCTGTAGGACTGTGGGATTCGGTAACTGCGGCCGGCTCGTGGCCTTGCAACTTTGGTTTTCATGGGTACCTTCTGATACCCATCCGGGTTCCAGTACCGTCAGCTGGTTCTCGGCAGTGCCTTTGGCCTAGGTGCCTCCTTCTCGGTATCCGAGTTCCAGCAACGTCTGCTGGTCCTTGGTAGTGCTTTCTAGCACAGGTACCTCCTGCTTAGTAACCGTGTCCCAGTACCGTCAGCTGGTCCTCGGTTGTGCCATTGGCTCTGTTCCTTCTGCTGCCCCTCCGGGTTCCAGCACAGTCAGCTGGTCCTCGTTACTTCCATTGGCTCTTGTACCTTCTGCTACCCGTCCGGGTTCCAGTACCGTCAGCTGGTTCTCGGCAGTGCCTTTGGCCTAGGTGCCTCCATCTTGGTATCCGAGTTCCAGCAACGTCTGCTGGTCCTTAGTAGTGCTTTCTAGCACAGGTACCTCCTGCTTAGTAACCGTGTCCCAGTACCGTCAGCTGGTCCTCGGTTGTGCCATTGGCTCTGTTCCTTCTGCTGCCCCTCCGGGTTCCAGCACAATCAGCTGGTCCTTGTTATTTCCATTGGCTCTTGTACCTTCTGCTACCTGTCTGGGTTCTAGTACCGTCAGCTGGTTCTCTGCAGTGCCTTTGGCCTAGGTGCCTCCATCTCGGTATCGAGTTCCAGCAACGTCTGCTGGTCCTTGGTAGTGCTTTCTAGCACAGGTACCTCCTGCTTAGTAACCGTGTACCAGTACCGTCAGCTAGTCCTCGGTTGTGCCATTGGCTCTTGTTCCTTCTACTACCCATCCGGGTTCCAGGACAGTCAACTGGTTCTCGGCAGTTACTCTGCCTTCTTGTACCTTCAGCTACATTTCCAAGTTGAAGATTTTTTAAATGTTTTTTGCTAATCACTCTGGATCTCCCTGACGACGACCCTGAAGACGACGACCCTGAAGACCACCCCAAAGAAGACCACGACGACGACCCCGAAGAAGATGACCCTGTTGACGATGACCCTGAAGACCACCCCGAAGAAGACGACGACCCCAAGGACGACGACCATGAAGACGACGAGCCTGAACACCACCCAAAGAAGACCAAAAAGATTACCGAGAAGAAGATGACCAAGAGGACAAAGAACATGAAGACAACCAACAAGATACAGAACAAGAGACAGAAGACCAAGAAGCAGAAGAACAAAAAGCAGAAGAACATTAAGCATAAGACCAAAAATCAGAGCAAAAGATATGCTCTAAATTATAAGCAAAAGAAGACTAAGCAGTGTATGGGGGTGAGTCCGTTCCTCTCGTGGTGCCCCTGGAAAATGCCTGCTGCTGCAGGCCAAACTGAACGCGGACAAATACTGTTGTAAATCTTTTGTGACAGCAAGAACGGAAGGTGTAATCTTCAAAATTTTAGAGATTACAACTACAGGAATGCCTTGTCACAAATAAGAATATGATGAAGAAGATGAATAGGAAGAAGATAAAGAAGTAGAATATGAATAATAATAATAGTTGAATAAGAAGAATATGAAGAATGTAAAAAAATGAATAATAGGAAGAAGTTGAAGAAGAAGATAAATAAGGTGAAGAAGAAGTTGATGAAAAAGATGCTGCTGAGGATCATGAAGCAGAAAGTGTGGGAGAAGTAAAAAAGAAGGTGAAGAGCATGGAAGTAGTGAAACATACATATGTGCCAAAATAGAAAAAAGTTATCTACATAGTCAATTTCTTTGTAACTCCGAACGTCTTAAAAAAAAAAAAATTATTCCTGCTATTCCATTTGATTGGGCTAAACCTCTATTCCTTTAATGTTTCCTCCACCTCCCCCAATACATTCTACATTATTCTTAGTTGTTTTCCTTCATGTACAATTAACCTACAAGGAAAGAAAGGGTTTATTTTAATTCCGATATTTTTGTCCCATTGACTTGCATTGGTTTCCGGTATCGGAATCGGCGATATCCGATACTTTTTGAGTATCGGTCTGATCCAATTCGATCCGATATTTTCCAATATCGGAAAGTATCGCTCAACACTAGCAATAACATTTAATGATAATGTATATATTTTACCCGGAAAATCCTGTGTATTCATTGCATTATTCTTAAATCTTCATAAAAAACTACAGACATATTCTAGAATACCGATGCGTTAGAATCGGGCCACCATCTAGTGTAATATAAAAGGTTAGTCAAGCCTATACATTTGACAATTGTAATGTTATGCAACAGCTTGCTGTGTATTATTTCCAAACAGTTTGAAAAATGTTATAAATATATACATTCAATTTTTAATTATTCCCAATTAGAGCAATTGAATCCTCTGATTAGGATATCCATTGTGTATTATGCAACTTACTAATTCAAATTTGAGTGAATTCCAGTATTTTTTAACATATTTAATAAAGATAGTCTTTTAAGGGGAATTTATATTACACGTCCAAGTGAATTGGGCAAATTTTGCTGGCATTATAATACTGCAATTTTTTGGAGCAGTGAAATTTTATATGGCATTTATCATGCTACATGTCTCAAAACCCCGGTCAAAAAATTGTTAGTTAAAAAAAACCGCATTGCAATATTGATACTGCAGTCTTATACGTTCATCTGAAGTGGGCACATTTTGCTGACATTGTAATACTGCATTTTGTTCAGCAGTGAAATTTTATACAGCATTTGTCATGCTAGAGTTGGGCCTCAAAACCCCTAAAACCAAAAAATCATGTTTTTAAAAAAATCGCAATGCTATATTGATACTGCATTCTTACATACGTGGTCAAATTTGAGGTACCCCTCGTTTAATGACAGAAAAACCTACAATGGTGACAGAAATAACTTTAATCTGATAAAAGTAATAATAAATAAAAAATCTATGGAAATGAACAAATGAAAGTCAGACATTGCTTTTCAACCATGCTTCCACAGAGTTTTTAAAAAAATGAAACTCATGAAATAGGCCTGGGCAGAAATGATGGCATCCCTGAAAATAATGTGACAAAAGGGACATGTTAAATCAAGGTGTGTCCACTAATTGGCATCACAGGTGTCTACAATCTTGGAATCAGTGAGTGGGCCTGTATAGAGGGCTACAGGATTCTCATTGTGCTGTTTGGTGACATGGTGAATATCACACTCAACATGGACCAGATGAAAGAGGAAAGAGTTGTCTCAGGAGATTAGAAAGAAAATTATATACAAACATGTTAAAGGTAAAAGTTATAAGACCATCTCCAAGCAGCTTCATGTTCCTGTGACTACAGTTGCACATATTATTCAGAAATTTAAGCTCCATGGGACTGTAGCCAACCTCCCTGGACATAGCCACAGGAGAAAAATTGATGACAGATAATACGAATGGTAACAAAAGAGCCCTGAAAAACTTCTGAACAGATTAAAGGTGAACTAAAGCTCAAGGGACATCAGTGTCAGATCGCACCATCCATCGTTGTTTGAGCCAAAGTGGACTTTATGGGAGACGACCAAGGAGGACACCATTGTTGAAAAAAAATCATAAAAAAGCCAGACTGGAATTTGCCAAACTACATGTTGACAAACCACAAAGCTTCTGGGAGAATTTTCTATGGAAAGATGAGACAAAAATTTTACTTTTTGGCAAGGCACATCAGCTCTATGTTCACAGATGGAAAAATGAAGCATATCAATAAAAGAACACTGCCCCTACTGTGAAACATGGAGGAGGCTCTGTTATGTTCTAGGACTGCTTTGCTGCATCTGGCACTGGGTGTCTAGAATCTGTACAGGGTACAATGAAATCTCAAGACTATCAAGGGATTTTAGAGAGAAATGTGCTGCACAGTGTGAGAAAGCTTGGTCTCAGTCAACAGGATAATAACCCAAAACACATGGCTCAAAACACACGGCAAGAATGGCTAAGAGGAAAACATTGGACCATTCTGAAGTGGCCTTCTATGAGCCCTGACCTAAATCCTTTTGAGCATCTTTGGAAAGAGCTGAAACATGCCGTCTGGAAAAGGCAACCTTCAAACACGAGACAAATGGAGCAGTTTGCTCTTGAGGAGTGGGCCAAAATATCTGTCGAGAGGTGCAGAAGTCTCATTGACAGTTACAGGAATCGTTTGATTGCAGTGATTGCCTCAAAAGGTTGTGCAACAAAATATTAAGTTAAGGGTTTTCTTAACTGTCCAGGCCTATTTCATGAGTTTTATTTTTTTTTTAAATTCTGTGGAAGCATTGTTGAAAAGCAATGTCTGATTTTCATTTGTTCATTATCATAGATTTTTTAGTTATTATTACTTTTAGCAGATTTAAGTTATTTCTGTGACCATTGTGGGTTTTTCTGTCATTTAACAAGAGGTACAAACAATTTTGACCACGTGTGTAGATAGATGGATAGATAGATGAGAATTATCTACTATCAGACAGTAACATTGTTTAGATGCTATACTGTATGTTTGGTATAATACCCCCTCCACCGTATATTATTCATGTATACTGCAATTGCTATTATTATATCTAAATATAAGTCCATTACATGACTGGTAATCAATAGCTATATCAGTGAACAAGGGAGAGCTTCTAGAAAGTACACATAGATCCTTTACAGAGTAAAGAAAGCATCAATTTTACATGAAATTATAAAAATGTTAAAAAATAGCTGTTTCAATGAAAGTATATTGCTTGAATCCCCAGGAAGAAGTCATGACAGCTATACAATTTACGACATGCAGCAGAAAAATAATAATACAAGTGACTCATGGTGGGCTACCTGAAAAATATAATCTGATTTTCTTTGTTCTAAATGTAACTAAATGTATCTTCTCTTGATGTAGAAGTGTGAAGTGCATCTAGGTCCACTTAAAGATGACCTGTCACAAGGACAAAAATGACCAGGTTTTGCTCTTACTTTATTCCTGTTGCTCCACCGAGTATTTAGTTTTTTGTTATTATTACACACAATAAGCTCTTTACCTAGAGCTGATTCCTTACAGTTCATTTGTTATTAATTATTTATTCGCCAAAAATTACCCCAGGACTGTACAACCCTTCAAACAGCAATTTTATTGTAGAATTTCCCTTTGTATTTGGGGTTTCGTTACATATAGAATGTAGAACATTGTATTTTTCAGTCATCTTCCTTTAGTCACTTTTTTTAATGCCATTATTGGTCATCAATGTGGTGTTAATTGTTTGGATGTGGTGCCTCCTTCTTGGGAATTCATACAGTGGTGCACAACCAATAGTGGCAGACCACGCTTTCGCTATGGGGCCCCTTTAGCTAGGACGGGGTCTTGTGCCAGTGTTGGCTCCGTACCCTAGGCCCAGCATCACACTTTCAACTGTATTGGCATCCTGGATGATGATACAGTTAAAAACAACGAGGGAACACTGAGCTCTGATGTCTCAGCAAAGTGGGCACGATGATGTCACTACATAGCGCCTGCAGTGTTAAGCAGTGCAGAGCTTCAGAAAGTATGCAGCGGAGACTGGAGCAGCAAAGGAATGGGGAACGGTGAGCATATTTTAAAATCAATAAATACATTGTGGGGGCCATCATACTATATAGAAGTCTGTGGGGCTCATTATACTATATGGAAAGCTGTGTGGGGCCCATTATACAGTCTGAAGGGCTATGTGGGGGCCTTTATACTACATGGAGGGCTATGTGGGGGCAATTATACTGTTTGGAGAGCTGGGGGGCCATTATACTGTTTGGAGTGCTATCTTTAGTGGGTCATAATACTGTTTGGAGTGCTATCTGGGGTCACAATACTGTTTGGAGGGCTAGTGGAGGCCATTATACTGTTTGGAGAGCTGGGGGGCCATTATACTGTTTGGAGTGCTATCTTTAGTGGGTCATAATACTGTTTGGAGTGCTATCTGGGGTCACAATACTGTTTGGAGGGCTAGTGGGGGCCATTATACAGTACGTGAACAATTATACAGTGTGGAGGTTTGTGCGAGATCCATCATATTGTGTGAAAGGCTGTGTGGGGCCATAATATTAGGAAGAGGGCATCATACTTTGCAGGGGAGGGAGTAGGGGTATATTAGGGTCAGCATACTGTGAATGTGGATGCTACTATGGAGGAATACACTGTGGGAGTATCATACTGTGTTTGGAGGCAATGTAAGGGGAATAAAGGGGCTTCTATAGAAGGAGAATTTCTTTATAAGGACTTCATAGTTGTGAGATACGTTCTTCTGCGACTCCATTGAATATTTTATTTTTAAATTTTTTTGTGAGGAGTCCCAATTGGAACTTCTGCTGTTGGGTTCCATGAGTTCAATGTATGCCCCTGAATTCATACATTTTGTTATGATGGCAATAAAAATTTTTAACCATTGAAAAATACAGTTTGTTGTTTTTGGAGTGGAATCTAATTTCTATCATTGTAAATAAATATTCTCGTGTTTCATGTTGTTCTCAGATTTCTAATGTCATATGTGTTTTACTTTCCCCCTCCTTGCGCTGTTCATTTTAATCCAATTCACTTCAGAGGAGATAACATCCCTGTTGCTTGAAAAACAAATGTCAGTGATGTTTTCATATTTAATAGAAGCAGATGTGCGGCATTGCATCCAAATGGGATTACCTCAAGAGAGACCAAAGCTTTATCCTTAGTTGTGCTGAGCACAATTCAGCTTTCACAAATCATCTCCTAAGAGCTCTTGAAGTGTGGTTTTACTATATACGAGGCACATGAATTTGAAAAGTATTTAGCTAAATTAAAAGGATATTAGACAAAGGTAGACATTGTACTTACACATGCATAAGAGTGTACAATATAGATTGCATGATTGCTTTGCAAGTTTATGAAAAAATTGTATTCTAGTAAGCTTTTACACAATGTTCGTAAATAAGCATTGAAGTTTTCATTGATTTAAATTTGATTGATCTTCCATTTAGGAGGACATTGTGATAGCATAGATGGCAGGGATATGGATGTGGTTCATTTTTTTCCAATAAAATCACATAGGCACAGATGTTACCTCAATGATTATTTTTACTTGTTACTTTTTATATTTACTGGAGTCAGAAAATTGCCTCAAACATGTTCGTAGACCTTGATTTATTGACATGAAAACACAGGTTTACAGGTTTTGTCTTGGAAAACAACTGCGGTTACATTTGTCATTTAATGGTCAAAGTAGCTTTGTGCCATGGGAACAGAACTGAAAAATTTGAACATGTCCACTCTTACGTGACTGTATAATGAATTCCCTGCAGCAGTGTTCGTTTGAGTTATAATTAGAGATAGACTAGTTCCCTGGATAACCGCTTACTTGAAATTTTGTAGAGTTTTAAGTGGTCTGGAAATTCACCTTTCAAAAATGTTCCCACTAACTAGCTTTGACATACATCTCAGAAACCACCCCTGCTCATGGAAAGCCCGCTCCCATGCGGACTCTCGCCTTAACGATCATGCAGAGTGCTCATGAGTTGCTCTGCCTAATCATAGACAAAACTGTGCAGTTGTCCCCTTTATCCCCCCCTCCATAATCCTTATCTTTAAAGAAATGTAAATGGAGGCAGCAAATGTTCTAACATAAAAATCCGTACCCATATATTAAATCCCTTGCTGCTACAGCATCAATGCATAATACTATGTCTTTTTCAGGTTGATACAGGCTGGTCAGGACAATGAAAGCAATTGTTACCATCCATCTTTCGTGTTTCTCCTATTTCCTCATAGATTGTAAGCTTGCGAGCAGGGACCTCATTCCTCTTGGTATCTATTGTTTATGTGATTATTGTAATTCTGTAATGTATTTTTATTTTCTGTACAAGTCCCTTCTAAAATGTAAAGTGCTGAGGAATATGTTGTGCTGTAGAAATAAAATTATTATGATTTATTATTATTATTATTATTATTATTAATAATAAAGGTTGAATTATAGTGTGTGGGCAGGTCACAAATCAATCGGTGACGAGGCAAATTAAAGAGGTGCTGCAGCAAAGCTAGTCCACCGAAAGTTTGAGATGACTTTCGGAAATGTGCGCTGACACGCCGTATCTTGGCTAGTAGGTTCGGCAAGTCAGGGTATGTTTTTAAAAAATGCTGTACAACCAAGTTCAGCCTGTGGGCCATGCATAGAACATGTTTACCAGCTTGCCGAGCTTTAAAGCAGCCACCAAGTTACACCCATTATCGCACACAACCAGACCTGCTTGGAGGTTTAGCTGGAAGAGCCACTAATTGGTCTGTTCTTTTATCACCTTCAACAGTTCGGCTGCATTGTGAGCTTTATCACCTAAACAGATGAGCTTCAGCAGAGAGTGCTGCTGCTTTGCCAAGGCAGTGCTACAGACCTCTCAGCTAGGGAGTGATAGAGAGGATACTTTCGGTGAGGAGGAGGCGAGACAGGAACTGTAATACGAGAAGACTGAAACCCTCATGGAAGTTGTGACCGCTACTCTTTGTGTGGGCAAGGTGTGTGATGTCCAAGCCTCTGACTCTGTCCCAGTCTCCACTAGGTTCAGCCAGTGTGCCATAAGGGAAATGTAGCGTCCCTGTCCACAAGAACTTGTCCGTGTGTCTGTGGTAAAGTAAGACCTTCTCTGTGACTGCGTTGGCCAGACCACAACTGATATTGTGTAAAACGACTGCTTATGTAATGCGTTGATGGCACACTGGAAAAATAGTGTCAGATGGTAATCGAGTATTGTGGGGCTGACACCACCAAGAGGATGAGGAAAGACTCAGTTCCCACAAGTCAAAACAACATTTCCAGGGCTACCAATCTGGCTACGTGGGTGTTTAGCGTTTTGGTCTGTGGGTGGATATTTCTGCTTTCTGTTAAACGTCTGGGGCAGGGACAAGTGAACGCTGTACCGGGACTAGGAACTGGATGTGGTTGCTGACTGTTGTGTCTGTGCAACTGCAGGGTGTGGACAGGAGGCATCAGGGCCTGCTTCATGGACAGCAGATTGGAAAGGCCGTAACACAGGGGAAGAGGCAGTGGTTTCACCATCAGACAAAGATTTTGTACCTGGGCATTCCACCCACCGACTGGGGTGCATGGCTGCCATGTGCCTTTGCATGCTGGTGGTGCTCAGGTTGGCAGTATTCTTGCCTCTTCTTAGCTTGGTTTAGTTGCAGAGCTCTAGGGTCTTATCCAAGGAGTATGGCAGGCGATAAAATCAAAATTACACTCACCTTTTATGAGTATCTATAAAGCATGTA
Source organism: Oophaga sylvatica (assembly GCA_033576555.1). Taxonomy (NCBI): domain Eukaryota; kingdom Metazoa; phylum Chordata; class Amphibia; order Anura; family Dendrobatidae; genus Oophaga; species Oophaga sylvatica. The sequence continues at coordinate 165,541,113 of JARQOD010000001.1, read as the reverse complement.
ATAAACCACATCAGCTGCAGCAGATTCCACTGGTCAGTAAATGACCAATCAATATCCAGGAAAGAAAGGAGAGGTTTGTGGATGATATCTGCGCTTGCTGATCATGATGAGACGTATATCCCAGATTATCAAATGGATAGTGGTTTATTCTACGTGTTTCAAAGTACAAACACTTCTTCATCAGGAAAGACCACTAGTATTAGCTTAGGCAAAGGAGGAAAAAGGCTTCTCCAACAATGAAATTGGCATAAAGGCAGTAGCAAAATGAAAAACTTAGCTTTTAATTAATCCATTAAAAACGATAGGTTGGCAACCAAAAGACAATCCACATGGTTTTGGTTTGTTACATGTTGACTGTCTTTGGTTACCTACCTTGGCTGTATATTTTTAATGGATTAATTAAAAGCTTTTTTTTTTTCATTTTTCTTACTGCCTTTGTGCCAATTTCATAGCTGGAGACCACTTTTTCCTCCTTTGCCTTTACTGCTTGCATCCTTGACTGGGACGGCTCCGTCCGAACTATACATACCTGACAAGGTGCATCACAATACGGTGAGCTCACTTTCCTGTCCCTTTCCCTTTTTTGTATCAACTAGTATCAGCTTGGTGTAGCAGATGATGCAAAGTACTGTTGTTTTGTCTGAAGGAATTTAAAAAAAAAATTGGCATACAGGGGAACAACGCACCCTTGGCCTCTTATCTAGCTGAGTGAGGGAGGCTCTGTGGAACAGTTGACCGAATTCTCCCTCTGGTGAAACCACTACCTCTTCTTGCCTACTTTTGGTCTATGGACCAATTTCTGTCTGCACTGCTGTGCTCGCTAGACGTGCCTCATCATTGACCACGTCATCTTCCAATTCTCAGTCTGATCCTCCTTCTAAGCTGTGATTTTAGGTTGACTTGATGGTAACTGTGTGTCGAGATTATCCTCTACCCCCTCAGACATGAATTGTCCTTTCCCAACATGGCTTTCTCTTGTCTGTGGGTGCTCAAATGTTTGGGCATCACTGCACTCCACCTCCTCATGACCCTCTTTAATGGTGCATGTTGAGAGGCCTGACAATTACAAGGGAACATAAACAGTTCCTCAGAGTGATGGTTGAAGAAGAAGGAGGACCAGGTTGAGGATTCAGAGGCCCAGCCTCTTGGCTACTGAGACTGGACCATGTGGAAGACTTTGTGGTGCTGCTTGTCAACACACTGGAGCCTTTGTCTGCCATCCAACCCACAACATCCTGGCAATTGTCTGGGTTCGTCAGTAGTGTACCGCGCTGACCGCATTTTAACAGGAAGCTAGAATGAGATCCAGTCACCTTCTGATCTCTATCACAGCCTTGGCAGGCACCACCACATCCACGTCCCTTAATGTTACCCTTTCTCGTATTGAATGCTTTATGCTCATGAAAAAAAGATTTTTTGTCTTTATTTTTGACAAGTACCTTCCAAAAGTAGGAGTGAGAGCTCTACCAAATGTATGATACAGGGCTACCTGAGGGCCATTACCAAACTTAGATTTCACGTCACCTGCTGACACTGGGCCGTATAATGACATGGCGCTGGACATGATGGTGGCGGCGGGCAAAGCCCAAAATTCAAATGGGCATGTTTTAGGTGGCATTGCATAGTGATTTGGAATATGTATTACACTATCTTGTTAACTATTTGGCATGAGTGAGAGCCCTCACAAATGTTAAGCTCTTAACGACCACTGATGCGCCTTTTAACGGCGGTCATTAAGGGTACTTAAACCACAGCGCCGTTAATTAACGGTGCTGTGGTAAAAGTGAATAGCGCCCCCCGCAGTCGGATTTTCTCCAGGGTCTCGCCTGCCGGGGTAGCCGAGACCCCAGAGAACATGAATCGGGTCAGTTTTTACCGACACCGATGTTGCGATCGCCGTTATTAACCCTATAACGGCGATCGCAACAACAAAAAAAAATCTGATGTGCCATTTAATTTCTCTCTCCTTGATGTGATCGGACATCAGAGGAGAGAGAAAAAGGGTCCCCGATTCCCCATTGAGGCCCCTGATCCCCCCTTGAGGCCCCAGGGTCCTCCGGTGTCCCCAGGTGCCGCCGCCAAGCTGCAATGGCGGGAAAATGGCGGGCGCATGCTCAGTGCGCCTGTCGCGATGTGCTGGGGGGCTTGAGCAATTTTCTCTGGGGTCTCGGATGCCGGGGGTAGCCGAGACCCCAGAGAGCATGATCCGGGTCGGTATTTATAACAGTATAACGGCGACCGCAAAAAAATGAAAGATTTCTCTCCCCTCTGATGTGATCGCACATCAGAGGGGTGAGAATTAGGGTCCCCAGTACACCCGATCCCCCAAAAAAACAGTACATAACTCCCCCCCTTTATCACCCCCTTAGTTAGGGACATATAATAAAATATAGAAATTGTATTTATTTTTCCGTTAGGGTTAGGGCTAGGGTTAGGGTTATAATTAGGGTTAGGGTTATAATTAGGGTTAGGGTTAGCATTAGGGTTAGGCAGGGTTCATACTGCGTTATGGCAGTCCGTTAGACAGACTGTGTTACACCGCTGTAGAACGCGGTGTAACGCAGTCCGTTAACACTGCCATTCACCCCCATTTGAGGGCGCATCGCAACGCATGCCATAAACGGCTTGCGTTCGCGACATGTCGTCATTCAGTGACGGAGCCTCGGACGAGGCCTGCAGCGTCTGGGCTCCGTCACCGCTAGCGCAGATGAATCATCTGCTGATTCCTCTGTGCTAGCAGGTATAGCATAACACGATTGCGTTATGCTTATACCGTTACCAGCCCGTCAACGCTATGTGTTGAACGGGCTGGTAAAACGCAAAATGAACCTAGCCTTAGGGTTAGGGTTATAATTAGGGTAGGGTTGGAATTAGGGTTAGGTTACAATTAGGGTTAGGGTTACAATTATGGTTAGGGTTACAATTAGGGTTGGAATTAGTGTTAGGATTTAGGTTAGGATTAGGGTTAGGGTTTGGGAGTAGGGTTAGGGGTGTGTTGGGGTTAGGGTTGGAGCTAGAATTGAGGGGTTTCCACTATTTAGGCACATCAGGGGGTCTCCAAACACGACATTGCATTCAAAAAGTCAAATGGCGCTCCCTCCCTTCCGAGCCCTGCCGTGGCCCAAACAGTGGTTTACCCCAACATATGGGGTATCAGCGTTCTCAGGACAAATTGTACACCAATTTTGGGGTCTAATTTCTCCTGTTACCCTTGGGAAAATAAAAAATAGCTGGCTAAAAAAATCTTTTTTGAGGAAAAAAATGATTTTTTATTTTCACGGCTCTACATTATAAACGTCTGTGAAGCACTTGGGGGTTCAAAGTGCTCACCACACATCTAGATAAGTTCCTTAAGGGTCTAGTTTCCAAAATGGTGTCATTTGTGGGGGGTTTCCACTGTTTAGGCGTATCAGGGGCTCTCTTAACGCGACATGGCGTCCAATTTCAATTCCAGCCAATTTTGGTTTGAAAAAGTCAAACGGCGCTCCTTCCCTTCCAAGCGCCGGACGTGCGCCCAAACAGTGGTCCCCCCACATATGGGGTATCAGCGTATCAGGACAAATTGGACAACAACTTTTGTGGTCTAATTTCTCCTGTTACCCTTGAGGAAATAAAAAATTGGGGACTAAACCATCAGGTTTGTGGAAAAAATATGATTTTTTATTTTCACGCCCGGGCGTTATAAACTTCTGTGAAGCACTTGGGGGTTCAATGTGCTCACCACACATCTAGATAAGTTCCTTTGGGGGTCTAGTTTCCAAAATGGGGTCAATTGTGGGGGGTTTCCACTGTTTAGACACATCAGGGCCTCTACAAACGCGACATGGCATCCAGCCAATTCTGCGTTGAAAAAGTCAAACGGCGCTCCTTCCCTTCCAAGCTCTGCCATGCACCCAAACAGTGGTTTACCCCCACATATGGGGTATCAGCATGCTCAGGACAAATTGCACAAAAACTTTTGGGGTCTTGTTACCCTTGGGAAAATAAAATTGGGTTGAAAAGATCATTTTTGTGGAAAAAATATGATTTTTTATTTTCACCGCTCTACGTTATAAACTTCTGTGAAGCACTTGGAGGTTCAAAGTGCTCACCACACATCTAGAAAAGTTCCTTAGGGGGTCTAGTTTCCAAAATGGGGTTACTTGTGGGGGGTTTCCACTGTTTAGACACATCAGGGCCTCTACAAACGCAATATGGCGTCCAGCCAATTCTGCGTTGAAAAAGTCAAATGGTGCTCCTTCCCCTTCTTCTGCCCTGCGCTCAAAAAGTGGTTTACCCCCACATATGGGGTATTGGCGTATTCACGAGAAATTGCACAACAAATTTTGTGGTTCATTTTTTCTTTTAACACTTGTGAAAATAAAAAAAATTGGTTCCGAAGTAAAGATTTTGCAAAAAAAGTTAAATGTTAATTTTTTCCATCCACATTGCTTCAGTTCCTGTAAAGCATGTAAAGGGTTAATAAACTTCTTGAATGTGGTTTTGAGCACCTTGAGGGGTGCAGTTTTTAGAATGGTGTCACTTTTGGGTATTGTCTATCATATAGACCCCTCAAAGTAACTTCAAATGATGTGGTTCCTAAAAATAAAATGGTGTCGTAAAAATGAGAAATCGCTGGTCAATTTTAACCCTTATAACTTCTAACAAAAAAATTTTGTTCCCAAAATTGTGCTGATGTAAAGTAGACATGTGGGAAATGTTATTTATTAAGAAATTTGTGTGACATATCTCTCTGATTTAAGGGCATAAAAATTAAAATTTTGAAAATTGCTAAAATTTCAAAATTTTGCCATACTTCCGTTTTTTTCATAAATAAAAGCAAGTCATATAAATTTTTTTTTACCACTAACGTGACGTACAATATATATATATAATCACTGCACACATTTGAAGGCGTATATCATGCTTAATTGAAAATTTTTATTAGACACTTGATATGGAAAAAAAAGGAGAGCTAAGAGACGACTGACTGACGTTCGGTGGCACACCACCGCAGACCTGACCAGGGTTTTCCTGCAGCTCCCACTGAACCACCGATGCTTCACCAAGCGCGCTGAATCACCAATGCTTCCCTAAACACACGGGATTACATATTAAAGCAACATATAGCAGGACACCGCTTCAATGCCCTACATCCCAAATACTTTCCACGTACTCCTAAGTGTGTGAGGCATAGGGCCTATTCGGACATACCGCTTACTATGATTATTGAAAATAAGCACTTGAAAATAAGCACTTGATTAATGAAATCCTGATACGCCTATATCTAAAGGCGACTTTTTGATAAAGGCCACTGCGTTGGCCAAAACGTCAGTCAGTCGTCTCTTAGCTCTCCCCCTTTTTTTTCCATATCAAGTGTCTAATAAAATTTTCAATTAAGCATGATATACGCCTTCAAACGTGTGCAGTGATTATATATATATTCTGGACTCTGGGACATCTAAATCCCTTTTCACGTGCACCGTATTATCACAATACTAGTTGAGTGCTAGCCATTTTCTCTACATGTGAAGTACAATATGTCATGAAAAAACAGTCTCAGAATCAGCGGATTCGTTAAAGAGTTCCAGAGTTATAACCTCATAAAGTGACAGTGGTCAGAATTGTAAAAATTTGCCCGGTCATTAAGCTGCAAATTGGCTCTGTCACTAAGGGGTTAAAGTAAAAAATAAAGCCAAAATGCTCTGTGTGAACATATGCTAAAGGGGTATAATTATAATTTTTTTTATTCATTTTTAGTTTGCATTATATACATTTAATTATGAAGGAAATAATGTTTCTTAGCATTTTTCCCTTTAAAAATTTTTTTTTTTGGTTTGGTAGGTCTTTTAAATATCCGTAAAATTGGCACAATAGTCTGACAACATTATTCCCAGATACCATATGTGAGTCAGAAAGGCATGCAGGCATCTTCTCCATGGTGTTCTCATTTAGTTTTAGCTCTTTCCCATCCATTTCAGCTTTTTTCTCATGCCCCCAGACCTGTTTGTTGGGTCCAGTAGAAAAAATATTCAGCTTTCTCATTGACCTGCATTTGATTCATTATTCGGTATGAATATACAGATATTAGGAATAATTTGTGCCGATTTTCCCGAATCCGAATATTTCACTACTCGATCATCACTAATGCTTAGTACTTATTGATATTTTTTTCTTTGCTCAAATTAAACCTTCTCCTTTAGGTTTAAGTGAAGCAATTGTGGAAGCCAGCTCAAATACCATAGTTTTTTGCACAGATTGTATTTGTACTTAATATTATTATCATATTGAAAGCAAATTTTGAGTGTAGATTGATTTTAGACTTAGAGTACATTGGAATGGTGTCTCCCATGCCAACACATCGTTATTTTTCCTCTCCAATGCAGCAGGATGGGAACTAACAACCAGGAACAACCAGTTGACCTTCAATACGTCTCACAAAGATACATCATTTGATGCTGAAAGTCTCAAATTACAACTCATCGGGTCAAGTAATGGATGTCTTTTGCCTGCAGTTGTGGCACAAGCACGTCTCTTGTAATTTTTCTTCTTCAGTAGTTTCTGTGCAAGAGTTCTGCCATGAATGAATCTCGATAGAACAGTAGACATGGATATCTGACTGCTGGACTTACGTGATGCATTTATTAAGTATTTCATGTGAGATGCTTTTAATAGGTGAAGCTTGATTCTGATAATTCATCTCTCGATGAAAATGTGAAAAGGATTAATGAAGTCCAAACTTCCAAATTTAGTCGTGATTTGAGAGACTATCAATCTAATAATGTCTATTATTGGAGGAAATCAGCTAATAATAATCATGCTATGCAACGCTCGACTTCTAATGTTTCCATTTCATCACTCAGTACCCAGTCAGATATTTCCTCCACCTCTATGGCGACACGATCGGGAAACAAAAGACAGAGAAACCAGAACTATCATCCCTATAGAAGACAGGCCCGTAAGGATGACCACTCTGATAACAAGGTAATTAACTTGAGCACATATGCTCTGACTAGGGCTGATTGTTCCCTACTAAGTAGGGGTTTATCTTTTTTACCAGCGGCAGGTCTGGACACGTTCTCTGTTATTAAAGATATACACATTTTTGCGCGATCCTTGTTGTTGAAGTGGTTTTTCTTCAATAATGATGTCCAAAAATTATTCCCACAAGAAAAAAGGTAGCACACTGTAGCGCTATAGCTTGCAAACACGAAATATGAAAATATGAAATATATGAAAAATGAATTGCATCATTACCTTAGAAATATGAAAAATTGAGAAGTCTTAGCGCATAAGATGGCCAAATTATGTGAGCCTGATAGCCACGTCAAGGCTCTTCTCGTATATCAGGTCCTAACTAATGCCAATCCTCACTTAGAAAAGTCTGTCTGCATGGGAACATATGAATCCTCTCTTCAGACTAAAATCTACATCTCTGTGGAGGGGTAATGAACCTGATGTAATTAAAAAGCCTGTGACCAACAGGTGGAGTGCTCAGGTAGAAGGTAAATGAATACATATCAAAAAACTGACCGGCACATCCAAACATAGATCCAGTGTGAACAGGTGCTAAACCTAGAGTCACCAACTCATATACATACAAGAAAAAAAGGTAGCACACTGTAGCGCTATAGCTTGCAAACACGAAATATGAAAATATGAAAAATATGAAAAATGAATTGCATCATACCTTAGAAATATGAAAAATTGAGAAGTCTTAGCGCATAAGATGGCCAAATTATGTGAGCCTGATAGCCACGTCAAGGCTCTTCTCGTATATCAGGTCCTAACTAATGCCAATCCTCACTTAGAAAAGTCTGTCTGCATGGGAACATATGAATCCTCTCTTCAGACTAAAATCTACATCTCTGTGGAGGGTAATGAACCTGATGTAATTAAAAAGCCTGTGACCAACAGGTGGAGTGCTCAGGTAGAAGTAAATGAATACATATCAAAAAACTGACCGGCACATCCAAACATAGATCCAGTGTGAACAGGTGCTAAACCTAGAGTCACCAACTCATATACATACAAGAAAAAAAGGTAGCACACTGTAGCGCTATAGCTTGCAAACACGAAATATGAAAATATGAAAAATATGAAAAATGAATTGCATCATTACCTTAGAAATATGAAAAATTGAGAAGTCTTAGCGCATAAGATGGCCAAATTATGTGAGCCTGATAGCCACGTCAAGGCTCTTCTCGTATATCAGGTCCTAACTAATGCCAATCCTCACTTAGAAAAGTCTGTCTGCATGGGAACATATGAATCCTCTCTTCAGACTAAAATCTACATCTCTGTGGAGGGGTAATGAACCTGATGTAATTAAAAAGCCTGTGACCAACAGGTGGAGTGCTCAGGTAGAAGGTAAATGAATACATATCAAAAAACTGACCGGCACATCCAAACATAGATCCAGTGTGAACAGGTGCTAAACCTAGAGTCACCAACTCATATACATACAAGAAAAAAAGGTAGCACACTGTAGCGCTATAGCTTGCAAACACGAAATATGAAAATATGAAAAATATGAAAAATGAATTGCATCATTACCTTAGAAATATGAAAAATTGAGAAGTCTTAGCGCATAAGTTGGCCAAATTATGTGAGCCTGATAGCCACGTCAAGGCTCTTCTCGTATATCAGGTCCTAACTAATGCCAATCCTCACTTAGAAAAGTCTGTCTGCATGGGAACATATGAATCCTCTCTTCAGACTAAAATCTACATCTCTGTGGAGGGGTAATGAACCTGATGTAATTAAAAAGCCTGTGACCAACAGGTGGAGTGCTCAGGTAGAAGGTAAATGAATACATATCAAAAAACTGACCGGCACATCCAAACATAGATCCAGTGTGAACAGGTGCTAAACCTAGAGTCACCAACTCATATACATACAAGAAAAAAAGGTAGCACACTGTAGCGCTATAGCTTGCAAACACGAAATATGAAAATATGAAAAATATGAAAAATGAATTGCATCATTACCTTAGAAATATGAAAAATTGAGAAGTCTTAGCGCATAAGATGGCCAAATTATGTGAGCCTGATAGCCACGTCAAGGCTCTTCTCGTATATCAGGTCCTAACTAATGTCAATCCTCACTTAGAAAAGTCTGTCTGCATGGGAACATATGAATCCTCTCTTCAGACTAAAATCTACATCTCTGTGGAGGGGTAATGAACCTGATGTAATTAAAAAGCCTGTGACCAACAGGTGGAGTGCTCAGGTAGAAGGTAAATGAATACATATCAAAAAACTGACCGCACATCCAAACATAGATCCAGTGTGAACAGGTGCTAAACCTAGAGTCACCAACTCATATACATACAAGAAAAAAAGGTAGCACACTGTAGCGCTATAGCTTGCAAACACGAAATATGAAAATATGAAAACTATGAAAAATGAATTGCATCATTACCTTAGAAATATGAAAAATTGAGAAGTCTTAGCGCATAAGATGGCCAAATTATGTGAGCCTGATAGCCACGTCAAGGCTCTTCTCGTATATCAGGTCCTAACTAATGCCAATCCTCACTTAGAAAAGTCTGTCTGCATGGGAACATATGAATCCTCTCTTCAGACTAAAATCTACATCTCTGTGGAGGGGTAATGAACCTGATGTAATTAAAAAGCCTGTGACCAACAGGTGGAGTGCTCAGGTAGAAGGTAAATGAATACATATCAAAAAACTGACCGGCACATCCAAACATAGATCCAGTGTGAACAGGTGCTAAACCTAGAGTCACCAACTCATATACATACAAGAAAAAAAGGTAGCACACTGTAGCGCTATAGCTTGCAAACACGAAATATGAAAATATGAAAAATATGAAAAATGAATTGCATCATTACCTTAGAAATATGAAAAATTGAGAAGTCTTAGCGCATAAGATGGCCAAATTATGTGAGCCTGATAGCCACGTCAAGGCTCTTCTCGTATATCAGGTCCTAACTAATGCCAATCCTCACTTAGAAAAGTCTGTCTGCATGGGAACATATGAATCCTCTCTTCAGACTAAAATCTACATCTCTGTGGAGGGGTAATGAACCTGATGTAATTAAAAAGCCTGTGACCAACAGGTGGAGTGCTCAGGTAGAAGGTAAATGAATACATATCAAAAAAACTGACCGGCACATCCAAACATAGATCCAGTGTGAACAGGTGCTAAACCTAGAGTCACCAACTCATATACATACAAGAAAAAAAGGTAGCACACTGTAGCGCTATAGCTTGCAAACACGAAATATGAAAATATGAAAAATATGAAAAATGAATTGCATCATTACCTTAGAAATATGAAAAATTGAGAAGTCTTAGCGCATAAGATGGCCAAATTATGTGAGCCTGATAGCCACGTCAAGGCTCTTCTCGTATATCAGGTCCTAACTAATGCCAATCCTCACTTAGAAAAGTCTGTCTGCATGGGAACATATGAATCCTCTCTTCAGACTAAAATCTACATCTCTGTGGAGGGGTAATGAACCTGATGTAATTAAAAGCCTGTGACCAACAGGTGGAGTGCTCAGGTAGAAGGTAAATGAATACATATCAAAAAACTGACCGGCACATCCAAACATAGATCCAGTGTGAACAGGTGCTAAACCTAGAGTCACCAACTCATATACATACAAGAAAAAAAGGTAGCACACTGTAGCGCTATAGCTTGCAAACACGAAATATGAAAATATGAAAAATATGAAAAATGAATTGAATCATTACCTATAAAATTTGACAAAAATTATTCCCAACAGAAGAAGAGCAAACTGTGTTAAGGATGCTGGAGGAACTAGCAGAGGAACATAACACACCCGAAGGAGGTAAGCTCCCTCCATCGTTCGGCCGCGCTCCAGGCGTTTCCCCCCACTTTCTAGCTGCAGCGCCATTGATCTCTTTGTAAAGGTGTTATCGAATGATATCATGAAAGTCCCTTGTATATTAAACATGATAATTTGACGAGAGAGGAACGTACACATTTGAAGTATTTACAGGATCTCCCTGATGCTGTCATCAAACCGGCGGACAAGGGGGGTAATCTAGTTCTATGGCCAAGTAGTATATATGAAAAAGAGTCCTTACGTCAGCTGAATAATTCTACATGCTATAAGAAGTTGACGTTTAACCCTTGTCCGCCTTTGATGTACAGCTCAGGGAAATACTTACTAGGGCGATTCAAGTAGGTACCATAACAAAGGAATTGGGGGCGGCGTTGGTGGTCAATGAACCGACCATATCAACGTTTTACTTACTCCCAAAGATTCATAGCAACATAAAAACCCTCCCTGGTCAGCCTATTGTTTCAGGCCAGGGGAATTACCTGGAGCGGGTCAATCTTTGGATCGACTCTATGTTGCAGCCCTTGGTCGAGGTGTTACCCTCTTATCTTAAAGATACTAACCAGCTGCTGCATAGGGTCGATAGGCTATCCCTAGATGCGGGGTCAATACTGGTGACAGCGGATGTGGAGGCGCTGTACACCAGTATTAAGCACTGTGATGGTCTACGGGCCATTAGTTTCTTTCTGCAGTCCTCCAGCGTCTCTGTTGGCATGAGGAGCTTTTTACTGGAAGTACTTGAGTTTACATTGACTCATAATTTTTTTGTTTTTAAGGGGTCTTTCTTCCTACAGACCCAGGGAACAGCTATGGGGGCGGCGTTCGCGCCCTCCTATGCTAATCTGTTCCTGGGTCTGTGGGAGAGGGACCTCTTCCTGTCAGATCAGCGGGACTCTATGGACCGCGTCCCTTTTTGGAAGCAGTACATAGATTATATTCTACTGATCTGGCAGGATTCCAGTACTGCTCTTGATTTATTCTTCCAACAGCTCAACAACAATGACAGGAATATTAAACTGACGTTTGATTATGATTCAAATAAGATTGATTTCTTGGATGGTACTTTGAGGAGAGATTCTGATAATATGATTCAAACAAGTGTCTTCCGTAAATCTACAGCGACTAACGTACTTTTGCATGCCTCCTCCTCACACCCCTCCCATATGATACATGCAATACCGGTGGGTCAGTTCCTGTATGAAAAACAGGCAGAGGATCTTAAGAAACGTTTTTCTGAGAAGGGCTATAGCAATAGGACGATTAAAAAGGCTTATAATAGAGCTAAATATAGTCAGAGAAATTCTCTACTATATAAATCAAACAATGAAGCATCAAAGTCGGATCCTGTGAGGTTTATCACCACCTTTCATTCACAGTCCAATATCATCAGGAAATTGATGATTAAATCATGGCCCATCCTGAAGACGGATCCTATTCTTACTCAAATCATTCCTGAGAGACCCATGATTGCGTATCGACGGTCTAAGAACCTACGGGGACATCTTACCAGGAGCCATTATATGGGCAACCCCCCAGAAACTTTCTTGGATGGAGGGAAACGACAGCTAGGGTGTTTTAAATGCGGGCAATGTGTGGCGTGTGTTAACGTGGACCGCAGTGATAGTTTCATGGACTCCGCGAAGGCAAGGACATTTAAAATCCGCAAGTACATAACATGTACTACAAGAAACGTAATTTACTATGCCACTTGTCCGTGCTCCCTGATCTATGTAGGTCTCACTACACGCCAACTTAAAATGAGGATCAGGGAGCACGTATTGGGCATTGACGCAGCTGCCACGGAAGATGATGTGAATATGCTTAAAACATTACCCAAGCATTTCAAGTTATTTCACAAAAGTGACAGTAGATTACTACGGATTAAGGGTATAGACTGTCTTGGTATGGGAATACAGGGTGGTAAAATTTCACAACGTCTAGCTCAGTTAGAGTTTCGATGGATTTGGACCTTGAATACGGTCCATCCATGGGGACTCAATGAGAATTTCAATTTCGCCTCTTTTTTGTGATCGCCGACTTGGCTATCTATTGGCACTGTGTAGGCTTTCGTGCCACCTTGGTTGTTTTTATGGGTTTTAATTATTGTTATATTGTTTTAGGTTCGATTTACGTCTTCACTTACTTTTCCTCCCGACCGGATTGTTTTCCACTCCTGATGGCGGACATCGACATCCTGTCATCTTTCAAGATTGAAGATCTACTTTGGGATATATAAATAATTATACAATTGGTTGTTTCTATTATCCTGTTTTCATGATGGTATTGTTCTGGGTGCTTTATTATTGTTATAGGTATTGTGTTGCGCCTTTTATGGTGATAGTTGATACATGTATACATATGAGGGTAGAGGTGTATACGTAAAGGCGTAGGTTTTAGTATATTACTATATGTTGATATATTTGATTATCGATCTTCTCTTTCCCTGACCCATGTACACCGCTTTGGTTGTATATGACTTCCTCGTTAGTATTATTTTGTCTAATATTGCAGGACTGTATGGCAATTGTGCCTGGGATTCGTAACTGTGTCAGTCCTGCTGTTAGAATAAAGAATAAAAAATAAAATATAAAAAATAAAAAATACATGCTAGTATTAATAATTCTGAGGGTCACTTACACCAGTGGTGGTATGTAACGTGGGATAGGGGTATTTATCTCCCTTCATTGTTAGATTCTATTTCGTATCCCCCAATGAGTAATAGAGAGTAATAGAGAGTGAGCGGTATGTTCATATGTTTAGCGGCAGTCTGAGGACACAATTTATACTGAGTTTGGTAGTAGTGGGGTTGTCATTCTGATCACTTGTTAATACTAGTCCTATTGAGCGATTCAGTCAGGTATTTCCTGTTACCCCTTATATACCTGTAGCCATCCAGAACTGCCGCCTATGTGATCGCATGCTTGCACGCATGCGTGCTGTACTCAGGGGAGCCTCGCCGCTCCCGGCGTCTGTAGCATCGGGTTGCCATGGGACGCTGTGCCCCTGCTTCCCGTCGTGTGACGTCGGCGCGGCTAGACGTCCTCAGTTGCTATGGCACCGCATGCCTCACATCCGGCATGTGATCATTCATTTCCGGTTCGGGTGGGTTTTTAAAGCCTCAGGCTTCCCATCTTAGTCACGCTCCCTGATGAAGGACGAGATCCGAAACGTGCGTTGGGGCAGACGCATGGACCACCAGTCTTCCTGAGCATGCCCTTTTATGTTTCCACCAGGTATATATTGCTATGGGCACTTTTCATATAATGGATTTGTAGCAGCTGTGATTTTACCAGGCACCATGCTGGGTTTATCTTGGGGTAGTTAGATTTGTTTAGCATTACACTTGTGGGAAGAGTAAATATTGTTTCTTTTCCCACCAGCCCTGTGCCGTTATGTATGAGCTAATCCTGTGATCTGGATATATGGTGATAACTTTGTAATATTTGTGGTGGCTCATTAGTATCTATGTATGCAGATTAATTAAATTATATGGTTATATTCGCATAATGGTATATCACAGCGGTGCACTGTAATTTGATTATAAGTCTCAGGATCATTGGTGGCTGCAGTGCGCCTTTTCTCCAGGGTTGCACGATTTTTTGCACTTGTGCCATCTGGTCCAGCATTACATTTTACCTGTTTGTACTACATTTGCACATTAATAAAGTTTTCTATATTTGTTTAAATGGATCTGTGGTCGTGGTTTTGTGGTCCATCCACCATTCTTTGATAATTCTACTAGAATCCTCTTTTAACGTGACTCTTACCTGCATTTACTATCTCCATCTTTTATGAAAACCAGTTAGCGCATACTGCTCGGTTTTTACCAATCCACTTGAAATTGAAGCCATTCTCAATTTTTAAATTATAGGCATGATTCATTGCTTCACATGGATATCATTTATATCATAATTTTTTATGCTGAAGTTTGTTCCTGTGCTACCTATGTGTTTTCTTTTCTTATCCTGGAAGACCCCTGGCATTGTGGAGTTTGACATTTACAGCACCTCCTGATTTATTATACACTTGTAATAGCATTGTGCCTACAGTATGCAGTAACATGTCAGGAAATGATGGGCCTTCACTTTTGCATTTTCTGCACATTTCATATTTCATAACATTCTATGAAGCACAGTTATTATTTTTTGTTTTGTCTTCTTGACTTTTCTACCAAAATATGTACCGTAATTTAAAGACCTTTCATTTATTTTTTTAAATTTAAACTGAGTACCCTCCCCCCTAATTGCCACTGCTCCACTGATTGTGAAACCGTTTTTCATTTTTTCTGTGCCCTTGAATTCCAAAGTTATGCATAACTTAATAAAAATGCAAATTGTCTGCTCAAGTTGCATATAACACAGAAATTCTGTCAAATAGGAGGAAAAGCAAAAGTCCACAGAAAAGTTCTGTGAAATGCGTCCAATTGGTTTAAGGGAAAATTTTTATTTTTATTACTAAATAAAGAGTGTCAAAACTTTGAAACAGAGAGGCACAGAAAAGAGCAAAACAAATAAAACCTGTTTCAGAATCAGTGGAACATCCGCAATTGGCAGAGGCACTTAGTTTAAAAAAAAAGAGTGAAAGGTCCACTTTAGGAACCACTCTACTTTGTCATAACACCAACAACAGAAAACACAAGGTGTACATGGTCTCATAAAACTACATTTTTATTAGCTAAATTAAAAATAAAGAAAATATTTAAAAGCAGAGTTACCCAGTGTAGGACCACATATGAATATATAGTACATAAATTGTTTCAAAAATGTACACAACAGACTAATATATCAGGTGTCCAATGAATATGTCTAGCAAATACCTGTCAGTGCCTAAAACATCAATATGATATGGAAACAAATGTTCACAGGAAAAAGCATTGGTCTAAGTAAAGTATGGTACTTATATATTTATATGAAGAAAAGCTTTTCTAACATGTGGTCCAGGCACCTCAACACGTGTTTCACCTTTGCTTCATCATGGGGCACATGTTATTCCTGCACCTTTTTTTTATGGTGTATTACGCATATTTGTAGTGACTCTTTTTTTCTTCATTTTTTTTGGAACTGTCACCCTAACACCACAGCATGGAATGCAAACTGCAATCATGGAGCATGTTTTTTCCATTATTCTTGGACTTTTATTTTTTCTTTAATCAGAGGGTCAGTTGGCGGCCTTATATAGAAAAAAATATTTTGGAATATTTGAAGGGATAAAGTATAACCTTATTATATTCACATTTATGGCTCATAGTTATACCCCTTAGGCCGGGATCACACATGCGACGAAAACGTCCGTCGCTCGCATGTGAAATCCCAGCTCTGGCGCCGGCACTCGGGAGTGGAGCGAGCGGCTGCATAGAACTACATGCAGCCGCACACTCCACTCCCGAGTGCCGGCGCCAGAGCTGGGATTTCACATGCGAGCGACGGACGTTTTCGTCGCATGTGTGATCCCGGCCTTACTACAATAACTGGATAAATACTATAAATATGACCTATGAGTTGATGTGGCTTTCTTGATTGTCGCATTATTATCTACATTCTTGCATACTATGAAAGTTTTAATGATAGTGTATTTGCTTTATGGAGATCCATCAATATGGATATATATGACTACAATTGGGGGCAATTATTCCCTTATGTCCCTTGTAGGGCCAATTTCATGTCTCACTTCATGCACATGCACTTCTTTCATAGTAGAGAATCCTATGTTATTCACTTTAGTACAAGCTTATGCTATGCACGTCAGTACATTTATTGTACTTTAACTCCTTAACCCCTTAACCCCCGAGCTTTTTTCGATTTTGCGTTATCGTTTTTCGTTCCCCTTATTTCCAGAGCCATAACTTTTTTATTTTTCCATCAATGAGGGCTTATTTTTTGCGGGACGAGTTGTACTTTTGAACAACACCATTGGTTTTACCATGTAGTGTACTCGAAAACTTGTTTTTTGTTTGGATGTTTTGCTAGGTTCACTAAATGATAAAACTGACCTGCCACTATGATTCTCCACGTCGTTACGGGTTCATAGACACCAAACATGTCTAGGTTCTCTTATATCTAAGTGGTGAAAAAAAATTCCAAAGTTTGCTAAAAATAGAAAAAAAAATTGCGCCATTTTCCGAGACCCGTAGCGTCTCCATTTTTCGTGATCTGGGGCCGGGTGAGGGCTCATTTTTTGCATGCCAAACGGACATTTTTAAGGATATCATTTATGCGCAGATCCGTTCTTTTGATCGCCCGTTATTGCATTTTAATGCAATGTCGTGGCGACCAAAAAAACGTAATTCTGGCGTTTTGATTTTTTTTCTTGCTACGCCGTTTAGCGATCGGGTTAATCCATTTTTTTTATTGATAGAGTGGGCGATTCTGAATGCGGCGATACCAAATATGTGTATGTGTGATTTTTTTTTTTATTTTATTTTGATTGGGGCGAAAGGGGGGTGATTTGAACTTTTAGGATTTTTTTAATTTTTTTTAATTTTTAAACACTTTTTTTTTTTACTTTTGCATGCTTCAATAGCCTCCATGGGAGGCTAGAAGCATGCACAACTCGATCGCCTCTGCTACATATGGGCGATGAGCAGATCGCCCATATGTAGCAGATTTACTGCATTGCTTTGAGCGCCGACCACCGGGCGGCCCTCACAGCAATGTGCGGGCAACAACCATAGAGGTCTCTATAAGACCTCTGGTTGTCAAGGCAACGCATCGCCGACCCCCGATCACGTGATGGGGGTCAGCCATGCGCTCATTTCCGGAAGCGGTAGTTAAATGCCCGCTGTCAGCTTTTCACAGCGGCATTTAACTAGTTAATAGGCGCGGGCGGATCGCGATTCCACTCGCGCCTATTGCGGGCACATGTCAGCTGTATATAACAGCTGACATGTTGCGGCTTTGAGGTGGGCTCACCGCCGGAGCCCACCTCAAAGCAGGGGATACTGCCAGTTGATGTACTATTCCGTCAGCTGGCAGAAAGGGGTTAAGGCATACCCCTTTTTTCATATAGATTTTTTATCATTAAGGTTTTATATGGTAAAAAATATACAAAAAAAATAACCTTATCACACTTTGGTGTGTAATAACTTACCCCAATGAAACCTTATTAATATTGAGCACATGCACTTTATTTATATTATCATATTCATTGTCCATAGCGTATTTTCACTACTGCATCACTTTTATGCAATTCTTTATTGGCATGTTTTTACCTCTCTCAAGGGGCATCACACTAAACAGACTCACAGTATGTACATTATTTATGAATAAACACTATTTTGCACTATTCTTTTCATGTGTTGTCATTTTCACATCTCATTAATATGTATTATTATATTCTTTCAGCAGGGTTCATTATGTTTTTTAGCAAGGCTCGCTTGGTTATTAATGTATTGTTTATATATTTTAGTTTATTATTTTATTTCTTTTTTTTGATCTTATCCTTACACATATACATACCCACACTTCATGTGCTATATTTTGTAACTTGTCTTCACTTTCCCTTAGCCTAAATGGCACCTGCACATACAGTTCCTACATATTTCTGTGGGACGCTATGCACACTGCACTTTTATATGGGCCCTTTTAAAATTGTCTTTTCCCTATGTACACTGCTCAAAAAAATAATGGGAACACTAAAACACCACATCCTAGATATCAGTGAATGAAATATTCCAGTTGCAAATCTTTATTCACTACATAGTGGAATGTGTTGAGAACAATAAAACATAAAAATGATCAATGTAAAGCAAAATTATTATCCCATGGAGGTCTGGATTTGGAATGATACTCAAAATCAAAGTGGAAAATCAAATTACAGGCTGATGCAATTTCATTGGAAATGATGCTCAATAGTATGTGCCTCCATGTGTCTGTATGACCTCCCTACAATGCCTAACCATGGTCCTAATGAGGCGACGGATGTTCTCCCGTGAAATCTCCTCCCAGACCTGGATTAAAGCTGGATGGAATGAGACATGATGTCCCAGATGTGTTCAATTGGATTCATATCTGGGGAACAGGCAGGCCAGTCCATACCATCAATGCCTTCATCATGCAGGAACTGCTTACACACTTCAGCCACATGAGGCCTAGCATTGTCATGCACTAAAAGAAACCCATGGCCCAGTGTACCTGCATATGGTCTCGCAATGGGTCAGAGAATCTCATTCCAGTACTTAATGGCAGACAGGGTGCCTCTGGCTTGCACATGAAGGGCTGTGCAGCCCTCTAAAAAAATGCCTCCCTGCACCATTACTGACCCACTGCCAAATTGATCATGCTGTAGGATGTTGCAGGCAGCAGAACGGTCTCCAGACTCTGTCACATCTGTCACATGTGGTCAGTGTAAACCTGCTCTCATCCGTGAAGAGCACAGGGCACCAATGTCTATTCTGCCAATCTTCATATTCTCTGGCAGATCGCCTTGCACGGTGTTGGTCTGTAAGCACAATATCCACTTGTGGGCGTCTGGCCCTCATACCGCCTTTATGGAGTCTGTATCTGACACTTTGAGCAGACACATGGCCTGCTGGAGGTCATTTTCAAGGGCTCTGGCACTGCTCCTCCTGTTCCTCCTTGCACAAAGGAGGAGGTAGCGGTCCTGCTGCTGGGTTGTTGCCCACCATATCTCCTGGTGTACTGGCCTGTCTCCTGGTATCTGTTCCATGCTCTGGACATTGTGCTGACAGACACAACTACCCTTCTTGCCACAGCTTGCATTGATGTGCCATCCTGGATCAGCTGTACTACTTGAGCAACTTCTTCCTCGTGCTACTGTACCTCTAGGGGTGAGAGCAATGACAAAATGCAAAAGTTACCAAAACAACAGCCAAAAAGGATGAGAACAGAGAAATCATCTGTGGTCACCACCTGCAGAACCACTCCTTTATAGGGGTGGTCTTGCTAATTGCCTATCATTTCTATCTATTGTCTGTTCCATTTGTACAACAGCAGGAGAAATTGACTCATAATCAGAGTTGCTTCATGAAGGGACAGGTTGATTTCACAGAAGTGTTATTGACTTGTACACCATACATGGTATTGACCTTGTACACCATGGTAGTTGGCATTCATTGTATTGGTGTGTCTCAGGGGACAATGACTTACATTATATAGCTCTTATTTACCAATAGGTCTACGACATCACGTGATTAAAAACTGATGAGCTGTCATGGGTGTGTCACATCCTTGAATTGGAGTGGGGGGATGGACTGGTCTATGGACGCTAGGGAGCACAGGAATCAGTCTCAGGTTTATGTTAGGAGGTGATCCCTCTCCCTTCTCCCTATCACCAGGGTCTCCTTGTACATCTTCCCTGGTGTTGCACTACATGCTGGGCATCTTCTCAGCTCCAGCGTGACGCTAGCTGAATCTTTCTAAGCTCTATATAGAAACAGGAGTTCAGTTTTCACTGTATAAGTCATAATCACTGCAAAAGTCAATTACCTGGAAAGGTAGTGGCATCTGGGAAGAACGTAGTGCGGGACAGCCATCACCATCAGTTTTTTTAAACTACTGTCTCCACCAGCTGGAATGGCACCAGTTCAAAGGGCAGTAATTTGGAAATGCTGTCATTCAGAACCATGGCTTGTGAGTGGGGGATGGAAAGCTGAACACTTCCATGGGATGGTGTGGAGAAACTCGGTGACACTGGTGGTGGTGTTGCTGTCACATTCTCTCTTTGTGGGGAGGCATTTGGTCCTGTTGATTGTGAGTGGGAGGAAGAGGCCGAGACTGCAGCAGAAGAGGGAGCAGGAGGAGGACAGATCTGTCATGCTTTTTAAGGTGTGTACTCCACTGCACCTCGTGCTTGGAATTCTGATGATTCGTCATGCAGCTGGTTCTCAGATTCAGAAGATTTGTGCCTTGCTTCAGGATCTGACAGCACAGCATTAAAACCAACCGTCACTTGTCTTGAGAACATTCTCTGAAGAAATGCCATGCCAAGGAGCTCTTTTGAGCTGGCTTTGGTGTGCTGATTTTAGCAGTATGGTGGGCAGTAGATGCCAATGTACTGGCTAGGAGCCACTCACTGTGCCTTTGCACTCTACTCCTTCTTTTGCTGTGCTTCTGGGGCAGAGTAACCAACTCCTCTTCCTCCGAAGTGCGCACTTCAATAGGATGGCCTCAGCTCCATGTGGGGTCTAGGACCTCATTATTCATTGCATCATCTTCCACCCACTCCTCACCCCTGCCCTCATTGCCAGTCTGCAGATTGCAGAAAGATGCTGCAGTTGGCAACTGTGTTTCAACATCTTCAGACATGTGCTGCGGTAGTCCACTGACTGTGTGCACTAGCCCTCACATGTATTCATACTTCAACCTAACGAGTGGTTGGACATCAGTCACTCATCAAAATGCAGAAGAGATTGCTGCATGACTTGATGCACTGACTGCTTGGCTGATTTGCATGGGGGGTGAAGTGCAAGCCCGATGACCATGGTCCTCAGGTGCCAACTCTGCACTTTCTGCAGTGCACCAGGTGGAAGATATTGAAAAGGAACTGGAGGCACTGTCAGCCATCAAATAAAACACCTTTTAAACATCTTGTGGCCTTCACATTTGTGCAGTGGTACTCGTCCCTACTAAAGCACGCATAAAGTTGTGTCACTTGTGTGCACCAGGGAAAGGTGGTGTATTTGGAACGTAGCAGGAACAGAACAACCACAGGCATAATACTCCCACAGGCGGTGTTGCAGAGTGCACACAGAGTCTTAAAGGCACTTTTCTCCCACAGGCAGCGTTGCAGAGAACACACAGAGGCTTAAAGAAACAGTACTCCCATAGGTTGGGTTACAGATTATACACAAAGGATTAATGACAGAGTACTCCCACAGATGCGGTTGCAGAGTACATACAGTGGCTTTATGGCACAGTAGTGGGTGCAGAGTACACACAGTGGCTTTTTGGCACAGTACTCCCACTGAGACACGTGCAGAATACACACAGCGGCTTTTTTGCAGAGTGCACAATCTATTTCTGTCCCGCACTCCAGCTGCATCCTATCCCTATACTAATTAGACTAAAATGGCAGCGGCATTCATATTGCCGCATTTATACAGGCCGAGTCATGTGGTGCGCCATCCAATCACAGCCATACCAATACTTGGCATTGCTTTGATGACTGCGGGAGTGTCCACAGCCTAAAAGATTATTGATTGGCTACACTGCGGCTTGCAATGAACTTTATTAGGCATCCGTACTGTGAGCAGTGACCGGTGTCACATGTAGGGGGCGCTGTGTGTTCCCTCCAGGATGTGCACAAAGGCGTATTGAGGCCTTGAGAGTGCATTGCAGTCACAGGCGTAGCTGTGGTTGCATTGCAGACTAAAGTAAGTATAGGTCTTGGACATGCTAGTTGTCCAAGGCAGATTAGGGAAAACCTGCTCTGGGTTTTTTTGTTTTGAAACAGACTACCGATGGTAGTGGTGCAGTCTGTTTCATTCCTGGCCCAGGTTTTCCATGTGGCCAAAGGCCACAAGGTTGCTAGTTAAAAACCTTGCAGTATAGGGTTTGGGTGTGTCAGGATTACAGTCAGTGTCAGTTTGGTGTTTGCAGGAGTGCAGAGCAGACAGCTTTGCAGAGCTCCACCAGTGTAAATCAACACAGGCAAGTGGATCCAAACATCCAAGGCAACTCAGGGGCCTGGCACCCACAGCGTACACAGCGGTGCAGTTGCCCATGGCAACTGGTCTCGGAGGTGGACTGGCGTGTTTATTGACTGCAAACTGGAGGATATGGTTCCCGGCTGTGGTCCGGAGGATATCGTGTACTGTGTAGTGCTGTGAGTAGAACATTAAAGAGACTTTTCTGTTGGAACTTTGCTGTGTCACTGCCTCATCACTACATAGGGTGCTACCGCTGCACTACAATACCTAAACAGAAAACTGGACAGCTTGTAAAAAGTCCGTGTCCAGGGTTCGGTACCGTACACTAGGTGTCCAGTACGGACCCCGGGTTCACTAATTTTTTTATTTCTTGATTGTTAAAGAAGGAATAGAAGAGAGATTGAAATTTTTCCATTTTTATAAACACTTTTTTCACCTAATTTTTTTACATTTGATTGAGACCAGCATTTAAGCTGTTCACAGAAGCAATTGCTGCTGTTAGACTAAGATGCCAGTTATGTAACATAGCTGCAACCATCATGTATGGAGCTGGCTCCATACACCAGCCCCATACACCAGAGCCTCACATTCATCATACATGTACGGCAGATGTTGGGAAAGCTTTTAAAGGCTCTCACTTTAATAGCCTGGGTGTACTCCATATGGACAGTATATAAAACATTAATGAACAATACTACATATGAACAAAAACAACATTAGAATAGAGTTTTTATGACTTTTCCATGTTCTTGTAAGCTTTCTCCAGTTATTCTAGTTTTAATCTTTATTTTTTTTATATTTATATAGCGCTAACATATTCAGCAACGCTTTCCAGTTTACACACATTATCATCACTGTCCCTGATGTGCTCACAATCTAAATTCCCCATCAGTATGTCTTTGGAATGTGGGAGTAAACCACGCAAACACTGGGAGAACATACAAACTCCTTGCAGATGTTGTCCTTGGTGGGATTTGAACCCAGTACTCCAGCGCTGCAATGCTGTCCACTGAGCAACCGTAGGTTTTTTTCCATACTCCAAAAAACAATCATACACCAAGTTAGGTACTGTTCAGATCTGTGCTGATGGCTCCATTATGGAGACTCTATCACAGATTCTACTCAATATACCAAAAGAAAATAGCACAGCATGCTGCACTATTTTGTTGATTAAAAAAATGGACCCCATAATGTAAACTTGACAAATTCCATTATAGTTTTAATCGAGTTCATCCATGAGATGTATCCACCACTGTTTTCATTGAAGTAAAGAGGTGTCAGAAGAGCCTTAATTGGCTTCCAATAAAATTGGTATAGTGTGCGTCTGAAATAAGGAAGTTCAATTTTGAATTGGAGAAAGAAAATTATGTTAATGGTGACAATATTGGTGACAATATTGATAGAAGTAATGGGAGAAGTAAGGGATAAAGGTATAAGTTTTTTGCTTACAATCCAGAAGAAAAGGTTTATATTTCCTACTCTTTAACTGAATTATACAATTAAAAGACTACTATTTTAGTTCATGTTTTATAAGTAATGCTCCTTCCTTAGCAATCTTTGCTAATTGAGAGAAGTGCTATTGATGTTATCTAATAATAGCTCATTAAAATCCACTTTGAAATTTCACTAAAACAAAATTCAATTCTTTGGGGCTCTGGAGTTTTTTTTGTTTTTTTTAAATAATAGTCTTGTTTTGATCCAGAGAACAGTATCTACAAGTATTTTGTAGCCACTTAGTGCTACCAATATGCATTTGAAGACACACTTGTTTAATTTGATACAGTATAACATTTATGTTCTATACAAATTCTCAGATGCTTTTACTTTTTATTATCGTTTAAGATCTGTACACTTAAGCTGCATAGAACATAGGATTACAGATGAGTAAAGCAAAATTGTTTAGAGAGGCTTGTAGAAGGAGGTTTTTTTTCTTAGTATAAGGCTCTGTTAACATTAACATGATGGCTTCTTAATGGTACCTTGACAGCTATGACGGATCTGTTTTCAAACATATGCAATAAATCCTAAAGAATTAAATTGACTTTAAAAGGACTGTTTACCTCTTAAGAACCTTCATGAAGTAAAAGGAGACCAAAATATAAAACATTTCTCAGATATATGCTGTAGAATTAGGAAAAAGAAAAATATTTCCTCTCCTAATAGGTAATTAAAGTACTGGCCTATTAAGAAGAGACTGGAGTCAGCAGACACTGGGCTCTCTGCTGTCTTACTATTTTTATATCTGTGTGAGGCTTCTTGTTTTGGAACTGGGAGATCACAGATTCATGAATGTTACAGTTGGAAGGGACCTCCTGGGTCATCTTGTCCAACCTCTGCTCAATGCAGGATTCACCAAACCATCTCAGACAGATGTCTGTCCAGTCTTTGAAGACTTCCATTGAAGGAGAACTCGCCACCTCTCGTGGCAGCCTGGTATACTCATTGATCACCCTCACTGTCAAAAAGTTTTTTCTAATATCTAATCTGTATCTTCTCCCGTTCACTTTCATTCCATTGCTTCTCATGTTTTGTGCAAATAAGAATAATGATCCCTCTACACTGTGACAGCCCTTCAGATATTTGTAGACAGCTATTAAGTCTTCTCTTAGCCTTCTTTTCTGCAAGCTAAACATTCGCAGATCCATCAACCGTTCATCATAGGACATGGTCCTACTCACAGTCCGCTCACCATCCTGGTAGCTCTTCTCTGAATTTGCTCCAGTTTTTCGATGTCTTTTTTAAAATGTGGTGACCAGAACTGGACACAGTATTCCAGGTGTTTAGATACCATAGTATGGGTGTAGACTCTGGTCAACTTGTAAACACATAAGGAGATGTATGCTGCTGTGTTTTTATATATGTGGTAATGTAAGAAGCAGACTTATACACAGGGGTAACAATGTTTAACTTGACAAATAATGTCAGTGTGTTATCTCAATAAAGAGGATTAAGATAACATTGCACCAAGTATTGACCAATGACAAGTTATGTGTCAAATTACACATTATTATGCCATGTTATTCCAGTACTGTGTTATATGTGTTAAGGTAAACTGTGCTATATGTGTATATTATTAATAACTTTTGAAGCAATATAAACCAGTATGGCAGTTTACTTTTTCTTAGTGAAGAATAACACTGAAGCCAAGGCTAGACTCAGAAAATGTGCTTCCAGGCTTATATGACGGATAAGCAATAAGCAAAAAATTTTTGAATTTCTTTTGGATTTCTTTTTATAAGAGCTTGTTCACACGACTGTAATGTTATTGAATGGAGCATTGTAGATGAACGATTTTTTTCACTGATTGAATCTATATGTGAAAAAAATTGCAGCATTCACTAGTTTCTGTCCTAAATTGGTTGAGACTTGCCCATAAGTTGAGACTTGCATAAGGAGTAAAGTCCAAGGGCAATTTGAAACTCTGAGGAAAACACTTACAGAAAGCACAGAGCAAAAATTACAACAATACTACAAATGATGTACAATAATAAATTATATTGTGGTACCGTGTTAGCCAGAAAAATCGATGTGAATACTTTTCCGTCCAAAGATGACAACAGTATTCTTAGAGTGATAACTTTATTGACTAACCAGAAAATTATATGTTTGCAAGCTTTCAGAGCGCAGAGGCTCCTTCTTCGGGCAAGATTACATTTGGATTAATAAGAAAAAGACACATTTGAGGCTTACTACAGTGGGAAATGTGTCTTTTTCTTATTAAGGCACTGCCACAATTAGCGATCGCACCAGCGATCACGACAACGACACGACCTGACGAGATCGCTAGTGCGATCGCTATGTGATCGCTAGTTAGATTCCAAACACAACTCATCAGCGATCTGTATGACGACCTCTGTGGTCGTTGGGAAAACCTAGTCCCACCTGCGACGCTGGTGAAGTCGATCATAAAGGGTGTCACACTCAGCGATTCAGGCTCACTAGCGGGACACCAACGACTAAAAAAACGGCTCAGAACGTTCATAAGCGATCAGCGACATTTCAGCAGGGGTCACATCGCTGCTACATGTCACACACAGCTAAGTCGCTAACGAGATCGCTACTGCGTCATAAATGGTGATGCAGTAGCAATCTCGTTAGCGTTCTCGCTAGCGATCTCTCTTAGTGTGGCATACGCTTTAATCCAAATGTAATCTGCCTGAAGAAGGAGCCTCTGCACTCTGAAAGCTTGCAAACATATAATTTCCTGGTTAGCCAATAAAGGTATCACTCTAAGAATACTGTTGTCATCTTTGGACGGAAAAGTATTCACATCAACAATACTACAACAAACTACGGACCTTTCTGATTCATAACAAGGAAAAGAAGCTACACAGATTGTGCCTCAATTCAGGACTCTATACAAACAGATACAAAACAAAACCAAGACCTGACAACTCGGACAACCACTCCATTCCAGACACAAAGGTATCCAACTGTGTCTTCAATCTCTCAGATTACAAACCCAACAAAGTGGAGCTGGCCGTGCTTTCTAGAGGACTCTCATTTTGTCCTACTAAGGCCCTGGATAAAACTGAACTCTGCAGTGATATGGAACATTTTTTCAGGAGACTGCGCCTGAGGGAATACTTCAATGATACAGAAGATTCAGAAAACACTTGGACTGAAGTAAAAGGGATCCCAACAACCTAGAAGAGGTCAGACTGGACACCTCCACCTGGATGCAACCCTCATTTGGATAAATATATAGACTCATTCAGACATTTGATAAAATCCACCATCATAGACACCAACAGGAGTCAAGCATCCAACATCAGTGCCCAGGAGAGAAAGGCCATACGGTCTCTGAAAACCAACAAAGAAATCATCATTAAACCTGCTGACAAGGGAGGTGCAATAGTCATGATGAACACATCAGACTATATGAAGGAAGCAAACAGACAACTGATGGACTCACGCTACTACAGAAAATTGGAGTCAGATCCTACACAGGACTATTACAAGGAACTAAGCAAGTTGGCATCTTGTCTGCCAGACAAATCCATAAGAGCTGATGACCTGATACCAGAAAGTCCAAGAATAGGGACATTCTACATGCTTCCCAAAATCCACAAAGCTGGAAATCCAGGGAAGCCGATTATTTCATTTGTGGACACCCTTACTGAGCAGGTATCTGGATGGGTAGAGGGTGTTCTTAAACCCCTGGTAAAGGATACACCCAGCTACATTCAGGAAACAACTGACCTATTGAATAAACTAGCAGTAATAAGTCGTCTACCAGAAGGAACCATCCTGGCCACCATGGATGTGGAATCTTTGTACTCTAATATCCCACACCAGGATGGATTAAATGCCTGCAAAGTCCTCATGGAAAACACGGGGAATGATGCTGATTCTGTGGTGATACTCACAAAATTTATCCTCACCCACAATTACTTTGAATTTGATGACAAGATCTATCTTCAGGAGACTGGCACAGCTATGGGAAGTAAAATGGCTCCACAGTATGCAAATCTTTTCATGGCCAAGCTTGAAAGCGACTTTTTGTCCTCATGTCCCATCAGACCTCGGGCCTACTACCGCTACATTGATGATATCTTAATCATCTGGACGGAGTCTGAGCAACAGCTAAAGATGTTCCACAAACAGTTTAATCAATTTCATCCCACCATCAACTTAACACTCAACTACTCCAGCACTGAAATTAACTTTTTAGACACCATCATTAAGCTACAAAACATGAAATAGAGACATCCCTGTATCAGAAGTCAATCGACCGTCCAACATTCCTTAAATGGGACAGTTTCCATCCAAAACACATAAAAAACTCTGTTGTCTACAGCCAAGCCATCAGATACAATCGTATATGTTCCAACCCCATGGATAGAGATGAACACCTTGGTCGCCTCAGAAAGACCTTTTTGAATCAGGGCTACCATCCAAGAAAAATTGAAAACCAAATTACAAGAGCCACCAGAATACCAAAGAATCACCTGCTACATTACAAAGCTAAAGAAGAAAATAACCGAGTGCCTCTAGTGGTCACCTACAATCCAAATCTGGAAGTGCTAAGAGGAGCTGCACGGAAACTACAACCTTTACTACAAAAAGATGCCTGATTACAATCCATATTTCCAGACCCCCCACTACTGTGTTTTAGACAACCCCAAATCTAAGAAGCATCATTGTCAGAAGCTCCCTGTCCTCCCCAACAGCTGCAGGAATCTTTCCTTGCAACCAGAAAAAATGTAAAACCTGTCCATCTATAATGACCACGGACAAGATAAAGATCCCCAACTCCCATCAGGACTACAAGATCCCATGTACTTTCAGCTGCATCACATCTAATGTGGTTTACCTAATTATTTGTACGAAATGTCCAACTGGGGGTCTGTATGTGGGGGAGACCGGGCAAAAACTGAGAACAAGGATGAATTCTCATCGCCACACAATAAGAGAAAAAAGAATGGATCTACCTGTGGCCAAACACTTTAAAAGCTAAATTTAAATCTGAGAGAGACAAAAAAGTTTGGGAATATAAACTTATGATGACCTTTGATACACTCAGTGCTGGAATGAATGTATCGCATGGATTTATGTCTTTTTACATCAATTAAGGAATTTGCTCCTAAGACCTTCTGGGGCAAAACAACACAATACCAGACCCCAATCAGAGGGCAATAAAACTTTCACACTCCTTATATATGAACTGTTCCAATATTTATGTTCATCTCTATCTCCCATAATGACAGTTCTGCTTCACGTCACTTGTCTTACCTATTGCATTGTTTCTGTGCTGTGTTGTGTATAAATATGTGATTCTTCATATTTTGTTTTAGTCTTTGCCTGATGAGACCTGAGTAGTCTCGAAAGCTTGCAATTTGTTACCATTTTTTCAGTTAGGCCGGAGTCACACTAGCGAGAAATACGGATGAGTGCAATGCAAGAAAAAATAGCATTGCACTCGGACCAATGTTGATCTATGGGCAGCTCCCATCATCCAATTTTTTCTCGTCCGTTTTATACGTGCGAGTGAAATCGCAGCATGCTGCGATTTGCACCGTATTACGCCCGAGACTCGCCAATGCAAGTCAATGGGTGCGTGAAAACACACGGACCATCAGTGTGACTTGCGATAAATACACACCAGTGTCCTTTAGAAAAGCCTGCAATTCATCCCTGGCTATACTGTAAAATCACACTGACAGGTTTAATAAACAATAGAAAGAATAGATATATACACATAGAATACATATATATATATATATATATATATATATACAGTACAGACCAAAAGTTTGGACACACCTTCTCATTCAACGATTTTTCTGTATTTTCATGACTGTGAAAATTGTAGAATCACACTGAAGGCATCAAAACTATGAATTAACACATGTGGAATTGTACATTACTCTTTACAAAAAAGTGTGAAACAACTGAAAATATGTCTTATATTCTAGGTTCTTCAAAGTAGCCACCTTTTGCTTTGATTACTGCTTTGCACGCAGAAAAGGTGAACGGCTGGACTCTACATGCCTGGTTCCCACCGTGAAGCATGGAGGAGGTGGTGTGATGGTGTGGGGGTGCTTTGCTGGTGACATTGTTGGGGATTTATTCAAAATTGAAGCGGTGAGCTGTCCAGCTCACCACAAATCTCGATTGGGTTCAGGTCTGGTGACTGTGGAGGCCAGGTCATCTGGCGTAGCACCCCAACACTCTCCTTCTTGGTCAAATAGCCCTTACACAGTCTGGAGGTGTGTTTGGGGTCATTGTCCTGTTGAAAAATAAATGATGGTCCTATTAAACGCAAACCCGATGGAATAGCATGCTGCTGCAAGATGCTGTAGTAGACATTCTGGTTCACTATGCCTTCAATTTTGAATAAATCCCCAACAGTGTCACCAGCAAAGCACCCTCACACCATCACACCACCTCCTCCATGCTTCACGGTGGGAAGCAGGCATGTAGAATCCATCCGTTCACCTTTTCTGCGTGCAAAGCAGTAATCAAAGCAAAAGGTGGCTACTTTGAAGAACCTAGAATATAAGACATATTTTCAGTTGTTTCACACTTTTTTTGTAAAGTGTAATGTATAATTTCACATGTGTTAATTCATAGTTTTGATGCCTTCAGTGTGATTCTACAATTTTCATAGCCATGAAAATACAGAAAAATCTTTGAATGAGAAGGTGTGTCCAAACTTTTGGTCTGTACTGTATATATATTTATAATTCAAACACTGCTACATAGTATAATAGCCACTAATTCAATTGCCGGCTATTGTGAAATTACAGAACCCGACATGAAATGACACATGGATTGCATACAGTAAACCATGTCATTTCATGTAGTTTGATATGTGGTTTTGATTAACAATTACATGAGTGTATGTGTGCAAAATTTCAGACGTGTAGGTGTTAATTAAATGTGTAAATTCATTGAAAAAAAATGCGTGGGCTCCCGCGGTATTTTCTCCACCAGACAGGGAAAGCCAGCGACTGAAGACAGATATTAGTA
This sequence comes from Oophaga sylvatica, assembly GCA_033576555.1. Lineage (NCBI taxonomy): Eukaryota > Metazoa > Chordata > Amphibia > Anura > Dendrobatidae > Oophaga > Oophaga sylvatica. The sequence goes on along the minus strand of JARQOD010000001.1, from coordinate 165,510,216 downwards.
GCCCAGAGAGAGACCATTATTTTTGCCCCCCCGGCTACTAACATCTGCCCCCAGCCACCCCAGAAAAGGCACATCTATGAATAAAAATAAAATAATAAAGCAAGCTTATTCTTACCTCTCCGGCGCTCAGTCACGTCCCACGCTGCAATCCTTCACAAAGGGTTAACAGATTTACAGCGGGGAGCGCAGCTAATGCTGCAGCCTCGATGTAAACCCCCGAATGAATGAGCTCATCTCTCCCGGCTGATAGGAGAGGAGGTGATTAGCTGGGAAGCTTAATTGATTGTTTCCCACACTAATCAGTTTAGTTCAGGTCAGCCGGGGACTCACTCTGACGTCACTGATGCTGTGGGGAGTCCCCAGCTGACCTGAACTGAACTGATTAGTGTGGGAAACAATCAGTTAAGCTTCCCAGCTAATCACTTCCTCTCCTGTCAGCCTGGAGAGGAACTCATTCATTCGGGGGTTTACATCGAGGCTGAAGCATTAGCTGCGCTCCCCGCTGTAAATCTGTTAACCCTTTGGGAAGGATTGCAGCGTCGGACGTGACTGAGCGCCGGAGAGGTAAGAATAAGCTTGCTTTATTATTTTCATTTTATTGCAGGAGAACAAGCTAATCGCATGGAGTACCAGTACAATAAAAGATGGTCAAAAACTGTGCATTTATTTCATTAAAATGATTTTTAATTAATGTGTGTGTGTTTTTTTTCCATTTCATACAAGAGGATTAATAATTGAGAGTTGTCTAATTGACAACTCTCAATTATTAACCTGGCTTAAAGTCACCTTTCAATAGCAAGGTGGCCTTAACCCATTATTAACCCATTAGCCACTGCTACAGGGCAATGGGAATAGACGAGCTAAGTGCCAGAAAAGGCGCATCTAATCATAGATGTGACTTTTCTGGTGTGGCTGGGGGCAAATGTTAGTAGCCATGAAAGGCACAAAAATAATGGTCCCTCTCTGGGCTACTAATATCTGTCTTCAGTCGCTGGCTTTCCCTGTCTGGTGGAGAAAATACCGTGGGAGCCCACGCATTTTTTTACAACGAATTTACACATTTAATTAACCCCTACATGTATGAAATTTTGCACACATACACTCATGTAATTGTTAGTGAAAACCATTTATCAAACTACATGAAATGACATGGTTAACTGTATGTAAACCATGTGTCATTTCACGTCGGGTTCTGTAATTTCCCAAAAGCCGGCAATTGAATTAGCGGCTATTACACAATGTAGAAGTGTTTGAACTATAAATATATATATATGTCACAATGACATGTATATATATATATATATATGTATTCTATGTGTATATATCTATTCTTTCTTTTGTGATGTAAAAACTGTCATTTGGATCCATTATATGTCGGTTTTGCAAGCCGGCGAGAAAATCTCGCCGTACGGATGCCATACGGATGACACACGGATGTTTTGATGCGAGGAAATCGCATCCTCGCATTGCACACGGATGACATATGGATCATTTTTCTGCGTATTACGGCGTATTACGGCCGTATAATACGGTCTGATTATTTATCGTTGTGTGTGACACCGGCCTTAGCCATTAAAAGGTATCAACCACTGAGGACTCTCAAGTCTAAATATTTTTCTATCTACTGGCTAACACGGTACAAAGATACACATCTTTCCTATATAAAAAAATGTATGTCATATGGAGACACAGTATAGCATCTGATTTTTACGGATACATTACAATTCTATAAGGTAAGAAACTGTAAATTGCAGTGTGTGTCCTGAAACCTAAAATAATTTTCATGCAAGTTAACTGATAATAAATCCTGAAAAAACTTTGAGATTCAGTAAAATTACTATTATTCAAAAATATTTAGACTTGAGAGTCCTCAGTGGTTGATACCTTTTAATGGCTAACTGAAAAGATGGTAACAAATTGCAAGCTTTCGAGACTACTCAGGTCTCTTCATCAGGCATAGACTAATACAACATCTGAAGAATCACATATTTATACACAAAATAGCACAGAAAAAATGCAATAGGTAGGACAAGTGACGTGAAGCAGAACTGTCATTATGGCAGAGGGATTAACATAAATATGACTAGTTCATAGATAAGGAGTGAAGGTTTTATTACCCTCTGATTGGGGTCTGGTATTGTGTTGTGATGACCCTAAAAGGTCAGGGAGGCAGATTCCTTAATTGTTGTAGAATGACATAAAACTCTGGGATATATTCATCCCAGCACTAAGAGTGTCAAAGGTCATCATAAGTTTATATTCCCAGACTTTTCTATCCTTCTCAGATTTGAAGTTAGATTTTAATACAAGTAATTCCATATCCGTCATGCTATGACCGGGCATACAAAAGTGTTTTGCCACAGGTAAATCCATTCTCCTTTCTCTTATTGTGTGGCGATGAGAATTCATCCTTGTTCTCAGTTTTTGCCCGGTCTCCCCCACATACAGACCCCCAGTTGGACATTTAGTACATATAATTAGGTACACCACATTAGATGTGATGCAGCTGAAAGTACCTGGTATCTTGTAGTCCTGATGGGAGTTGGGGATCTTTATCCTGTCCGTGGTCATTATAGATGTACAGGGAGACCGGGCAAAAACTGAGAACAAGGATGAATTCTCATCGCCACACAATAAGAGAAAGGAGAATGGATTTACCTGTGGCAAAACACTTTTGTATGCCCGGTCATAGCATGACGGATATGGAATTACTTGTATTAAAATCTAACTTCAAATCTGAGAAGGATAGAAAAGTCTGGGAATATAAACTTATGATGACCTTTGACACTCTTAGTGCTGGGATGAATATATCCCAGAGTTTTATGTCGTTCTACAACAATTAAGGAATCTGCCTCCCTGACCTTTTAGGGTCATCACAACACAATACCAGACCCCAATCAGAGGGTAATAAAACCTTCACTCCTTATCTATGAACTAGTCATATTTATGTTAATCCCTCTGCCATAATGACAGTTCTGCTTCACGTCACTTGTCCTACCTATTGCATTTTTTCTGTGCTATTTTGTGTATAAATATGTGATTCTTCAGATGTTGTATTAGTCTATGCCTGATGAAGAGACCTGAGTAGTCTCGAAAGCTTGCAATTTGTTACCATCTTTTCAGTTAGCCATTAAAAGGTATCAACCACTGAGGACTCTCAAGTCTAAATATTTTTCTATCTACTGGCTAACACGGTACGAAGATACATATCTTTCCTATATCAAAATGGAGGATACCAGAATGTACCGCATCTTTATGGAACTGAAACCACTTCTGAAGAAACGTGCACAAATGGACAGCGACATTTTTTTCTTATCTAAATGCAAAAAGGAGAATCTAATTCCTAAAGGACTCTGGATTACAAACCCAATTCTTCACACCTACAATACCCATTATGCACAAAACCTTTGTCACAGGACTTCTGAAAGACTAAGGAACCATCTTTTGCATGTCTGCTACAGCATAAGGAGTAAAGTCCAAGGACAATTTGAAAACTCTGAGGAAAACACTTACAGAAAGCACAGAGCAAAAATTACAACAATACTATAATAAACTACGGACCTTTCTGATTCAAAACAAGGAAAAGAAACTACACAGATTGCGCCTCCATTCCGGACTCTATACAAACAGATACAAAACAAAACCAAAACCTGACAACTCTGACAACCACTCCATTCCAGACACAAAAGCATCTAACTGTGTCATCAATCTCTCAGATTACAAACCCAACAAAGTGGAGCTTGCCGTGCTTTCTAGAGGACTCTCATTTTGTCCTACTAAGGCCCTGGATAAAACCGAACTCTGCAGTGATATGGAACATTTTTTCAGGAGACTGCGCCTGAGGGAATACTTCAATGATACAGAAGATTCAGAAAACACTCGGACTGAAGGAAGAGGGATCCCAATAACCAAGAAGAGGTCAGACTGGACACCTCCACCTGGACGTAACCCTCATTTGGATAAATATATAGACTCATTCAGACATTTGATAAAATCCACCATCATAGCCACCAACAAGAGACAAGCCTCCAACATCAGTGCCCAGGAGATAAAGGCCATACAGTCTCTGAAAACCAACAAAGAAATCATCATTAAACCTGCTGACAAGGGAGGTGCAATAGTCATGATGAACACATCAGACTATATGAAGGAAGCAAACAGACAACTTACGGACACACGCTACTACAGAAAACTGGAGTCGGACCCTACACAGGACTATTACAAGGAACTAAGCAAGTTGGTATCTTGTCTGTCTGACAAATCCATAAGAGCTGATGACCTGATACCAGAAAGTCCAAGAACAGGGACATTCTACATGCTTCCCAAAATCCACAAAGCCGGAAATCCAGGGAGGCCGATTATTTCATGTGTGGACACCCTTACTGAGCAAGTATCTGGATGGGTAGAGGGTGTTCTTAAACCCTGGTAAAGGATACACCCAGCTACATTCAGGACACAACTGACCTACTGAATAAACTAGCAGCAATAGGTTCTCTACCAGAAGGAACCATCCTGGCCACCATGGATGTGGAATCTTTGTACTCTAATATCCCACACCAGGATGGATTAAATGCCTGCAAAGTCTTCATGGGAAACACCGGGAATGATGCGGATTCTGTGGTGAAACTCACAAAATTCATCCTCACCCACAATTACTTCGAATTTGACAACAAGATCTATCTTCAGGAGACTGGCACAGCTATGGGAAGTAAAATGGCTCCACAGTATGCAAATCTTTTCATGGCCAAGCTTGAAAGCGAATTTTTGTCCTCCTGCCCCATCAGGCCTCGGGCCTACTACCGCTACATTGATGACATTTTAATCATCTGGACGGAGTCTGAACAACAGCTAAAGACGTTCCATGAACAGTTCAATCAATTTCATCCCACCATCAACTTAACACTTAACTACTCCAGCACTGAAATTAACTTTTTAGACACCACCATTAAGCTAAAGAACAATGAAATAGAGACATCCCTGTATCAGAAGCCAATCGACCGTCCAACATATCTTAAATGGGACAGTTTCCATCCAAAACACATAAAAAACTCTATTGTCTACAGCCAAGCCATCAGATACAACCGTATATGTTCCAACCCCATGGATAGAGATGAACACCTTGGTCGCCTCAGAAAGACTTTTTTGAACCAGGGCTACCATCCAAGAACAATTGAAAACCAAATTACAAGAGCCACCAGAATATCAAGGAATCACCTGCTACATTATAAAGCTAAGAAGAAAATAACCGGGTGCCTCTAGTGGTCACCTACAATCCAAGTCTGGAGATGCTAAGGGGAGCTGCACGGAAACTACAACCTTTACTACAAAAAGATGCCCGATTACAATCCATATTTCCAGACCCCCCACTACTATGTTTTAGGCAGCCCCCAAATCTAAGAAGCATCATTGTCAGAAGCTCCCTGTCCTCCCCAACAGCTGCAGGTACCTTTCCTTGCAAACAAAAGAAATGCAAAACCTGTACATCTATAATGACCACGGACAGGATAAAGATCCCCAACTCCCATCAGGACTACAAGATACCAGGTACTTTCAGCTGCATCACATCTAATGTGGTGTACCTAATTATATGTACTAAATGTCCAACTGGGGGTCTGTATGTGGGGGAGACCGGGCAAAAACTGAGAACAAGGATGAATTCTCATCGCCACACAATAAGAGAAAGGAGAATGGATTTACCTGTGGCAAAACACTTTTGTATGCCCGGTCATAGCATGACGGATATGGAATTACTTGTATTAAAATCTAACTTCAAATCTGAGAAGGATAGAAAAGTCTGGGAATATAAACTTATGATGACCTTTGACACTCTTAGTGCTGGGATGAATATATCCCAGAGTTTTATGTCGTTCTACAACAATTAAGGAATCTGCCTCCTGACCTTTTAGGGTCATCACAACACAATACCAGACCCCAATCAGAGGGTAATAAAACCTTCACTCCTTATCTATGAACTAGTCATATTTATGTTAATCCTTCTGCCATAATGACAGTTCTGCTTCACGTCACTTGTCCTACCTATTGCATTTTTTCTGTGCTATTTTGTGTATAAATATGTGATTCTTCAGATGTTGTATTAGTCTATGCCTGATGAAGAGACCTGAGTAGTCTCGAAAGCTTGCAATTTGTTACCATCTTTTCAGTTAGCCATTAAAAGGTATCAACCACTGAGGACTCTCAAGTCTAAATATTTTTCTATCTACTGGCTAACACGGTACGAAGATACATATCTTTTCTATATCAAAATGGAGGATACCAGAATGTACCGCATCTTTATGGAACTGAAACCACTTCTGAAGAAACGTGCACAAATGGACAGCGACATTTTTTTCTTATCTAAATGCAAAAAGGAGAATCTAATTCCCAAAGGACTCTGGATTACAAACCCAATTCTTCACACCTACAATACCCATTATGCACAAAACCTTTGTCACAGGACTTCTGAAAGACTAAGGAACCATCTTTTGCATGTCTGCTACAGCATAAGGAGTAAAGTCCAAGGACAATTTGAAACTCTGAGGAAAACACTTACAGAAAGCACAGAGCAAAAATTACAACAATACTATAACAAACTACGGACCTTTCTGATTCAAAACAAGGAAAAGAAACTACACAGATTGCGCCTCCATTCCGGACTCTATACAAACAGATACAAAACAAAACCAAAACCTGACAACTCTAACAACCACTCCATTCCAGACACAAAAGCATCTAACTGTGTCATCAATCTCTCAGATTACAAACCCAACAAAGTGGAGCTTGCCGTGCTTTCTAGAGGACTCTCATTTTGTCCTACTAAGGCCCTGGATAAAACCGAACTCTGCAGTGATATGGAACATTTTTTCAGGAGACTGCGCCTGAGGGAATACTTCAATGATACAGAAGATTCAGAAAACACTCGGACTGAAGGAAGAGGGATCCCAATAACCAAGAAGAGGTCAGACTGGACACCTCCACCTGGACGTAACCCTCATTTGGATAAATATATAGACTCATTCAGACATTTGATAAAATCCACCATCATAGCCACCAACAAGAGACAAGCCTCCAACATCAGTGCCCAGGAGAGAAAGGCCATACAGTCTCTGAAAACCAACAAAGAAATCATCATTAAACCTGCTGACAAGGGAGGTGCAATAGTCATGATGAACACATCAGACTATATGAAGGAAGCAAACAGACAACTTACAGACACACGCTACTACAGAAAACTGGAGTCGGACCCTACACAGGACTATTACAAGGAACTAAGCAAGTTGGTATCTTGTCTGTCTGACAAATCCATAAGAGCTGATGACCTGATACCAGAAAGTCCAAGAACAGGGACATTCTACATGCTTCCCAAAATCCACAAAGCCGGAAATCTAGGGAGGCCGATTATTTCATGTGTGGACACCCTTACTGAGCAAGTATCTGGATGGGTAGAGGGTGTTCTTAAACCCCTGGTAAAGGATACACCCAGCTACATTCAGGACACAACTGACCTACTGAATAAACTAGCAGCAATAGGTTCTCTACCAGAAGGAACCATCCTGGCCACCATGGATGTGGAATCTTTGTACTCTAATATCCCACACCAGGATGGATTAAATGCCTGCAAAGTCTTCATGGGAAACACCGGGAATGATGCGGATTCTGTGGTGAAACTCACAAAATTCATCCTCACCCACAATTACTTCGAATTTGACAACAAGATCTATCTTCAGGAGACTGGCACAGCTATGGGAAGTAAAATGGCTCCACAGTATGCAAATCTTTTCATGGCCAAGCTTGAAAGCGAATTTTTGTCCTCCTGCCCCATCAGGCCTCGGGCCTACTACCGCTACATTGATGACATTTTAATCATCTGGACGGAGTCTGAACAACAGCTAAAGACGTTCCATGAACAGTTCAATCAATTTCATCCCACCATCAACTTAACACTTAACTACTCCAGCACTGAAATTAACTTTTTAGACACCACCATTAAGCTAAAGAACAATGAAATAGAGACATCCCTGTATCAGAAGCCAATCGACCGTCCAACATATCTTAAATGGGACAGTTTCCATCCAAAACACATAAAAAACTCTATTGTCTACAGCCAAGCCATCAGATACAACCGTATATGTTCCAACCCCATGGATAGAGATGAACACCTTGGTCGCCTCAGAAAGACTTTTTTGAACCAGGGCTACCATCCAAGAACAATTGAAAACCAAATTACAAGAGCCACCAGAATATCAAGGAATCACCTGCTACATTACAAAGCTAAAGAAGAAAATAACCGGGTGCCTCTAGTGGTCACCTACAATCCAAGTCTGGAGATGCTAAGGGGAGCTGCACGGAAACTACAACCTTTACTACAAAAAGATGCCCGATTACAATCCATATTTCCAGACCCCCCACTACTATGTTTTAGGCAGCCCCAAATCTAAGAAGCATCATTGTCAGAAGCTCCCTGTCCTCCCCAACAGCTGCAGGTACCTTTCCTTGCAAACAAAAGAAATACAAAACCTGTACATCTATAATGACCACGGACAGGATAAAGATCCCCAACTCCCATCAGGACTACAAGATACCAGGTACTTTCAGCTGCATCACATCTAATGTGGTGTACCTAATTATATGTACTAAATGTCCAACTGGGGGTCTGTATGTGGGGGAGACGGGCAAAAACTGAGAACAAGGATGAATTCTCATCGCCACACAATAAGAGAAAGGAGAATGGATTTACCTGTGGCAAAACACTTTTGTATGCCCGGTCATAGCATGACGGATATGGAATTACTTGTATTAAAATCTAACTTCAAATCTGAGAAGGATAGAAAAGTCTGGGAATATAAACTTATGATGACCTTTGACACTCTTAGTGCTGGGATGAATATATCCCAGAGTTTTATGTCGTTCTACAACAATTAAGGAATCTGCCTCCCTGACCTTTTAGGGTCATCACAACACAATACCAGACCCCAATCAGAGGGTAATAAAACCTTCACTCCTTATCTATGAACTAGTCATATTTATGTTAATCCCTCTGCCATAATGACAGTTCTGCTTCACGTCACTTGTCCTACCTATTGCATTTTTTCTGTGCTATTTTGTGTATAAATATGTGATTCTTCAGATGTTGTATTAGTCTATGCCTGATGAAGAGACCTGAGTAGTCTCGAAAGCTTGCAATTTGTTACCATCTTTTCAGTTAGCCATTAAAAGGTATCAACCACTGAGGACTCTCAAGTCTAAATATTTTTCTATCTACTGGCTAACACGGTACGAAGATACATATCTTTCCTATATTATTCAAAAGCCATTTGGCTACTCTTAAACCTTTTTGATGTTGTTTTGAAGCATATAAATTACAAACATCAAATGTTACCAGTAGATAATCCGAATCAATAGCAATAGTTTTCATTTCATTAAAAAATGACCAATAGCTACTAGGAATGATGGAGTGGATCTTATTAATGGCGTTATAACCTTTTCTAATAAGAAAGTCAGAGGTGATAAAAGCAAATCTACTGATGCCACAATTGGGCTCCCTGGGTGGATTTTGTTATGATTCATGGACTTTTGAGAATATAAATAAACAAAGCAATAGGAAGTTTGTTAATCAAGTATTCACCCATCTTGACATCAATATTTCAATTGCTCACATTTCTCTACACTACTTAAAATAGTAAAGGTGAGATATATCATATAAAACTATTATCTAATGGTTTATCAGTTTTACAATTCAATAACTGAGAAAATATCTCTAATCACTTTTGTCAAATGTTACTAGAGAACCCCCCAATCCACAAATGTAATTACAAGTGTGGTATCCAGCATTAAACTTTTGAGTGCTTCTCTTTTACAGTGGAGGAAATAATTATTTGATCCCTTGCTGATTTTGTACGTTTGCCTACTGACAAAGACATGAACAGTCTTTAATTTTAAGGGTAGATTAATTTGAACATTGAGAGATAGAATATCAAAAATAAATTATATTAATTTATTTGCATTTTGCAGTGAGAAATACAGTATATACTCATGTATAAGCCGACCCGTGTATAAGCCGACCCCCCTAATATTGCCACAAAAAACTGGGAAAACGTATTGACTCGCGTATAAACCTAGGGTGAAAAATGATTATGCCCCCATATGCTCCCTAGATTAGGCCCCCATAAACAGCACAGATTATGCCCCCGTATGATCCACAGATTATGCCCCCATATGCTCCATAGATTTGGCCCCCATAAACTGCACAGATTATGCCCCGTATGATCCACAGATTATGCCCCCATATGCTGCACAGATTATGCTCCATATGCTCCCCTGATTATGCCCCCGTATGATCCACAGACTATGCCCCCATATGCTCCACAGATTATGCCCCCATATGCTGCACAGATTATGCCCCCATATGCTCCACAGATTATGCCCCCATATGCTCCAGATTATGCCCCCATATGCTCCAGATTATGCCCCCATATGCTCCAGATTATGTCCCCATATGCTCCAGATTATGCCCCCATATGCTGCATAGATTATGCCCCCATAAGCTCCAGATTAGGCCCCCATATGCTGCACAGATTATGCCCCTGTATGATCCACAGATTATGCCCCCATATGCTGCACAGATTATGCCCCCATATGCTCCAGATTAGGCCCCCATATGCTCCAGATTATGCCCCCATATGCTCCACAGATTATGCCCCATAGTATACGTCCCTTATGCTGCCGCGCTGCTGCTGCAAAAAAAAATGACATACTCACCTCTCGTCGCTGGGGGCCAGGTGCCGGTGTCCTGAGCAGGCGGTGACACCGGCGCGCTATGGGGGACAGGTGCCGGTGTCACCGCTCGCTCAGGACCCCGGCACCTGAGATATTTACCTGTCACCGGACCGCTCCACCGCTGCGCACTGCTCCCTCTTCCGGGTCCTGGGCAGTGAATGATCAGGCGCTCACTAATGACATCATCGCGCCCTCTGCGTGAACATTCACAGCCAGAGGAGCAGCGCGCAGCGGTGGAACGGGACAGGTGAATATCACCCCTCAGCCGGCGCGTCACTCTCTGCAGCGTCTCCTCTTCTCCCGGTGGTCTCCGCAGCGCCTCCGTCCTACAGCGGTCACGTGGTGCCGCTCATTAAAGTCATGAATATGTGCATATTCATGACTTTAATGAGCTGCACCATGTGACCGCTGCAGGAATGAACCGGAGACCGTGGGAGAAGCAGGGGGGCTGCAGAGACCGTGCGGCGGAGGGGTGAGTATGATCCGACACCCCCGCTCCCCCTCTCCCGCCGACCCCCGTATATGACCTGAGTATAAGCCGAGAGAGGGACTTTCAGTCCTAAAAAATGGGCTGAAAATCTCGGCTTATACACGAGTATATACGGTAAGTATTTGCTCCCTCTGGCAAACAAAACTAAATACTTGATCGCAAAACTCCTGTTGGCAAGCACAGCAGTCAGACGTTTTTTGTAGCTGATGAGTTTTGCGCACATGTCAGGAGGAATTTTGGTCCACTCCTCTTTGTAGATCATCTCTAAATCATTAAGATTTTGAGACTGTCACTTGGCAACTTGGAGATTCAACTCCCTTCATAAGTTTTCCATGGGATTAAGGTTTGTAGACAGGCTAGGCCACTCCATGACCTTAATGTGCTTCTTTTGAGCCACTGCTTTGTTGCCTTGGCTGTATGATTTGGGTCATTTTCCTACTGGAAGACCCAGTCACGACCCATTTTTAATGTCCTGGTGGAGAGAAGGAGGTTTTCACTCAGGACTTTATGGTATATGGCTCCATCCATTCTCCCATTGATGCGGTGAAGTAGTCCTGTGCCCTTAGCAGAGAAACACCCCAAAACATAATGTTTACACCTCCATGCTTGACAGTGGGGACCATGTTCTTTGGGTCATAGGCAGCATTTCTCTTCTTCCAAACCTGGTGAGTTGAGTTAATGCCAAAGAGCTCAATTTTTGTCTCATCTGATCACAGCACCTTCTCCAAATCACTCACAGAATCATCCAGTTGTTCATTGGCAAACTTCAGGTGAGCCTGCACATGTGCCTTCTTGAGCAGGGGGACCTTGCGTGCACGGTGGATTTTAAACCATTACAGTGTAACGTGTTACGAATGGTTTTCTTAGTGACTGTAGTCCCAGCTACCTTGAGCTCATTAACAAGTTTCCACCATGTAGTTTTAGGCTGATCTCTCACCTTCCTCATTATCAAGGATACCCCACGAGGTGAGATTGTGGATGGTGCCCCAGATTGATATCAATTGACAGTCATTTTGTATTTCTCCCATTTTCTTTCTATTGCACCAACAGTTGTCTCCTTCTCATCCAGAGTCTTACTTATGGTTTTGTAGCTCATTCCAGCTTTGTGCAGGTCTATGATCTTGTCCCTGACATCCTTATAAAGCTCTTTGGTCTTGCCCATGTTGTAGAGGTTAGAGTCTGACTGATTAATTGAGTCTGTGGACAGGAGTAAAGATGACTATGTAAGACAGCTGTCTTTAATGCAGGTAACGAGTTAATTAGGAGCGTCTAACAGGTCTGTAAGAGCCAGAACTCTTAATGGTTGGTAGGGGATCAAACACTTATTTCTCACTGCAAAATGCAAATAAATTTATATAATTTATACAATGTGATTTTCTGGATTTTATTTGTGATATTCTATCTCAATGTAAAAATTAATCTACTTTTAAAAGTATTGATTGTTCATGTCTTTGTCAGTGGGCAAACTTACAAAATCAGCAAGGGATCAAATACTTATTTCCCCCACTGTATCTCTATCATGGGTACAACATTTACCCAGTTTACTCCTCATAATCGACTAGTCTAACATATGTTTCTAAAGGATTTAAGGGAGTGGAAGAGGAAATTAAATGTAGTTTTTGCCCTTAAAACAAATTCATGTAAGGTAAGAGTTTTAGAATTGTTACCTGGTAATGTTGTTCACACTTCAGATTTAAAGGGAACCTGTCAGCAGGATTGTGCTAAGTAACCTGCAGACAGTGTCAGGTTGGCGCCGTTATATTGATTAAAATGATACATTGGTTGATGAAATATGTCTTGTGGTTGTTGCTTAATCTTTATTTTCAGTTAATGATATGCTCGATGCTCGTGCTCCGGGGCGGCCTGTGGAGGTGGTGTTCATATGGTGCTCTGCTTAGGTATTGATGGCTTCTGACAGGTCACTGATCCCTCACTGACCTGCCCCCTCTTTTACATCCTTAACCCCTTCATGACCCAGCCTATTTTGACCTTAAAGAGCTTGCCATTTTTTGCAAATCTGACCAGTGTCCCTTTATGAGGTAATAACTCAGGAACGCTTCAACGGATCCCAGCGATTCTGAGACTGTTTTTTCATGACATATTGGGCTTCATGTTAGTGGTAAATTTAGGTCAATAATTTTTGTGTTTCTTTGTGAAAAAAATGGAAATTTGGCGAAAATGTTGAGAATTTTGCAATTTTCAAATTTTGAATTTTTATTCTGTTAAACCAGAGAGTTATGTGACAAAAAATAGTTAATAAATAACATTTCCTACATGTCTACTTTACATCAGCACAATTTTGGAAACAAATTTTTTTTTTTGTTAGGAAGTTATAAGGGTTAAAAGTTGACCAGCGATTTCTCATTTGTACAACAAAATTTACAAAACCATTTTTTTAGTGACCACCTCACATTTGAAGTCACTTTTAGGGGTCTATATGGCAGAAAATACCCAAAAGTAACACCATTATAAAAACTGTACCCTTCAAGCTACTCAAAACTACATTCAAGAAGATTATTAACCCTTCAGGTGCCTCACAGGAACTAAAGCAACGTGGAAGGAAAAAATGGACATTTTAATTTTTCCAACAAAAATTTTCTTTTAGCATCAATTTTTTCATTTTTACATGGGCAACAGGATAAAATGGATCCTAAAATTTGTTGGGAAATTTCTCCTGAGTACAAAGATACCTCATATGTGGTCATAAACCACTGTTTGTACAAATAGAAAAACACGTCACTCCTTATTCTCTTTGTAAGGTGCTCAGATAAGGGATGCCAATCCCAATATAGCAGAGGTAAATAAAACCGGCACTCCAAAAAATGTGAAAATAGTATAGATTTATTCCTAGTACAATCCAAAACATGTGACGTTTCGGTCAATTATCTGACCTTCTTCAGACTAAGGAATGTAAGAAAATATATAACAATCAGCAAAATTATAACACAGTTATCATAACAAAAATTAAAGTCATGTTATAACATGGTTATCATAACAAATAAAGTAAAGTTCTCTAAATGAGAAAATGCTGAGTATGGTACAAACATATCATAATGCATATCATAAATGCGATTCTAAAGGGCAAAAATCAGGCATGAGTCGATCAGGATGTATAGGACCAAACGAGACTAGAGGAGTCACAAAACCGGATGCAATTTCACATACAATAGAATAAACACCGCTAAATATATGAGATGTAAATATGGACATATATACAGTATGATGGTCAAAATGTATGGTGCCAATGGTATAATGAAAACAAAATTCTTACCAGATTGTGAAGGATAAAAGGTGAAATTCTGTGTGACCCCTTGTTACAAATCCAACGCCTTAATGAAATGGAAGGTAAATTCAAGGATAGGGGTGTTAGGGTTCGAGTTACTGCTGCTGCACAAGAGGAGTCTCAAACCAGTCCCGCTGCGGTCCCCCATTCATCTCAATCTGCAGTGGAGCCTGCTCAGCTTAGACGTCGGACCCAGCGTCTCGCCCAGTCTAACAGTGTGCAGAGGATTACTGCTGCTTCTCCAGGCTCTGCTATTGTGGCCAGTACTGGTTAGCGGTGAGCAGACGTCTTTAGGACAAAGTCCTTGTTTTCCCCTTCTGAGCATGCCCAGAGTGAGATCTCTCATTGGAGATCAGGGGTCACATGCTCAGGTACTGCAGCAGCTCCTATTGGTCTGCCAGGAAGGTCCTGTGACTACTGGTGTTCTGGAACAAGTTTCATTGGTCCTTGTTTCTGGCAGGTCCTGTAGCTGTTACTATAAAAGGGTAGCATGGCTGGGCCGCCATGCGCTAATATCAACCATTATATGCTTTGTGCCAGTGTGGTCATGCGTGTGTCTGGTTAGGGCCCGGCTGAAATAAGCCCCTAGAATACCGACTTAATCGGTGAGGAGTTTGGTATGCTAGCTGGTCAGGGTCGGTGTCCTAGATGCCCTAGATTACCAGCATAACCGGTGAGGAGTTTGATTGCCGTATTCAGGGCCTGGCGTTCAGACGCCATAGATTGCGGGTGACTCCCGCGAGGACATTAGCGCATGATCACGTTCTATGTTCTATGTTCTATGTGTACCTGGGTGCCTGACAGGACACAGAACATTTTCTCAGCGGCCCTGTGACATAACAGGGTTCGCTTTCAACGCTAGACAGCGCCCTAGCGTGTTTATTTTGCGACTCAGTTATGTTTAGTGAGTTCGCACACATCGCCATATAGCGCTGCGGCACTCCTTCTAGCGGCTCTGTGAAATAACAGAGTTCGCACATATTGCCACAGCGCATTGCGGTGTTTATTTTGGCGACTCTGCGGGATAACAGAGTTCGCGTCTTGCGCCATTTTACTAGCAGCAGGTTCCGCCTGCACGGTGGACCCGGGCTGCGAACGCACCTCTCTACCTCATATATTTGGTGCGTTCCGCAGACCCTAACATAATATTAACGCCAGGTTCTGGCTAGTAAAATGGCAGATGACCAGCGTCTACCGCAGTACATCCAGCAGCTGGAGGGTAGGTTGGCGGCTCTTGAGCGCACAACCTCAGCTGTGGATGTTACCGCAGTCGCTGTTCAGGCTGCTAGCGTGGCTGCAGCCAGTTTGTCCTCTGCCACCTCTGCTCCTACATTATCCCACCTCCCGCTTCCTGACAAGTTTGCTGGTGACTGCAAGCAATGTCGGGGATTCGTGAGTCAGTGCTCTATACAGCTCGAGCTTCTGGCTGCACGTTTCCCCACGGATCGGGCACAAGTGGGTTTTGTACTGTCTCTACTCTCAGGCAGAGTGTTGGAGTGGGTAACGCCGCTGTGGGAGCGCGACGATCGTGTGGTGCGGAGTGCTCCTCGTTTCCTGGAGGCTCTTAAAAAGGTCTTTTTAGGACCTCAGGTCACCCACGATACGGCGCTACAACTGCTGGCATTGGCACAGGGTTCGTCTTTGGTCAGTCAGTTTTCCGTCCAGTTTCAGACTCTGGCCTCAGAGCTAGACTGGTCGGACAAAGTTCTCATTCCAGTCTACTGGCGAGGACTGGCTGATCATGTTAAAGACGCTTTGGCTACCAGGGAGATTCCCGCCACACTGGAGAAGCTTATCTCCATATCTACCCGCATCGACCTCCGTTTTCACGAGCGGAGGTTGGAGCGGGACCAGTGTAGGCAGAGGATTCGGTTGGCTCCCACCTTTGCCACACCTCTCGAATCCCCGATCTGGCGTCCGAATCCCAAAAGGCCACAGAGGTTCCTCGTGCAGGACCTAAGTCTCGAGTCGTCCGAGTATCTGTGGTCTGTAACCTTTGTCAGCAGACAGGACACTATGCCAACAAATGTTTACAGCGATCGGGGAAGCGATCACGTCTAGTGGCCCTGGGAGGAGGTTCACTAGAGACAGCGGCATTTTCCTCCAAGATGACATATAAAGGGACAGTCACTGTGGACTCTTCCACACTTACAGTCGAGCTTTGTGTGGACTCAGGAGCAGAGGGGAATTTCATGTCATCCACCTTTGCTCATCGCCACGCAATTCATCTGGTAGCGCTCGACAAACCAGTGACTGTCTGGGTAGTGAATGGGTTGACATTGCCCTCGCCAATTACACATCAGACTGTCCCTCTTACTTTGTGTGTACCCCCTTCCCATCAGGAAATTATTTCCCTTCTCGTCCTTCCCGAGGGAATCCTACTGGGAGTACCTGGCTCCGTTCCCACTCCCCTCATATTGAGTGGACCTCCGGTAGGATACTGGGTTGGAGTGAGTCATGTAAGGACAGATGTGTCAGGGAGTGCATTCAGGTTACCACTTCAGAGATACCCGCAGATCTTTCTTCTCTTCCCAAGTGTTATCAGTCATATGCAGACGTGTTCTCTAAAAAGGCTGCGGTGTCATGGGTGCATCGCCATGAAGATCGTCGCGATTGCACATTCTGACTTCTCACAGCTGAGCTGCTGTTTCTTTGTTTTTTGGTAATGAGAGAGTTAATTTTTCCTAGCTCTTTGCTAAGGCTAGGTGCAGCCTCGCCCGGCTGCTTTTGATTATGTTCTAATTAGTTTCCTTTATATTTCTGCCAGTCTGGGTGTTAGACGCCGGTGAAAGCATTCATGTAGTTTAGCAGACTGGATCGGTTCTGAGAATATTTAAGCTAAGAGCTCCTTAGTTGTTTTTACTCTTACAGCTTATAGTTTATCTCTGAGACCTTAGGTGTTCCTACTGTGTGTGAGTGTTGTATGTAAGACTTTATTTACTTTATTTCTTGTCTTTGTTGTTTGTCTTTCTGTTCATTAACCGTTACCTGTTCATTCCTTTGGTGGTATTCAGGGTCCTTCTTAGGACTAGATTACAGTTGGCAGGGATTGATAGGAGACAGGGTTTACGCTGGTGGCCTGGACCTCTGTACCTTTAACAGTACCTCCAGGTAGAGGGATTAGTTAGGACCCCAGTTTAGGGTCAGCATAGACCCCGGTCACCCTCTAGCCGGAGACAGCGTATAACGGATTCCGTATTGACCACTGGACATTCTGTCAGGTAATATTATGTTATCATATATCTATGCGCATGTTATATTGTATGTTGCCCTTTTGATATAGATTACTGTCATCACATATATATATCTGCTATACAGCGTGACATTTTCACCGGCCAAACTAAAGATTCTCCCCAGCTCTCATGGATCCAGTAGCCCAGCTGGCCCGGCAGTTGCAGGGTTGTCCATGGAATTTGCAGACATTAAGTCCAAGGTTTTGTCCCTCCCGGAGCAAACCAGATCTGAACCTAAGGTTGCTCTCCCGGACAGGTTCACTGGTGGGCGGGACAAATTTTTTACTTTCCGGGAGGCATGTAAATTGTACTTTCGGCTGCGGCCTCGGTCATCTGGGAGTGAAGAGCAGAGGGTGGGAATTGTTATCTCGCTCTTACAAGGGGACCCTCAATCTTGGGCGTTCTCTATTCCTCAGGCTCCCCAGATCTCCAGTCAGTGGATCGATTTTTTACTGCCCTGGGTCTGGTATATGATGATCCGGATCGAGTTTCCCTTGCTGAAACAAGGTTACGTAAAATACGGCAAGGAAATCGTCCAGCGGAGGAATATTCTTCTGAGTTCCGTAGATGGGCAACAGATACTCAGTGGAATGACCAGCTCTTAGGAGCCAGTTTTGTCAAGGGTTGTCTGACAAATTAAAAGATGTGTTGGCTCAGTATGATTCTCCTCCATCACTGGAGGCTGCTATGGCCCTCGCTATTCGCATTGATAGACGACTTCGGGGAAGACGCGAGGTAACTCCGCCCCCCATGATGACTCCACCTACTACTAAAGTCCCTTATACTGAGGTTCCCCTGGTCTGTTCTGAGGAACCCATGCAGTTGGGAGGGACATCATTTTGTAGGAGGGAATCGGCGGTGCGCCGCAAGACTAGAAGGTGTTCTTTTGCGGGAGAGAGGGACATTTTGTTGGGGGGTGTCCATCCGGACCTCTTTGAGCCAAGGAGTTAACCTGGGAGTGTGTATTTCGTCCCCAAATCCCTCTCAGTTTCTCGTGCCTGCGGAGGTGGTGATTGGTACTTAGAACTGAGAGGATTTCTGTTTTTCTTGATAGTGGGTCGGGGCTAATTTGGTGGACGCTCGGTTTGCCCAGGTGCATGGTATGCAACTGAGTGTTTTGGCCAACCGGTCCCTATACTCTCTATTGATTCTAGACCTCTTGGTCAAGGTAGTTTGGGTTTACAAGCTGTTCATAACATAGATCTTCGAGTAGGGGCAATACATAAGAGCAATTGTCTTGTTATGTGTTGGAGGGTCTACCTATCCTATTGTGTTGGGACTTCTTGGTTGGTAAACATAACCCAGTGATTGATTGGCAATCCAGAAAGATAAGCCAGTGGGGTGAATTTTGCAAGAATAACTGCATGGCACGGTCATCGGTGCGGTTGTGCCTAGGACTTTGTCTCCTTTTCTGGGGACTTTGGGGAGATGTTCTCGAGGAGGGGTGTTAAAGAGTTTCCTCCTTATCGAGATATGACTGCTCAATAAAGTTGCTTCCTGATGCTTATCTCGTACTTTCCCAAGGGCCGGGAAGAGGTGATCGGTTTTCCTATTCCTCAGGAGGGAGTTGTAGTGTCAGTGTATGCTCTGAGCTTGAGGGGGAGGTATTGGGGGCTCAGGGGGACGCCCTTTTGGGACTTCCAGGGAGACTGATAGTTCCAGATCGCTTAAAAACTGAAGGTTACGGGAACCGTTACAAACGGATGGTGATAGGGAGGAGAGTTTCTGGTCTAGATCTGAAGGTGAACGATTTGTTTGGTTGTCTACCAGGATATAAAACGTAAATTTTCCTCTGGAGGTTGGGCCCCAGATTCATCGGGCCGTACAGGATCAGTTCCATAATTAATCCTGTGGCATTTCGTTGGACCTCCTCCTACGTTTAAAATTCATAATGTGTTTCACAAGTCATTACTTAAAAAGTATGTGGCACCAGTCATACCGTCACCTCTACCTCCTTCAGTGGTGGTCAATGATAACGTGGAAATTCATGGGTCGAAAATCATTGACTCAGTCTCAGTCGCCGATCCCTTCAGTACTTAGTTCAGTGGAGGGGGTATTGCCCTGAGGAGGGGAGTGGGTCCCTGCGTCTGATGTTAACGCAGATCGATTGGTCGGACCTTTCACACAATCACCCGGACAGACCTGGTCATGAGGGTCCGGAGGCCCTTGTAGAAGGGGGGGTACTGTCATGGGTGCATCGCCATGAAGATCGTCGCGATTGCACATTCTGACTTCTCACAGCTGAGCTGCTGTTTCTTTGTTTTTTGGTAATGAGAGAGTTAATTTTTCTAGCTCTTTGCTAAGGCTAGGTGCAGCCTCGCCGGCTGCTTTTGATTATGTTCTAATTAGTTTCCTTTATATTTCTGCAGTCTGGGTGTTAGACGCCGGTGAAAAGCATTCATGTAGTTTAGCAGACTGGATCGGTTCTGAGAATATTTAAGCTAAGAGCTCCTTAGTTGTTTTTACTCTTACAGCTTATAGTTTATCTCTGAGACCTTAGGTGTTCCTATGTGTGTGAGGTTGTATGTAAGACTTTATTTACTTTATTTCTTGTCTTTGTTGTTTGTCTTTCTGTTCATTAACCGTTACCTGTTCATTCCCTTTGGTGGTATTCAGGGTCCTTCTTAGGACTAGATTACAGTTGGCAGGGATTGATAGGAGACAGGGTTTACGCTGGTGGCCTGGACCTCTGTACCTTTAACAGTACCTCCAGGTAGAGGGATTAGTTAGGACCCCAGTTTAGGGTCAGCATAGACCCGGTCACCCTCTAGCCGGAGACAGCGTATAACGGATTCCGTATTGACCCACTGGACATTCTGTCAGGTAATATTATGTTATCATATATCTATGCGCATGTTATATTGTATGTTGCCCTTTTGATATAGATTACTGTCATCACTATATATATCTGCTATACAGCGTGACATGCGGAGACTCTGCCGCCCATCGTCCCTACGACTGTCCTATTGACCTCTTGCTGGAGCAGAACCTCCTCGGGGAAGGGTCTATCCCTCTCTCTTCCTGAGACGGAGGCTATGTCTCAATATATCCAGGAGAATTGGCAAGAGGGTTCATTAGGAAGTCGGTGTCACCAGCAGGAGCGGGGTTCTTATTCGTGCAGAAGAAGAATGGAGAATTACGTCCGTGTATAGATTACAGAGGTCTTAACGCCATCACCGTTAAGAATAAGTACCCATTGCCCCTGATCTTGAGTCTTTGATAGGCTCCGGGGAGCAAGGGTATTTACTAAATTAGATCTGCGTGGTGCTTATAACCTGATTCGCATCGTGAAGGGGACGAATGGAAGACGGCTTTTAATACCAGGGATGGGGCATTATGAATACCTGGTGATGCCCTTCGGGCTCTGTAATTGCCCCAGCCGTTTCCAAGACTTTGTCATTGATATCTTCCGGGATATGCTTTCCACCTTGTAGTAGTCTATCTGGATGATATTCTCATCTTTTCTCCAGATATTGACTCTCACCGGAGGGATGTCTGCAAGTCTTCGACCTGTTACGGGCAAACTCCCTCTATGCAAAGTTGGAGAAATGCATGTTTGAGCAGGAGTCTTTACCTTTCCTGGGCTATATCATCTCCGCCCAGGGATTGGCTATGGATCCTGCCAAACTACAGGCTGTGATGGATTGGCAAGAACCCCATTCTCTTAAAGCGGTTTGCAGGCTTTATGGGGTTCATTAATTACTATCGCCAATTCATTTCCCCACTTCTCCACTTTGGTAGCTCCCTTGGTAGCCCTCACCAAGAAGGGAGCCAATCCCAAATTGTGGTCAGAGGAGGTCTCCAAGGCCTTTACTTCAATTAAGTCCCATTTTGCTAGCGCTCCCATCTTACATCGCCCCGAGGTTGATAAGCCTTTTTTATTGGAGGTTGATGCCTCGTCCGTTGGTGCTGGAGCAGTCCTTTTTCAAAAGGATGCTCAAGGTCGGAAACATCCTTTTTCCCTTCTTTTCAAGACCATCACACAGCGGAGAGGAATTATTCCATTGGGGATAGGGAGTTGCTAGCCATGAAGTTGGCCTTTTCCGAGTGGAGACATCTCCTGGAGGGGGCTCGCTTTCCATTTCAAGTTTTCACTGACCACAAAAATTTGGTCTATTTACAGACCACCCAGCGGCTAAATTCTCGTCAGGCCAGATGGTCCTGTTCTTCTCCGGTTTCATTTCACCCTCCATTTCCTCTCCGGTGAGAAGAACATTCGGGCCGATGCGCTTTCTCGCTCCGTGGTGTCCTCTGAGGAGGGTGGAGGAGGAGCCTCGGTTGATTGTCCCCACAGAGAGCCTAAGAACTGTGGCCCCGGTTTCACTTGAGTCTGTGCCTCCGTGCAAGACTTTTGTGCCCCAATTTGCGACCGGAGGTACTCTCTTGGGCACATTCATCCGGGGTGGGTTGACATTTTGAGGCAAAAAGGACATCTGAGTTGCTGGCGGAGGACATACTGGTGGCCACATATGGTCCTGACGTCAGGGAATACGTTCAGGCGTGCGTCTCCTGCGCCAAGAATAAGTCCCTCGACAATGACCAGCTGGGCTACTTTTCCCTTTACCGGTGGCAGACAGGCCTTGGGAGATGGTCGGGATGGATTTTGTGGTGGGCTTACCCAAGTCTCGGGGCTGCACCATCATCTGGGTGATAACCGACACTTCTCCAAAATGGTGCACTTAGTGCCATTACCACGGTTCCCGTCTGCACGGGCCTTGGCTGCATTGTTCATTAGGCATATTTTCCGCTACACGGTATGCCAGACAAAATTGTCAGTGATCGAGGTCCCCAGTTTGCGTCTCGGTTCTGGAGAGAGCTGTGTCGTTTACTCAGCATTGAGTTGAATCTCTCCTCTGCATACCATCCGAGACGAATGGGTTGGTAGAGAGGGCCAACCAGACCTTGGTCATATATTTGCGACATTTTGTCTCTGCCAGGCAGGATGACTGGGCATCCTTGCTACCGTGGGCTGAGTTCGCTCTAAATAATGCTGTGGCTGACTCCACCGGACAGACCCCATTCCTCCTGAACTACGGTCCTCATCCGCGGGTACCAGTGCCCATGCCTGTGTCTTCCGCCGATTCCAGGGTGGCGGGACTGGGCTGTGGAGCCACGGGACATTTGGGGACCGCACCCAGGATGCCATTCAGGCCTCCAAAGAGAGGATGAGGTCTTCGGCCGATGCCCATCGGCGCCCCGCTCCTACATTTGCTCCGGGTGACCTAGTGTGGCTTTCTGCCCGAAAAATCAGGCTACGTGTAGAGTCCACCAAGTTGGCACCTCGCTTTTTGGGTCCCTTTAAAGTTCTTGAGCAGGTGAACCGGTGGTTTACCGCATAGCCCTTCCGCTCGCCTTGGTATCACCGACACCTTTCACGTGTCCCTCCTGAAACCCGTGGCCATTTCCCGGTTTTCCGAGTCATCTGCCGGGACGTCGGGTTCATCTACCGACGATCATGAGGTGAACGCCATTGTTGGGTGCAAGGTGGTACAAGGCAAAAAATTTTATTTGGTGGATTGGAGGGGTTATGGGCCTGAGGATAGGTCCTGGGAGCCTGCCGAGCATGTTCATGCTCCGCAGCTCATTGCTGCCTTTGAGCGTAGCGAGGCCCAAACAAAGGGTGGCCCTAGGAGGGGGGGTAATGTTAGGGTTCGAGTTCCTGCTGCTGCTCAAGGGGAGTCTCGAACCAGTCCCGCTGCGGTCCCCCATTCATCTCGTCCACAGTGGAGCCTGCTCAGCTTAGACGTTGGTCCCAGCGTCTCGCCCAGTCTAACAGTGTGCAGAGAATTACTGCTGCTCCTCCAGGCTCTGCTATTGTGGCCAGTACTGGTAAGCGGTGAGCAGACGTCTTTAGAACAAAGTCCTTGTTTTCCCCTTCTGAGCATGCCCAGAGTGGGATCTTTCATTGGAGATCAGGGGTCACATGCTCAGGTACTGCAGCAGCTCCTATTGGTCTGCCAGGAAGGTCCTGTGACTACTGGTGTTCTGGAACAAGTTTCATTGGTCCTTGTTTCTGGCAGGTCCTGTAGCTGTTCTATAAAAGGGTAGCATGGCTGGGCCGCCATGCGCTAATATCAACCATTATATGCTTTGCGCCAGTGTGGTCATGCGTGTGTGTGGTTAGGGCCCGGCTGAAATAAGCCCCTAGAATACCGACTTAATCGGTGAGGAGTTTGGTATGCTAGCTGGTCAGGGTCGGTGTCCTAGATGCCCTAGATTACCGGCATAACCGGTGAGGAGTTTGATTGCCGTATTCAGGGCCTGGCGTTCAGACGCCATAGATTGCGGGTGACTCCCGCGAGGACATTAGCGCATGATCACGTTCTGTGTTCGCTTAGCACTTAACTGTGTACCTGGGTGCCTGACAGGACACAGAACTTTTCTCAGCGGCCCTGTGACGTAACAGGGTTCGCTTTCAACGCTAGACAGCGCCCTAGCGTGTTTATTTTGTGACTCAGTTGTGTTTAGTGAGTTTGCACACATCGCCATATAGCGCTGCGGCAATCCTTCTAGCGGCTCTGTGAAATAACAGAGTTCGCACATATTGCCACAGCGCATTGCGGTGTTTATTTTGGCGACTGCGGGATAACAGAGTTCGCGTCTTGCGCCATTTTACTAGCAGCAGGTTCCCCCTGCACGGTGGACCCCGGGCTGCGAACGCACCTCTCTACCTCATATATTTGGTGCGTTCCGCAGACCCTAACAAGGGGTTATCCCAGACCGTTACTCCAGGGTTCACGGATATCCAGAGAAATACCACACGGTCACCTACTAATACCACCAATAGAATTCCGTTTGTCCATACATATCATCCCCTGATATATGGACTCCACCACAGAACCCGTAAGCATTGGTATGTACTTCGGGACAGTTTTCCTGGGATTCCTGAATTCCAGGTTCCCTTCTTACCGTGTTTTAGGAAACCCAGCAAATTACGTAACAAATTAGTGAGGGCCGATATAGGCTCCACCTGGACCATCTCACGGCAATCCTTTCTTGGCACTCAACGAAGGGGTACTTTTCCCTGTTTACATTGTGCACAATGTGCCAATATCCTTAAAGGACCTAATCTTGCACACCCTTGTACTGGTACAACATCCCGATAAAAGGTTTTTTACTTGTTACTCCACATCGGTTGTATATGCCATTAAATGCCCTTGTGGGAAATTGTACATAGGAGAGACCACGCAAGCAATTAAGGATAGAATTTCACATCACAAGTCTGACATAAGAACCATCTTCCCATTCCCTTTAATTTCAATACCGCAGGGCACACAATAGCTCAGCTATGATTCATGGTGTTGGAGCAGGTACACCTTAATAGAAGGGGGTGGCAGCTTAATTAAGAAACTACGTTATAGGGAAGCATACTGGATCCATTCCTTACAGACCTAGAACCCTATTCTAACCTTTCAGGCAAATCATGGATCACTGTGCACTTCCTGTTTGTGTTCCATAGAGCGCTTCACCCATATTCCGCTTTGGCACAATTGACAATGACTCACTTCCGGTCGACAGCCTGGTATGCGTTCCACTAGCGTTCCACCATCTATGCTCTTACATTCTACGTCACTTCCGGGTTCATGTGAACGCCGGAGTATTTCAGACAACACGTGTGTACCTTTTTCAGCGGCATTCTTTACAGCAATTATGCCTCATTGTGTCTCCTATTAGCGCTGCTAGGTGCAATATTCTGGATTTCTGATGGTAAGATTCCTCACCAGCACTTATAAACATTTGGTGGATTACCTACTGATTATATGTGGGACATTTCTCATCATGTATTCAGTCGCTTACCTCTGCGGTTTTTCCCACAGAATTTCACCTTATTTCCTTCACAATCTGGTAAGAATTTTGTTTTCATTACACCATTGGCACCATACATTTTGCCCATCTACTGTATATATGTCCATATTTACATCTCATATATTTAGCGGTGTTTATTCTATTGTATGTGAATTTGCATCCGGTTTTGTGACTCCTCTAGTCTCTTTTGGTCCTATATACACATCCTGATCGACTCATGCCTGATTTTTGCCCTTTAGAATTGCATTTATGATATGCATTATGATACAGTTATA
This sequence comes from Oophaga sylvatica, assembly GCA_033576555.1. Taxonomy (NCBI): domain Eukaryota; kingdom Metazoa; phylum Chordata; class Amphibia; order Anura; family Dendrobatidae; genus Oophaga; species Oophaga sylvatica. The sequence continues at coordinate 165,484,356 of JARQOD010000001.1, read as the reverse complement.
TGAAAAAGTTTGGGCACCCCTATTAATCTTAAGCTTAATGTTTTATAAAACTTGGTGTTTTTGCAACAGCTATTTCAGTTTGATATATCTAATAACTATTGGACACAGTAATGTTTCTGCCTTGAAATGAGGTTTATTGTACTAACAGAAAATGTGCAATCTGCATCCAAACAAAATTTGACAGGTGCATAAGTATGGGCACCCTTATCATTTTCATGTTTTAAATACTCCTACCTACTTTTTATGACTTACTAAAACACTTTTTTGGTTTTGTAACCTCATTGAGCTTTGAACTTCACAGCCAGGTGTATGCAATCATGAGAAAAGCTACTTAAAGTGGCCACTTGCAAGTTGTTCTCCTGTTTGAATCTCCTCTGAAGAGTGGCATCATGGGCTCCTCAAAAAACTGTCAAATGATCTGAAAACAAAGATTATTCAACATAGTTGTTCAGGGGATGGATACAAAAAGCTGTCTCAGAGATTTAACCTGTCAGTTTCCACTGTGAGGAACATAGTAAGGAAATGGAAGAACACTGGGACAGTTCTTGTTAAGGCCAGAAGTGGCAGGTCAAGCAAAACATCAGAAAGGCAGAGAAGAAGAATGGTGAGATCAGTCAAGGACAATCCTCAGACCACCTCCAGAGAGCTGCAGCATCAACTTGCTGCAGATGGTGTCACTGTGCATCGGTCAACTATACAACGCACTTTGCACAAGGAGAAGCTGTATGGGGGAGTGATGCGAAAGAAAACAGAGTCGACTGAGGTATGCAAAAGCACATTTGGAGAAGACAATTTCTTTTTGGAAGAAGGTCCTGTGGACTGATGAAACAAGATTGAGTTGTTTGGTCATACAAAAAGGCGTTATGCATGGCGTCAAAAAAACACAGCATTCCAAGAAAAACACTTGCTACCCACAGTAAAATGTGGTGGAGGTTCCATCATGCTTTGGGCTGTGTGGCCAATGCCGGCACCGGGAATCTTGTTAAAGTTGAGGGACGCATGGATTCCACTCAGTATCAGCAGGTTCTTGACAATAATGTTCAAGAATCAGTGACAAAGTTGAAGTTACGCAGGGGATGGATCTTTCAGCAAGACTATGATCCAAAACACAGCTCCAAATTACTCAGGCATTAATGCAGAGGAACAATTACAATGTTCTGGAATGGCCATCCCAGTCCCCAGACCTGAATATCATTGAACATCTGTGGGATCATTTGAAGAGGGCTGTCCATGCTCGGCGACCATCAAACTTAACCCCTTTATTCCATCAGACGTACTATTCCGTCCATGTGACCCTGGACCTAATTCCCATGGACGGAATAGTACGCCATGGGCGATCAGCTGCGCTCCCGGAGGGAGCGCAGCTGATCGCGCGGGTGTCAGCTGATTATCACAGCTGACACCCGTGACTGTGTGTCAGGAGCGGTCACGGACCGCTCCCGGCACATTAACCCCTGGCACACCGCGATCAAACATGATGCGGTGTACCGGGGCACAGGGGAGGATCGCGCAGGCAGGGGGCTCCCCGCGCGCTCCCCTGAGACCCCCAGAGCAGCGCGATGTGTCGCGCTGTTCCGAGGGTGCTCCTCCCTCCAGGTCCCTGGATCCAAGATGGCGCCGGGGTCCTGCAGGGAGGCGGCTTCTCAGTGCCTTGCTGAAAACAGGCGTGGGGAAGCCTGCAGCGATGCCAGAGCGATCGCTGGTGTGACAGAGTGCTGTGCACACTGTCACACCAGCGATCTGCTAAAATACTGTGATGTCCCCCCTGTGACAAAGTAAAAAAAATAAAATAAAAAGTGGTAAAAAAAATCAAAAAAAAAAAAAAATTTCCCCAAAAATTCATTTTTTCCTGTAAATAAAAAAACAAAACAATAAAAGTAAATATTTAGTATCGCGGGGCCCGTAACGACCCCCCTATAAAACTGTCCCATAGTTAACCCCTTTAGTGAACCCCTTAAAAAAAAAAAAAAACGAAGCAAAAAATCAATGCTTTATCATCATACCCGCCGAACAAAAAGTGGAATAACCACACGATCAAAAAGACCGATAAAAATAAACATGGTACCGATGAAAAACGTCATCTTGTCCCGCAAAAACGAGCATCATACAGCATCATCAGTGAAAAAATAAAAAGTTAGCTCGCAGAATAAAGCGATGCAAAAATAATAATTTTTTATATAAAATTGCTTTTATTCTATAAAAGCGCCAAAAACATAAAAAAATGATATAATGAGGTATCAACCGTAATCGTACTGACCTGAAGAATAAAACTGCTTTATCAATTTTACCACATGCGGAACGGTATAAACGCTTCCCCAAAAGAATTTCATGAATTGCTGATTTTTGTTCATTTAACCTCCCAAAATCGAAATAAAAAGCGATCAAAAAATGTTTACGTGCTCAAAAATGGTACCCAAAAAAACGTCAACTCGTACCGCAAAAAATAGACCTCACATGACTCTGTGGGCCAAAATATGCAAAAAATTATTGCTTCAAAATGTGGTGATGCAAAAAACTATTTTTTGCAATAAAAAGCGTCTTTTAGCGTGACAGCTGCCAATCATAAAAACCCGCTATAAATAGTAAATCAAACCCCCTTTATCACCCCCTTGTTAGGGAAAATAATAAAATTAAAAAAATGTATTTTTTCCATTTTCCCGTTAGGGTTAGGGTTGCGCTAACGTTAGGATTAGGGTTGGGATTATGGTTAGGGGTGTGTTGGGGTTAGGTTTGTGGTTAGGGTTGGGACTAGGGTTAGGGGTTGTGTTGGGGTTAGGGTTGGAGTTAGAATTGGGGGGTTTCTGCTGTTTAGGCACATCAGGGGCTTTCCCAAATGTGACATGGGTTGATCTCAATTCCGCCAATTCTGCGTTGAAAAAGTCAAATGGTGCTCCTTCACTTCTGAGCTCTGTCATGCGCCCAAACAGTAGTTTACCCCGATATGGGTATCAGCGTACTCTGGACCCCAAGAGTTATTGTGCAATTTTGGCCTATTTCTCTGTTACCCTTGAGAAAATAAAAAACTGGGGCGACAAAATCATTTTTGTAAAAAAAAAGATTTTTTTGTTTTTACGGCTGTATGTTATAAAACTTCTGTGAAGTACTTGGGGCTTCATGGCTCACCACACTTCTAGATAAGTTCTTGTGGGTCTATTTTCCAAAATGGGTCACTTGTGGGGGGTTTCCACTGTTTAGGCGCATCAGGGGCTCTCCAAATGCGACTTGAGCCCCCAGACCATTCCATTTAAAGTCTGCAATCCAAAACATCATACTTTCCTTCCCAGCCCAGACTGTACCCATACAGTCGTTTTCTCCCCCATATTGGGGTATCAGCGTACTCAGGACAAATTGGGACAACACATTTTGGGGTCCAATTTCTCTGTTACCCTTGTGAAAATAAAATATTGGGGGCGAAAAAATCATTTTTGTTTGAATGCAGATTGCACTGTTCTGTTAGTACAATAAACCTCATTTCAAGGCAGAAACATTACTGTGTCCAATAGTTATTAGATATATCAAACTGAAATAGCTGTTGCAAAAACACCAATTTTTATAAAACATTAAGCTTAAGATTAATAGGGTGCCCAAACTTTTTCATATAACTGTATGTTTGTACCATACTCAGCATTTTCTCATTTAGAAAACTTTACTTTATTTGTTATGATAACCATGTTATAACATGACTTTAATTTTTTTTTATGATAATTTGTGTTATAATTTTGCTGATTGTTATATATTTTCTTACATTCCTTAGTCTGAAGACGGTCAGATATAATTGACCGAAACGTCACATGTTTTGGATTGTACTAGGAATAAATCTATACTATTTTCACATTTTTTGGAGTGCCGGATTTATTTACCTCTGCTATATTGGGATTGCATCCTTATCGAGCACTTTACAAAGAGAATAAGGAGTGACGTGTTTTTCTATTTGTATATACAGCCTTTACACGGCACCCTTATATCATTAGTTTCCTTTTCCGCTTAGTTTTTTCAATTTTTTACTATTTTAAGAGATACCACCACAGGTTTCCCTTATAGTGATACCCAAGTAGCAGCTATTGTTGCCCAAGTGACTACACCCAGCGATTTTTTACAAATCTCAGGCAACGAGTTTAAATCACGAGACTTGGAATGTGAGTCCAGACATCTTGTAGGCCTTGAACTGCACACTACCTATTGCTGAGTATATAAAAACCCAAAGGATCCCGAGGGGCCTGCGTGTATCCCTGAGACCTACGCTGTTTCAGGATAACACGGACTTTTGCCAGAAGTTCGAGCAAATACTAAATAAATGTTCACTGGACCTTAGACTTTGATCTTGGAAAATCTCAACACTGAAATTAAGACCTGCCAGAAAAGATTTCCAGCATATAACAACAATTGGGGGACTCTTTACCCATAGAAGATTTTGAAACTATCCAAACCCGAACAAAGGCTCTGGAGAGTGCGTCTGCCTTGATGTTCTTGTTAGCTGGACGGAAATGAAGGACAAAATTGAAACAAGCAAAAACAACGCACACCGGGCTGACGGGGATTCAGCCTAAGAGCAGATTGGAGGTAGGCAAGATTTTTATGGTCGGTGAATATGACTACCTGGTGATGACCCTCAAGCAGATGTCTCCATTCTTGCAGAGCCAACTTGATAGCCAACAGTTCCCGATCTCCAACGGAGTATTCCTTTCTGCAGGAGAAAAAACCTTGGAAAAAAAATCACAAGAGATCTTCCGACCGGTAGATGCCTTCTGGGTGAGAACTGCTCCTGCACCTATGGAAGAAGCGTCTACCTCAAGAAAATTGCTCATTAGAATTAGGATGATGAAGAACGGGTGCGGAAGCGAAGGCTTTTTTGAAGAAACAAAGGCCTCTTCTGCCTCGGAGGACCATTCCTTGGAGTTTACACCTTTCCGGGTTAAAGCTGTGAGGGGAGCCACTCGGGTGGAAAAGTATGGAATGAATTTCCGGTAGTAGTTGGCGAACCCAGGAACCATTGTATGGCTTTTAGCCCAGACGGACGAGGCCACTTGAGGACGGCAGACAACTTCTCCGGGTCCATCTTTAATCCTGTGGAAGATACAATGTACCTAAGAAAGGCAAAGAAGATTGCTCAAAGAGGCATTCTCATATTTGGCATATAGCCTGTTCTCTCTCAGTCTTTGTAAGACCAGGCGTACTTGCCTCCGGTGTGAGGCCAGGTCTGCAGAGAAAATAAAAATGTCGTCCAGGTAGACAACACACAAGTATAGAGCAGGTCCCTGAAAATGTCATTAACAAATTCCTGAAAGACCGCAGGTGCATTGCTTAGGCCAAACGGCATTACAAGGTATTCGTAGTGGCCATCAAGGGTGTTGAAGGCTGTTTTCCATTCGTCTCCTTCTCTGATTCGGATCAGGTTGTAGGCCCCTCTGAGATTCCAATTTAGTGAAGATCTTGGCCCTCGAGGACGATCAAACAGCTCTGAAATAAGAGGTAATGGATACCTCTTTTTACCGTGATCTGGTTTAGACCCCGGTAGTCGATACAGGGCCGTAAGGATCCATCCTTCTTCTTCACAAAGAAGAATCCTGCTCCTGCCGGTGAAGATGACTTCCGGATAAATCCTCTTGCCAGGTTCTCTTGGATGTAGTCCGACATAGCCTGAGTCTCTGCCTGAGAAAGAGGATAAACTCTCCCGCGAGGAGGAGATGTTCCAGGTAGAAGCTCTATCTGACAGTCATACGACCTGTGTGGAGGTAGCTTCTCAGCCTCCTTATTTCCAAAGACGTCAGAGAAGGACCAATAGGAGGAAGCAACCCTGGCAGGATATCAGGCTGGACTGGAGGCGAGACAGGTTGGATCCGGATTAGGCATCGATTCATGCAGGTATCTCCCAACGCAGAACCTCTCCAGTTCTCCAATTTAGGACCGGTTCATGCATCTGGAGCCAAGGTAAACCTAAACGCAAGGGATGAGACAAACTGGGATATACATAAAAACGGATTCTTTCAGCATGCATTAGACCTACCCGGAGTTCCACCAGCTCGGTCTGAAACTGGATGGGCTCGGTCAGTGGTTTGCCATCTACCGCGGTCACCCGTAACGGATCAGGAAGACGCTGGACTGGTAAGCGGTAATCATCCACAACCGCCTGCTGGATATAGTTCCCTGCAGCTCCAGAATCCAGTAAACAATGTTTGGAGAATTTTATTGCTCCACAGGACACAGAGACCGAGATTTGCAATGAGGGAGAGGACTGTTCTCTACCTAGGTGGCCTCTCCTACCGAACCTAGGCACTGGAGTTTCCCGACTGTCAGGATCCCGTCTGGGTTGGAGCCGATGTTACTGCAAACACTAGGGAAAGCAGAGGCAGGTAGCGTAGTCAGGTGGCAGCCGGAGGTCGGTACACAGGAAAGGCATTCAGTAGCAGAGGAGCAGGCAGATAACGTAGTCAGGTGGCAGGCCGAGGTCAGTTCACAGGAGAGCAGTGTTTGTAGCAGCAGGAACAGCAGGAGAAAGAGCTTGACTAAAGGCTGGAAGCACAATAATCTCGCAATGACACACCCACAGGGCCAGGTTTATATAGGGTGTGTAATTGGCAATCAGAGGCCCAATCAAGAGAGCACTAGGTGTAGCCAATCAGGAAGAACAGTCAATGGTATCTGGGTTCAGCAAGGAACTTTGCAGCCAGCAGAATAGCTCAGATGGTATAGCTGCTGGCCGGTGGACAAGAGGCACTGGGTTCGATTCCTGACAGTATCCCCTCCTTCCAGGATGGCCTCTGGACATCTCAGGAGCTGGCTTACCTGGGTACCTCTGATGGAAGGCTCTTGTAGTCCAGGAGCATGGACGTTGTCCTTTGGTTCCCATGAATTTTCCTCTGGTCCGTAACCTTCCCACTGCACCAGATACTGCAGTTTACCTCTGAATTTTCGGGAGTCCAGAATCTTATTCACAATGTATTCTTCTTCACCACGGATCCTTTCTGGTGGGGAGGTGGCTGAATTCTTCCTGGAAACGGGTTTTCACAGAAGGGTTTGAGCAAGGATATGTGAAACACTGGATGAATCCTCAGATTGTTGGGAAGTTTTAAACGAAAAGCAACCTGGTTAATTTTTGCAGAAATTTGAAAAGGTCCAATGAATTTCTGACCCAATTTGGAGGATGGCACCTGTGTCTTAAGGTTTTTAGTGGACAGCCAAACTTTGTCTCCAACCTGAAGAGCAGGGGGCACTCTCTGATGTTTATCTGCTGCTTCCTTATATTCTTCCTGGGTCTTGAGTATATCTCTGATAATTCTTTCTGGGATTCCTGTAATTTTGCAAGCCTGTCATTAACAGCAGGAATGGGAGTGTTCACTGGCAGATTAGGAATAAATACTGGATGTACTCCATAATTAGCAAAAAATGGGGTTTGAGATGTAGCGCTATGTATGGAGTTGTTGTAGGCAAACTCTGCTGTTGGTAAATAGTCCACCCAGTCATCCTTAAGATAGGAAATGAAGCAACGGAGGTATTGCTCCAAAGTCTGGTTCGTTCTCTCCGTCTGGCCATTGGACTGAGGATGAAAAGCGGTAGAAAGATTCACCGTGACTCCCAAGGCTGTACAGAAACTCTTCCAAAATTTTGACGTAAATTGAACGCCTCTGTCAGACACCACGTTGTCAGGAATTCCATGTAACCTGAATACCTCTTTGATCATCAGTTCTGCAGTTTTTTCAGCAGTAGGAATTCCTTCAGTTGGAATAAAGTGGGCCATTTTTTGTGAGTCGGTCCACTATGACAAGGATGACGGTCATCTGTTTGGAAGGGGGTAGTTCCACAATAAAATCCATGGAAAATAGATCCCCAAGGCCTGGATGGAACTGGGAGTGGTTGCAAGAGTCCTAGAGGAGACGATCGTGGGGTCTTGTTTCGTGCGCATGTTAAACAGGTTGAAACATATTTCCTCACGTCCTTCCTACAATTAGGCCACCAAAAGAAACGAAGTAGTAAAGTCTTGTGTTTTTGCAACCCCAGGAGTTCCTGCCAGTTTAGAATCATGGACACTTTGAGGACTTCAAGGCGAGAAGATTCAGGTACATATATTTTTGTGTTTCTGCATCCAAAACCCCTCTTTGAATGAAAGATCGACGTCTTCCGAAGGATGGTTAAGGAAAGAGTCCTCTTGATATCCATCTTTAATTCTATTACATAGTCCTCTAGAGTGCAATATTCCCAAAAATTTTTTAGGGCCTAGAATTGTATCGTCATTACTAGACCTCTCCTGAGGTTCCGAACACATCCTGGACAGAGCGTCAGCCTTGCCATTTCTTGAACCAGGCCGGTAAGAGATTATAAAATTGAATCTTGAGAAAAATAAGGCCCATCGTGCTTGTCTTGCAGACAATCTTTTTGCTGTACGGAGGAATTCAAGATTCTTGTGGTCCGTGAGGACAGTCACAGGGTGATTGGCACCTTCCAGAAGATGTCTCCACTCGGAGAAGGCAACTTTAATGGCTAACAGTTCTTTATTACCGATGTCGTAGTTCTTTTCTGCAGATGACATGGTGTGGGAAAGAAACGCACATGGGTGAAGTTGATCTTGTCCCCAACTCGCTGAGACAGAATGGCTCCCACTGCAGAGTCCGAGGCATCCACTTCGACAGTAAATGGCAATTCAGGATTTGGGTGTACTAACAATGGAGCAGACGTAAAAAGAGTTTTCAACTTGTCAAAAGCCTCCTGTGCCTCCGGAGACCAGAAAAATGCTTTGGTCTTTTTTGTTAGTGTAGTAATGGTAGTATGATCCGTGAAAAGTTCTTTATAAATTTTCGGTAAAAATTTGCAAATCCTATGAAACGCTGGACGTCTTTTAAATTTCTTGAACAGGCCAGTCCACTACAGCATTGATTTTGCGGGATACATGCTCAGACCTTCTGGGGAGATGATATATCCCAGAAATTGGATACTAGTTTGTTCAAACTCACATTTTTCAAGTTTAATGTAAAGCTGATTCTCCTGTAGTCGTTCCAAGACTAACTGGACGTGCCTGCGATGCTCTTCCAAGGTGTCTGAAAATATAAGAATGTCATCGAGATAAGCCACAACGAATTGGTCCAAGAAATCTCGAAATACATCATTAATAAAATGTTGAAAGGTGGCTGGGGCATTGCTAAGGCCAAAGGTCATAACCAGAGATTCAAATGTCCATATCTCGTTCTGAAGGCGGTCTTCCACTCATCTCCTGGCGAATCCGTATGAGGTTGTAAGCCCCTCTAAGATCCAGCTTCGTAAAGATTTTCGCAGAACGGAGTCTCTCAAATAGTTCAGGAATCAAGGGTAGGGGTAGCGATTCTTGACAGTGATATTATTCATCTCTCTGTAGTCAATACATGGCCGCAGAGTGGAGTCTTTCTTTTCAACAAAGAACAGGGGTGCCCAGCTGGAGATGTGGAAGGTCGAATAAAGCCTTTCTCTAAATTTTCATCCAGGAACTTTCTTAATACCTTCAATTCAGGTTCGGAAAGATTGTATATCCGTCCAAATGGAATGGTTGCTCCTGGCAGCAATTCAATGGGACAGTCGTAAGGACGGTGAGGAGGTAATTGATCTGCTTTCTTCTTACTGCAGACATCAGAGAACTGCTGATATTGAGGTGGTAGTTTCTCTTCCTTCTCATGCGAAATCTCAGAGATTTGGACTTGTTGGAGAACAGGGGTTCCTTATGACAATTATTCTTACAGTAGTCAAATGGAAAGGTGATGGTCCTTGATGCCCAGTTGATAGAAGGGTTATGGACTGAAAAACCAGGGGATCCCTAGAATAACCGGAAATTTCGGAGATGAAATAAAGGGGGAAACTGACAGCTTCATGATGATCCGGGTCGATACGAATCTCCAGTTCGATTGTCTCATGCGTGACAGGTCCAGAAGACAAAGGTGATCCATCCACAGTTTCCATTTCAATTGGTGTGGATTTGGTCCTACTGGAAATATTATTATCACGTGTAAATTTTAAGTCCATAAAATTTCCTCCTGCTCCCGAATCCAACAGGGCAGAGCATTGTATTTTTTGGGTGCCCATTACAACCTGAATGGGGATTACAAAATGAGATGATGTAGTATGTATTTTGTCTATTTCTGGCGTTACTGATTAGATAGTCTGCAAGATGGAATCCGACTGCTGAGAAAGGTCCATATTGCTGGCAGACCTGTTGTTGGTAAAGGCTATAGTCTTTTTGTTAGGACAGTTTTATGGCATAGTGTCCAGGGTCCCACAATAGAGGCAGAGATGTTCTGCATGTCGCCTCTCCTTCTCCTGTGCAGAGAGTGGTCTTCGGATGACGTCGATCTGCATCGGTTCAGACACGACTTGCGTCTTTTCTTGGTGGTCTGATGCTGAAAATGAGAAGCCAGGGCTATTCCCAAGTGCTCGCAATCTCTCCTTTCTCCTTTCAGTAAGTCCCCTTTGGGCAATCCGATACACAGTTGAATAAAGTCCTCCAACTGGTCAGGGGTCTCAACCCTGGCAAGCTCGTCTTTCACTGGTTCTGATAACCCTCGTCGGAATTGACTTCTCTGGGCCCCTGGATTCCAGGTGGTGTCGGCCACCCAGCGACGGAACTCCGATGTATATTCCGCAACAGAGCGACGTCCTTGGCGCAAATTATGTAATTTGGTTTCTGCTGTGGCACAGCGGTTTGGGTCATCAAAAACTTGATTCATAGCTGCGATGAAAGCTTCCAGGTCATTAAGGAGGCATAGTCCTTTTCTACATAAGGTGAAGCCCAAGCAAGCTTCATCCGTCAGGAGATTTATCATGAAAAAAACTTTCTTCCTCTCACTGGTAAAGGGAGCAGGTTGCATCTGGAAGTATATGCGGCATTGATTGAGGAATCCTCGGTACTGCTGGCGATCCCCACTGAACTTTGCAGGCAGCGGCAGCCGCGCGTTTGATTCGGACCCCGAATTGCGCACGTCCAGAAGTTGTTTTGAAGCTCAATTACTTCCTGTTGTATCACCGTGAAATCAGTTTGTAACTTGGAATATTTTCCTTGAGAGTCCCGTACAAAAACTTTGAAGCTCCGTAACTTGCCGCCTCAGGGTGTTCACAGCGGACTCCATTTTGGCGCGAGATTATTCTGTCAGGATCCCGTCTGGGTTGGAGCCGATGTTACTGCAAACACTAGGGAAAGCAGAGGCAGGTAGCGTAGTCAGGTGGCAGCCGGAGGTCGGTACACAGGAAAGGCAATTCAGTAGCAGAGGAGCAGGCAGATAAGTAGTCAGGTGGCAGGCCGAGGTCAGTTCACAGGAGAGCAGTGTTTGTAGCAGCAGGAACAGCAGGAGAAAGAGCTTTACTAAAGGCTGGAAGCACAATAATCTCGCAATGACACACCCACAGGGCCAGGTTTATATAGGGTGTGTAATTGGCAATCAGAGGCCCAATCAAGAGAGCACTAGGTGTAGCCAATCAGGAAGAACAGTCAATGGTATCTGGGTTCAGCAAGGAACTTTGCAGCCAGCAGAATAGCTCAGATGGTATAGCTGCTGGCCGGTGGACAAGAGGCACTGGGTTCGATTCCTGACACCGACTTCTTAGGACAGGAATGGATCAGATGCTCAGAACTACCGCAGTAGTAACAACTTCCTTCCTTGCGACGCGCCTCCCGGCGGCGGGTTGCGAAACTTACACGGTCTACCTCCATGTCCTCTGGAGAGGAAGTCGAGGCACCTGTTTTGAACAAGCTAGAGTCCAGGTGATAGGGCCTTTTGTCCCGCTTGATCTCCCTGGAGTGCTCCTGAAAATGCAGGTCAATTCGGGTTGCCAAGGATATTAGCTCTTCCAAGGTGGTAGGTCTGTCCCGTCCCGCCAGCTCATCCTTGATTCTTCCTGACAGGCCTTCCCAGAAGTTAGCTACCAAGGCTTCATTCTTCCAAGATAATTCAGACGAGAGGGTGCGAAACTTAACCGCATATTGAGCCACCGTGAGAGTTCCTTGGTGCAGGCGAAGCAAGGCTGAAGTGGTCGAAGTGGTGCGACCAGGTTCATCGAAGGTCCTGCGAAAAGCCTCTAGGAAAGATTGAAGATCATTTACCAGCGGGTCCCCTCTCCCATAGCGGGTTTAGCCAGGCGAGAGAATCTCCTCCCAGATGTGACATGATGAAGCCCACCTTGGCTCGGTCAGAAGCAAACATATGCCCCAAGATTTCGAAGTGTAGAGTGCACTGATTGAGAAAACCCGACACTGAGTAGGATCACCCTGGAAGCGGGTAGGAGCCACAGGCGAGGTCCTTTACTTGCCATGGGGACTGGTACCTGAGTGCTGATAGAAGAGTCAGGTGCAGACGAGGACACCAGGGAATCCATGCGAGTAGACAAGCTGCGTAGATAAGTCGTGATCTTGTCCTGTTGAACTCCTAAACGGGCCACCTCCTGGCACAGTTCCATGGTCGGAGGTCTCTGGGATCCAGCGGGTTCCATGGCCGGAGCAATCTGTAACGAATGGAAGCGGAGGCAGAGATGGTGAAGTTCACATTCGTCTTTTATTTTGAAGTGGAACCTCGAGACCGCGGTCCGGGGGACTCTGTAGGGGGCGTGACTAGTGAGCCCCGGGTACCCGTAGTAGGGCCCCTCGAACAGGACCAGAATGGAATACCCGGAGGACACAGGTGCTACCTGCAGTTAGACCCCAGACACGTGGCAGCTGTCCCAGAGGGACCAAAAGGGGTAACAGATAAGATAGCAGAAACCTGTGGAGGGTTAATCGTAGATGAGGAAGGTCCTGGTTCAGAGTGGATGGTAGCAGGCTGGCTCCAGTAACCTTGTCACAGTCCACGGACTCGGATGGCTGATGGTGGAACGGGATGACACTTGCGCCAGTGATAGCCGAGATTGTCAGAGATAGCCGGATACAGGATCCCAATGATCTGTGGAGACAAATAGAATGAGCGAAGCACAGAGACTGCTAACGCAGCGCAGACAGATCAGAGTCAGAACCGGATGTAGCAATGATAGAAACACGTTGCTCCGGCACTCCCCCTATTGTGGAGTGGCCAGATATAGTAATCAGTGCATTGACATTGGTTGATTGACATTTTCAAAAAATGCACGCTGCCCCTTTAAGAGAGAGGGTGGAGACGGCCTTGCGTCCTAAGTATTTTCTGGAGGCCTGCTGGCAGCATGCCAGGAACTGGGAGAGGAAGCAGGACGCTGGGAAGCAGAGGGTGCAGAAGGTACGAGACCAGAACGGAGAGCAGAGCCAGCACGGGGACCGAGTGTAACATCAACTATGGTTACAAATTACTTCTCCTCCCCTATCGATGTTCTCCCTCACCGGTCATTTCCCTTTGACTACTGGGCCTGTAAACTGGACACATTGCCTGAATTGGCACAATATGCCTTACAGGAGCTCGTTTGCCTAGCTGGTAGTGTGCTATCAGAAAGAGTCTTCAGTGCTGCTGGATCAATCCTGACAGAAAGAAGGACCCGGCTGTCGACAAAAAATGTTGATGATCTAACCTTTATTAAAATGAACCATGCATGGGTTTCAAAGGATTTTGTGCCACCTTCCCCTGATGAAACCTAGGTTGCCAGCAAAATGGCTCGCTTTGTCCTACTCTTCCTCTCACTTCTCCAATTCCTCCATTTGTAGCTGCTGAACGTCCAGCCTATGCCTGAACAGATGCCATTTTTGCCACCTCCCTTTCTGGGCTGTCCCCCCATGGACGGGGTCACCACCTGGCACACCCGGCCAAGTGCCGGTGCCCTGAGCAGGTGGCGGGTCCCACTCTGGGGCGAAGACACTGGCACAGGGTCCCTCATAGTACCAAAAACTGTCTCTGACGGTGGGAGGGCCCACTCGCCATCAGACGCACCGACGTACTATGAGGGGCCCTGTGCCACTGCCGTCGCCCACAAGTTGGCCCCACCTACTTGCTCAGGGCCCCAGCACTTGCAATACTTACCTCTCCCTGCTCCACCGCTGTGGAGTCTGGGTAGTTAAATCCTTCACAGGGATAGCCACTACAAATTTCATTAACTGATCGATGATGGTTAAGACATAGCTATGGCCTGTCCTGCTGGGCTCTACCTTCAGATGATCAATGCCTACCATTTCTAATGGATGTCGACTCACAATCGGATGCAGTGTTGCTTTCTGATCAGCTTTCACAGTTTTACTAGTCACAGACGTGTGAAATTCCTGGCAACATTTTTCAATGTCTCCTCTCATGTCAATCCAATAGAATCGCCTGCGGCCTGTGGCTTTTGCCTTTAGCACTCCAAAGTGACCAGACTGATCATGATAGGCAGTGAGGACCATGTCTACATCTCTCCTTGGCATCACAATTTGATGGAGACAAATAACGGTGATGGGATCGACGCTACTGAGATACAGCAAGCCTTTTTTCACAAAGAACCATTTTTACTGGCTACACAGATAAAGTAATTGAGGGTCAGCATCGCCTCTCATAATCTACCGGGAGGTTGTAGCCTGATTATTAGTAATTACGAAATGGGTGTCCTTGTTCCCCCATCAAATTCTCCTACCATTTGACATCTTCAAATATAGATGTGAATATGTCATCAGGAATATCCTGATCCTGCTCTCTCTGAATTTTGGGGACCTTTCTGGGACATGAAGACCAGAATGGATGGTTTGGAAAATGTAGAGCAAGTAAAAGATGAGGATTTCATCCTCAAGACCTGGCCTCCCTTAGGGGTGAAATTTGGCAGGTATTGGCTGGCATGCTGGAAGTGGAATTAGAAAGGCCTCCATGTTGTTGGCATTTACAATTGCATATCTTAGTTTGCGGTTGAAGTAGGAATAGAGCCGGCTGTAGAACAACGTATCACTGCTGGTCTGGGGGCAGAAACGCAGGAGGCACATAGCCTTGGTACATGCAGGTCAGATGAGATCCACATATTCCCAGACTGATTTCTGAGAGATGACGCCTTTGGTTGTGATCTTTGTTAATTTCTGAAAAAAGTGGGCACTATATCAGTGCATCATTGACACGATATTTCTTGGACAATGGTCTGACGCCTCTCACACAGCCAAACCAGATCTCCGCTTTGCACTGACGAGGGGCTGAACCCCGAAACACAGTGTCTGCAAATTGAGATTCTGGTTTGGCTATTATCCTAGGTCATGTGATAAGGCTCGTTAAAGGGTCGACATTGACTTGTAGGATTGCTACCTTCCAAAAGGTGGCACTAGAGTTCTAGCTCTCTTCCTCTCTGAAGAGACAATTTGCATCATTGACACCTGGAACATTAGCCCACATGTGTGATTATTTCTTGCTGATCTTTTTAGATTCTTGTGTAATCCATACTGAGAATTTGAGCGTCAGTCTGCCTCCTGAAATATATATGGAGATTTACACATTTTCACTATAGTACCTTGTACAGTACAGACCAAAAGTTTGGACACACCTTCTCATTCAAAGATTTTCTGTATTTTCATGACTGTGAAAATTGTAGAATCACACTGAAGACATCAAAACTATGAATTAACACATGTGGAATTATACATCAAATTCTCCTACCTTTTGACATCTTCAAATATAGATGTGAATATGTCATCAGGAATATCCTGATCCTGCTCTCTCTGAATTTTGGGTACCTTTCTCGGACATGAAGACCAGAATGGATGGTTGGAAAAGTAGAGCAAGTAAAAGATGAGGATGTTCATCCTCAAGATCTGGCCCCCTTAGGGGTGAAGTTTGGCAGGTATTGGCTGGCATGCTGGAAGTGGAATTAGAAAGGCCTCCATGTTGTTGGCATTTATAATTGCATATCTTAGTTTGCGGTTGAGGTAGGAATAGAGCCGGCTGTAGAACAACGTATCACTGCTGGTCTGGGGGCAGAAACGCAGGAGGCACATAGCCTTGGTACATGCAGGTCAGATGAGATCCACATATTCCCAGACTGATTTCTGGAGATGCTACCTTAAGTGTGATTTCTTTTTTTTCTGAAGAGACTATATTGCATCATTGACACCTGGAACATTAGCCCACATGTGTGATTATTTCTTGCTGATCTTTTTAGATTCTTGTGTAATCCATACTGAGAATTTGAGCGTCAGTCTGCCTCCTGAAATATATATGGAGATTTACAACATTTTCACTATAGTACCTTGTACAGTACAGACAAAAGTTTGGACACACCTTCTCATTCAAAGATTTTCTGTATTTTCATGACTGTGAAAATTGTAGAATCACACGAAGACATCAAAACTATGAATTAACACATGTGGAATTATACATCAAATTCTCCTACCTTTTGACATCTTCAAATATAGATGTGAATATGTCATCAGGAATATCCTGATCCTGCTCTCTCTGAATTTTGGGTACCTTTCTGGGACATGAAGACCAGAATGGATGGTTTGGAAAAAGTAGAGCAAGTAAAAGATGAGGATGTTCATCCTCAAGACCTGGCCCCCTTAGGGGTGAAGTTTGGCAGGTATTGGCTGGCATGCTGGAAGTGGAATTAGAAAGGCCTCCATGTTGTTGGCATTTATAATTGCATATCTTAGTTTGCGGTTGAGGTAGGAATAGAGCCGGCTGTAGAACAACGTATCACTGCTGGTCTGGGGGCAGAAACGCAGGAGGCACATAGCCTTGGGACATGCAGGTCAGATGAGATCCACATATTCCCAGACTGATTTCTGAGAGATGACGCCTTTAGTTGTGATCTTCTTTGTTAATTTCTGAAAAAAGTGGGCACTATATCAGTGCATCATTGACACCTGGAACATTAGCCCACATGTGTGATTATTTCTTGCTGATCTTTTTAGATTCTTGTGTAATCCATACTGAGAATTTGAGCAGCTCGTCAAAAGAGTCTGCTCTGAAATAATATGGAGATTTACAATTTTCAATGTAATTGTAGTACAGACAAAATTGAAATGATACATAAAGATATGTCTTAAATTCTAGTTCTTCAAGTAGCACCTTTTGCTTGATTACTGCTTTGCATGCAGAAAAGGTGAACGGATGGACTCTACATGCCTAGTTCCCACCGTGAAGCATGGAGGTGGTGTGATGGTGTGGGGGTGCTTTGCTGGTGACACTGTTGGAGATTTATTCAAAATTGAAGCGGTGAGCGGTCCAGCTCACCCCAAACCATCTCAATTGGGTTCAGGTCTGGTGACTGTGGAGGCCAGGTCATCTGGCGTAGCACCCCAACACTCTCCTTCTTGGTCAAATAGCCCTTACACAGCCTGGAGGTGTGTTTGGGGTCATTGTCCTGTTGAAAAATAAATGATGGTCCAACTAAACGCAAACCGGATGGAATAGCATGCTGCTGCAAGATGTTGTGGTAGCCATGCTGGTTCAGTATGCCTTAAATTTTGAATAAATCCCCAACAGTGTCACCAGCAAAGCACCCCCACACCATCACACCTCCTCCTCCATGCTTCACGCTGGGAACCAGGCATGTTGAGTCCATCCGTTCACCTTTTCTGTGTGCAAAGCAGTAATTAAAGCAAAAGGTGGCTTCTTTGAAGAACCTAGAATATAAGACATATTTTCAGTTGTTTCACACTTTTTTGTAAAGTGTAATGTATAATTCCACATGTGTTAATTCATAGTTTTGATGCCTCCAGTGTGATTCTACAATTTTCATAGTCCTGAAAATACAGAAAATCGTTGAATGAGAAGGTGTGTCCAAACTTTTGGTCAGTACTGTATCTGGTGAGACAGTGGCCCTTTTTCATCTTTTTCGATTATTGTGTAATACATACTGAGGCTGTGAGCGTCATTGTCTGCCTCCTGAAATATATACGGAGATTTTTAAAATTTCCACTATACTACTTTCTATCTGGTGATACAGTAGCCCTTTTTCATCTTATTAGATTCTTGTGTAATCCATACAGAGCCTGTGAGCGTCATTGTCTGCCTCCTGAAATACATACAGACTTTTCTGATATTTTCACTATATTACCTTGTATCTGGTGATACAGTACACCTTTTTACTTTTTATTATATTCTGGTGTGATCAATACTGAGCCTGTGAGAGTGTGTCTGTTACTCCGGAAATATATACAGAGCTTTACAATGACCACTAGACTATATACAGCTGTACGCTTGGGATACAGTACCCTTTTTTGCAGAAAGTCTTCCTCCCCCCAACTGTTTTTGCATCATTGACACATGGAACATTGGCCCACATGTGTGATTTTTTTTTGCGTATGTTTTTATATTCTTGTGTAATCCAGATGAGCCTGTGAGCGTCTGTGTGTCCACCCCTTCTCCACCAACAAAATTGTAATATTCTTGTGTAATCCATACTGAGCCTTTCAGCGTGATTGTCTGGCTCCTGAGTTATATAAGGAGATTTATAATATTCTAACTATACTATATATGCCTTGTATCTGGTGAAACAGTATGAGATTTATATTTTAATATGCTTTGTGAACAATACAAACATTAATCAAATGAAAAATATGAAAATTATCTTTAGAAATGTTTCATAGGATTGTGATAAGAATAAAATTTTGATTTTTACAACTGTAGGCATAAAGGTTCTTGAAAACATGAACAAAATTTTCTATATACCTAGTTAACACCTTAAGAATTTTGTTAGAAACCTATTGCCACGTTGCGTTTTGAAAGTATAAGGGTTACTGCCCGATGAACCATACAAGATCGAAGGATCAAACATGGCAGCTGGATCATTGCCAAAAATAACAGGAGCCTGAAATGTGGGTGTCATTGGACATGATGGCCAAACAGGGGCTGCTGCTGCAATGGGGTTTGGGCTGGTTAGTTGGAGGGTAGACTGAAAATTATTGTTGTTTTTGGGCTGCAATTATTCTGCAGGTTATTTGACAGATAACTCTTAATATTTATAAGCTCTGCAATGCCCACTTCTCCCATCCCAGGTATCTCCTGCCTAAAGGTGGTGTCCTTGTTCCCCCATCAAATTCTCCTCCCTTTTGACATCTTCAAATATAGATGTGAATATATCATCAGGAATATCCTGATCCTGCTCTCTCTGAATTTTGGGGACCTTCTGGGACATGAAGACCAGACTGGATGGTTTGGAAAAAGTAGAGCCAGTAAAAGATGAGGATGTTCATCCTCAAGACCCCTGAGGGGTGAAGTTTGGCAGGTATTGGCTGGCATGCTGGAAGTGGAATTATAAAGGCCTTCATGTTGTTGGCATTTATAATTGCATATCTTAGTTTGCGATTGAGGTAGGAATAGAGCCGGCTGTAGAACAACGTATCACTGCTGGTCTGGTGGCAGAAACGCAGGTGGGACATATACTTGATACATCAGACCAGATGAGATCCACATATTCCCAGACTGATTCCTGAGAGATGACGCCTTTAGTTATGATCTTTTTTGGGAATTTCTGAAAAAGGTGGGCACTGTATCAGTGCATCATTGACACCGGGAACATTGGCCCACATGTGTGATTATTTCTTGCAGATCTGCTTTTTATATTCTAGTGTAATCCATACTGAGCTTGTGAGCGTCAGTGTCTGCCTCCTGAAATATATACGGAGATGAACAATTCCGACCACACTGTATACAGCTGTACTATATTGATAGAGTAAACTTTCCTGCTTTTCATATTTGGGTGTTAGCCAGACTGGGCCTCTGACTGTGGGTGTTTCTCCGGAAATATATATGGAGATTTATAATTCCCCCAACAGTGTATGTGTATACAGCTGTACTCTACTGATAGAGTTAAGTTTCCTACTTTTCATATTTGGGTGTTAGCCAGACCGGGCCTCTGACTGTGGGTGTTCCTCCGGAAATATATACGGAGATTAACAAGTCCCCCCACACTGTATACAGCTGTACTCTACTGATAGAGTAAACTTTCCTGCTTTTCATATTTGGGTGTTAGCCAGACTGGGCCTCTGACTGTGGGTGTTCCTCCGGAAATATATACGGCGATGAACAATTTCCCCAACACTGTATACAGCTGTACTCTACTGATAGTCAACTTTCCTGCTTTTCATATTTGAGTGTTAGCCAGACTGGGCCTCTGATTGTGGGTGTTCCTCCGGAAATATATACGGAGATTAACAAGTCTCCCCACACTGTATACAGCTGTACTCTACTGATAGAGTAAACTTTCCTGCTTATCATATTTGGGTGTTAGCCAGACTGGGCCGCTGACTGTGGGTGTTCCTCCGGAAATATATACGGAGATGAACAATTCCCCCAACACTGTATACAGCTGTACTCTACTGATAGAGTAAACTTAATATAACATGAAATCCCAAATATAAAATATGAAAAAGCCCAAGAAGGATATACAATGATACCACATCTAGGCAGGATACACCAGCTCCTAATAAATTGAAAATACAAGAGAAGGACGGAGCTACATAGCATTTTTAGAAATCATAAAAAAGTATTTTTATTAATCAAAAACAATTGATATAAATATGAACACATGAAAAATCAAGAGTACAGAGGGAATGCAAAGGATCACCACCTCACATATGCCTCCAATGCCTCAAAAAATATATCGTAACGATGGTTAATAAAGATAAGAGAGGCAATATATCAATAGGTACATAGCAGCATAGTAAGAGTAATGGATACCCACAAAGTGCCACAGAAAGGAGTCTCAGAATGTCAATGGGTAAATAGCAGCATAATAAGAGTAATGAATACCCACAAAATGCCACAAAAGAAAGTCTCAATAAGACAAATATTGCACACGAGCCCTTGGCCTATAGTATCCACAAATAAATAAACTGCATGGCAAGTGAAAAAAAGCCAATCTTACCATGTGTGAAGGCAGAGGAGTGTATGTGGGGGATGGGTAGCGCCCCGACGCGCGTTTCGCAACAGCGAAGTGTCGCTTCCTCAAGGGGATGTGTGTGTAGCTCCAGAAATATATACGGAGATTTCCAATTCCCCCCAAATTGTATACAGCTGTACTCTACTGATAGAGTAAACTTATCTGATTTTCAAATTTGGGTGTTAGCCAGACTGGGCCTCTGACTGTGAGTGTAGCTCCAGAAATATATATGGAGATTTCCAATTCCCCCCAACACTGTATACAGATGCACTCTACTAATAGAGTAAACTTTGCAGATTTTGATATTTGGGTGTTAGCCAGACTGGACCTCTGACTGTGTGTGTAGCTCCAGAAATATATACGAAGATTTCCAATTCCCCCCAACACTGTATACAACTGTACTCTACTGATAGACTAAACTTATCTGATTTTCAAATTTGGGTGTTAGCCAGACTGGGCATCTGACTGTGTGTGTAGCTCCAGAAATATTTACAGATATTTCCAATTCCCCCCAACACTGTATACAGATGCACTCTACTGATAGAGTAAACTTTGCAGATTTTGATATTTGGGTGTTAGCCAGACTGGGCCTCTGACTGTGTTGTAGCTCCAGAAATATATACGGAGATTTCCAATTCCCCCCAACACTGTATACAGCTGTACTCTACTGATAGAGTAAACTTATCTGATTTTCAAATTTGGGTGTTAGCCAGACTGGGCCTCTGACTGTGTGTGTAGCTCCAGAAATATATACGGAGATTTCCAATTCCCCCCCAACACTGTATTCAGATGCACTCTACTAATAGAGTAAACTTTGCAGAGTTTGATATTTGGGTGTTAGCCAGACTGGGCCTCTGACTGTGCGTGTAGCTCCAGAAATATATACAGAGATTTCCAATTCCCCCCAACACTGTATACAGCTGTACTCTACTGATAGAGTAAACTTATCTGATTTTCAAATTTGGGTGTTAGCCAGACTGGGCCTCTGACTGTGTCTGTTGCTCCTGAAATATATACGGAGCTTTACAATTACCCCTAGACGGTATACAGCTGTACGCTTGGTATACAGTACCCTTTTTGGCAGAAAGTCATCCTCCCCCCAACTGTTTTTGCATCATAGACACCTGGAACATTAGCCCACATGTGTGATTCTTTCTTGCGTATCTTTTTATATTCTTGTGTAATCCAGACTGAGCCTGTGAGCGTCTGTGTCTGACTCCTGAAATATATACGGAGATTTAGAATATTTTCACTAGACTATATATACCTTTTACCTGGTGAGACAGTACCCCTTTTTTTGGCCTCCTCTTCCTCGGACTTCTACAATTAAGCCATTTGCAGCTGCTTTAGGTCCATTATAAACCTCAACATATGGCATTTTAGCAACCTCCCTATCTGGGTTGACCCACCCCCCCACTCCACCAACCAAATTTTTACATTCTTGTGTAATCCATACTGAGCCTTTCAGCGTGATTGTCTGCCTCCTGAATTATATGAGATTTATAATATTTTAACTATACTATATATACCTTGTATCTGGCGAAACAGTATGAGATTTCTATTTTAATATGCTTTGTGAACAATACAAACAGTAACCAACTGAAAAATATGAAAACTATCTTTTGAAATGTTTAATAGGTCTGTGATAAGAATGAAATTTTGATTTTTAAACCTGAAGGCATAAATGTTCTTGAAAACATTAACAAAGTTTTCTATATACCTAGTCTTAAACCTTAAGAATTGTGTTAAAAACCGATTTCCACGTTGCGTTTGGAAAGTATAAGGGTTACTGCCTGATGGACCATACAAGGTGAAGGATCAAACATGGCAGCTATATCATTGCCAAAAATAACAGGAGCCTGAAAAGTGGGTGCCATTGGACATGATGGCCAAACAGGGGCTGCTGCTGGTATGGGGTTTGACTGGTTAGTTGGAGGCGTAGACTGAAAATTATTGCTGTTTTGGTCAGCAATTTTCTGCAGGTTATTTGACAGATAACTCATAATATTTATCAGCTCTGCAATGCCCACTTCTCCCATCCCAGGTATCTCCTGCCCTAAAGGTGGGTGTCCTCGTTCCCCCATCAAATTCTCCTCCCTTTCAACATCTTCAAATATAGATGTGAATATGTCATCAGGAATATCCTGATTCTGCTCTCTCTGAATTTTGGGGACCTATCTGGGACATGAAGACCAGAATGGATGGTTTGTAACAAGTAGAGCCAGTAAAAGATGAGGATGTTCATCCTCAAGACCTGGCCCCCTTAGGGGTGAAGTTTGGCAGGTATTGGCTGGCATGCTGGAAGTGGAATTAGAAAGGCCTCCATGTTGTTGGCATTTAATTGCATATCCTATTTTGCAATTGAGGTAGGAATAGAGCCGGCTGTAGAACACCTTATCACTGCTGGTCTGGGGGCAGAAATGCAGGAGACACATATCCTTGGTACATGCAGGCCAGATGAGATCCACATATTCCCAGACTGATTCCTGACAGATTACGCCTTTAGTTGTGATATTCTTTGTTAATTTCTGAAAAAGGTGGGCACTGTATCAGTGCATCATTGACACCTGGAACATTGGCCCACATGTATGATTATTTCTTGCTGATCTTTTTATATTCTTGTGTAATCCATACTGAGAATTTGAGCGTCAGTCTGCCTCCTGAAATATATACGGAGATTTACAATATTTTCACAATGCTACCTTGAATCTGGTGATACAGTAGCCCTTTTTCTTCTTATTAGATTCTTGTGTAATCCATACTAAGCCTGTGATCGTCATTGTCTGCCTCCTGAAATACATACAGACATTTCAGATATTTTCACTATACTACCTTGTATCTGGTAATACAGTAACCCTTTTTCTTCTTATTATATTCTGGTGTTATCCATACTGAGCCTGTGAGAGTCTGTTTGTTACTCCGGAAATATATACGGAGATTTACAATGACCCCTAAACTGTATACTGCTTCACGCTTGTGATACAGTACCCTTTTTGTCATAAAGTCCTCCTCCACCCAACACTCTAAGTGCATCATTGAGACAGGTAACATTGTGCCACATGTATGATTATTTCTTGCGGATCTGCTTTTTATATTCTTGTGTAATCCATACTGAGCTTGTGAGTGTCTTTGTCTGACTCATGAAATATATATAGAGATTAAGAATATTTTCACAATACTATATATATCTGCTACTGTTGATTGAACCCCTTTTCTTATTATATTCTGGTGTAATCCAGACTGAGCCTGTGAGCGTCGGAGTCTGCCTTCTGAAATATATACGGAGATTTAGAATATTTTCATTATACTATATATACCTTGTATCTGATGAAACAGCACCCTTTTTCAGATTATTATATTATTGTGTAATACAGACTGAGCCTGTGAGCATCAGTGTCTGCCTCCTGAAATATATACGGACATTTATAAAATTTTTGGGACTATACAGGAGCTGCTTGCCCTGAAAATAGTGTGCTATCATAAAGAGTCTTTGGGCTGAAGAAGGGCTGGAAGGCTCCCTTTACTGTGAGTAGGTAAACAGCTTTTAAAGCCTGGGAATCAGGAACAGATTTTGGATTACATTGCAGAAAACCCCTCCATCTACAGGGGTTGGATAAAATAATGTAAAGTTAACACCTTGAAGCATGAAGAAAAGTTAGTTTAATATGGTGTAGGTCCACCTTTGTCGGCGATTACAGCCTCAATTCTCCGAGGTATGGATTCATACTAGGTGTGTTAGGGTTCGAGTTCCCGCTGCTGCACAAGGGGAGTCTCGAACCAGTCCCGCTGCTTATCTCCATATCTACCCGCATCGACCTCCGTTTTCACGAGCGGAGGTTGGAGCGGGCCCAGAGTAGGCAGAGGATTTGGTTGGCTCCCACCTTTGCCAAACCTCTCGAATCCCCCGATCTGGCGTCCGAACCCCAAAAGGCCACAGAGGTTCCTCGTGCAGGACCTAAGTCTCGAGCCGTCCGAGTATCTGTGGTCTGTAACCTTTGTCAGCAGACAGGACACTAAGCCAACAAATGTCCACAGCGATCGGGGAAGCGATCGCGTCTAGTGGCCCTGGAGGAGATTCACTAGAGACAGCGGCATTTTCCTCCAAGATGACATTTAAAGGGACAGTCACTGTAGACTCTTCCACATTACAGTCGAGCTTTGTGTGGACTCAGGAGCAGAGGGGAATTTCATGTCATCCACCTTTGCTCGTCGCCACGCAATACATCTGGTAGCGCTCGACAAACCAGTGACTGTCCGGGTAGTGAATGGGTTGACATTGCCCTCGCCAATTACACATCAGACTGTCCCTCTTACTTTGTGTGTACCCCCTTCCCATCAGGAAATTATTTCCCTTCTTGTCCTTCCCGAGGGAATAGACGAAATCCTACTGGGAGTACCCTGGCTCCGTTCCCACTCCCCTCATATTGAGTGGACCTCTGGTAGGATACTGGGTTGGAGTGAGTCATGTAAAGACAGATGTGTCAGGGAGTGCATTCAGGTTACCACTACAGAGATACCCGCAGATCTTTCTCCTCTTCCCAAGTGCTATCAGTCATATGCAGACGTGTTCTCTAAAAAGGCTGCCGCCCCATCGTCCCTACGACTGTCCTATTGACCTCTTGCCTGGAGCAGAACCTCCTCAGGGAAGGGTCTATCCCCTCTCTCTTCCTGAGACCGAGGCTATGTCTCAATATATCCAGGAGAATCTGGCAAGAGGGTTCATTAGGAAGTCGGTGTCACCAGCAGGAGCGGGGTTCTTCTTCGTGCAGAAGAAGAGTGGAGAATTACGTCTGTGTATAGATTGCAGAGGTCTTAACGCCATCACCGTTAAGAATAAGTACCCATTGCCCCTGATCTCTGAGCTCTTTGATAGGCTCCGGGGAGCAAGGGTATTTACTAATTTAGATCTGCGTGGTGCTTATAACCTGATTCGCATCCGTGAGGGGGACGAGTGGAAGACGGCTTTTAATACCAGGGATGGGCATTATGAATACCTGGTGATGTCCTTCGGCTCTGTAATGCCCCAGCCATTTTCCAAGACTTTGTCAATGACATCTTCCGGGATATGCTTTCCACCTCTGTAGTAGTCTATCTGGATGATATTCTCATCTTTTCTCCAGATATTGACTCTCACCGGAGGGATGTCTGCATAGTCTTTGACCTGTTACGGGTGAACTCCCTCTATGCAAAGTTGGAGAAATGCAAGTTTGAGCAGGAGTCTTTACCTTTCCTGGGCTATATCATCTCCGCCCAGGGATTGGCTATGGATCCTGCCAAACTACAGGCTGTGATGGATTGGCAAGAACCCCATTCTCTTAAAGCGGTGCAGCGCTTTATGGGGTTCATTAATTACTATCGCCAATTCATTCCCCACTTCTCCACTTTGGTAGCTCCCTTGGTAGCCCTCACCAAGAAGGGAGCCAATCCCAAATTGTGGTCAGAGGAGGTCTCCAAGGCCTTTACTTCAATTAAGTCCCATTTTGCTAGCTCTCCCATCTTACATCGCCCCGAGGTTGATAAGCCTTTTTTATGGGAGGTCGATGCCTCGTCCGTTGGTGCTGGAGCAGTCCTTTTTCAAAAGGATGCTCAAGGTCGGAAACATCCTTGTTTCTTCTTTTCCAAGACCTTCACACCAGCGGAGAGGAATTATTCGTTTGGGGATAGGGAGTTGCTAGCTATGAAGTAGGCCTTTTCTGAGTGGAGACATCTCCTGGAGGGGGCTCGCTTTCCCTTTCAAGTTTTCACTGACCACAAAAATTTGGTCTATTTACAGACTGCCCAGCGGCTAAATTCTCGTCAGGCCAGATGGTCCCTGTTCTTCTCCCGGTTTCATTTCACCCTCCATTTCCTCTCCGGTGAGAAGAACATTTGGGCCTATGCTCTTTCTCGCTCCGTGGTGTCCTCTGAGGAGGTGGAGGAGGAGCCTCGGTTGATTGTCCCCACAGAGAGCTTAAGAACTGTGGCCCGGTTTCGCTTGAGTCTGTGCCTCCGGGCAACACTTTTGTGCCCACCAATTTGCGACCGGAGGTACTCTCTTGGGCACATTCGTCCAGGGTGGGTGGACATTTTGGGGCAAAAAGGACATCTGAGTTGCTGGCG
Source organism: Oophaga sylvatica (assembly GCA_033576555.1). Classification (NCBI taxonomy): domain Eukaryota; kingdom Metazoa; phylum Chordata; class Amphibia; order Anura; family Dendrobatidae; genus Oophaga; species Oophaga sylvatica. The sequence continues at coordinate 165,457,527 of JARQOD010000001.1, read as the reverse complement.
AGGACATACTGGTGGCCACATATGGTCCGTGACGTCAGGGAATACGTTCAGGCATGCGTCTCCTGCGCCAAGAATAAGTCCCCTCGACAACGGCCAGCTGGGCTACTTTTCCTTTACCAGTGGCAGACAGGCCTTGGGAGATGGTCGGGATGGATTTTGTGGTGGGCTTACCCAAGTCTCGGGGCTGCACCATCATCTGGGTGATAACCGACCACTTCTCCAAAATGGTGCACTTAGTGCCGTTACCACGGTTACCGTCTGCACGGGCCTTGGCAGCATTATTCATTAGGCATATTTTCCGCCTACACGGTATGCCAGACAAAATTGTCAGTGATCGAGGTCCCCAGTTTGCGTCTCGGTTCTGGAGAGAGCTGTGTCGTTTACTCAGCATTGAGTTGAATCTCTCCTCTGCATACCATCCCGAGACGAATGGGTTGGTAGAGAGGGCCAACCAGACCTTGGTCACATACTTGCGACATTTTGTCTCTGCCAGGCAGGATGACTGGGCATCCTTGCTACCGTAGGATGAGTTCGCTCTAAATAATGCTGTGGCTGACTCCACCGGACAGACCCCATTCCTCCTGAACTACGGTCAGCATCCGCAGGTACCAGTGCCCCTGCCCGTGTCTTCCGCCGATTCCAGAGTGGCAGACTGGGCTGTGGAGACACGGGACATTTGGGACCACACCCAGGATGCCATTCAGGCCTCCAAAGAGAGGATGAGGTCTTCGGCCGATGCCATCGGCGCCATGCTCCTACATTTGCTCCGGGTGACCTAGTGTGGCTTTCTGCCCGAAACATCAGGCTACGTGTAGAGTCCACCAAGTTGGCACCTCGCTTTTTGGGTCGCTTTAAAGTTCTTGAGCAGGTGAACCCGGTGGTTTACCGCCTAGCCCTTCCGCCTCGCCTTGGTATCACCGACACCTTTCACGTGTCCCTCCTGAAACCCGTGGCCATTTCCCGGTTTTCCGAGTCATCTGCCGGGACGTCGGGTTCATCTACCGACGATTATGAGGTGAACGCCATTATTGGGTGCAAGGTGGTACGAGGCAAAAAATTTTATTTGGTGGATTGGAGGGGTTATGGGCCTGAGGATAGGTCCTGGGAGCCTGCCGAGCATGTTCACGCTCTGCAGCTCATTGCTGCCTTTGAGCACAGCGAGGCCCTAGGAGGGGGGGTAATGTTAGGGTTCAAGTTCCCACTGCTGCACAAGGGGAGTCTCAAACCGTCCGCTGCGGTCCCCCATTCGTCTCCGTCCGCAGTGGAGCCTGCTCAGCTTAGACGTCGGTCCCAGCGTCTCACCCAGTCTAACAGTGTGCAGAGGGTTACTGCTGCCTCTCCAGGCTCTGCTATTGTGGCCAGTACTGGTTAGCGGCGAGCAGACGTTTTAGGACAAAGTCCTTGTTTTCCCTTTGAGCATGCCAGGGTGAGATCTTCATTGGAGATCAGGGGTCACATGCTCAGGTACTGCAGCAGCTCCTATTGGTCCACCAGGAAGGTCCTGTGACTACTGGTGTTCTGGAACAGTTTCATTGGTCCTTGTTTCTGGCAGGTCCTGTAGCTGTTACTATAAAAGGGTGGCATGGCTGGGCCGCCATGCGCTAATATCAATCGTCATATGCTTTGCGCCAGTGTGGTCATGTGTGTGTGTGGTTAGGGCCCGGCTGAAATAAGCCCCTAGAATACCGACTTAATCGGTGAAGAGTTTGGTATGCTAGCTGGTCAGGGTCGGTGTCCTAGATGCCCTAGATTACCGGCATAACCGATGAGGAGTTTGATTGCCGTATTCAGGGCCTGGCGTTCAGACGCCATAGATTGCGGGTACTCCGCGAGGACATTAGCGCATGATCACGTTCTATGTTCTCTTAGCAGTCAACTGTGTACCTGGGTGCCTGACAGGACACAGAAGTTTGTCTCAGCGGCTCTGTGACGTAACAGGGTTCGCTTTCAACGCTAGACAGCGCCCTAGCGTATTTATTTTGCGACTCAGTGGTTTTAAGTGAGTTCGCACACATCGCCATATAGCGCTGCGGCACTCCTTCTAGCGGCTCTGTGGAATAACAGAGTTCGCACATATTGCCACAGCGCGTTACGGCGTTTATTTTGGCGACTCTGCGGGATAACAGAGTTCGCTTCTTGCGCCATTTTACTAGCAGCAGGCTCCGCCTGCACGGTGGACCCCGGGCTGCGAACGCACCTCTCTACATCATTTTATTTGGTGCGTTCCGCAGACCCTAACAAGGTGTGAATTGTTTCCAAAGGAATTTTAGGCCATTCTTCAGTTAAAACACCCTCCAGTTCTTTGAGCGACGATGCCGGCGGAAATTGACGTCTAACTTGATTCTCTAAAATCGAACATAAAGGATCAATAATGTTGAGGTCTGGGGATTGTGGGGGCCAGATAAGATGCTCAACTTCATTACAATGTTCGTCGTGGAATGATTTAACGATTGTACCTGTATGAATTGGTGCAGTATCATCATGAAAGATGGCGTTCCCTTCCGGAACAGTGCTTGAACCATTGGATGCACTTTGTCGGCCAAAATGCCTAAATAATCGTGGCTGTTAATTCTTCCATGAAGGGATATCATTGGCCCTGCGGATCTCCATGAAATAGCACCACAGATGATCACAGAACCTCCGCCATGTTTAACCTTTGGGAGAAGGCAGTCTGGACGGAATGCTTCTTTCGGCTGTCTCCAAACGTACACTCAGCCGGAGGTCGGAAATAGGGTAAACGATGATTCTTCTGAGAATATCACGTGTTTACAGTGGTCGAGGGAACGATTCTGGAGGTTTCTACACCACTATAAAGGATTGGAAACATTTGTCATTGACAGCAGCGGTTTTCGAATTGCAACTCTTCCATGGAATCCAGATTTGTTCAGCTCCTGACAAAGCGTTTTCGTGGAAATTGGGTTCTGTAGGTGTTGATAAAGCTCAGCAGTGATTTTCTGAGCTGTGGTCTTTCGATCCTCTCTGACAATTTGCTTAACAGTCCGACGTTCTCTCTCAGTCAACTTAGACTTTCGGCCGTACCTGTGCTTTACTGCTGACGTTTTTCCTTCTGTTTCAAACGCAGTCATTACTTTAGAGACAGTACCTCTTGACACGCCAAGCATTCGGGCACTTTTGGTTACACTAGCGCCGGTCATCCGAGCAACAACTATTTTGCCTCTTTCAAAATCCGAGAGGTCTGCCATTGGTATCAGTTTCTCATCAATGTTCTTACAATTATGCAAAACAAACAGTTCATTGACATACAAATATGACATAACACAAATAATCAACTACAAAACATTACCATATGTCATATTTATAACATGTTCGAAGATGATGATGCCAAAACATTAGGTGTTTCCATTATTTTGTATATCGCCTCCTCTTCTGAAGTTTTAAAAAATGCAAGGACTGAGTCGTCAGTGCTGGCTCCTGGTCAGGAATAACACCTTTCCTTGTGTTCTTCACCCCCACCAAAAGTGAAGGATGCGGCAGCCGACACTTCAGCTCTTTTGCCATACCAGACCTGGGTTATCAAGTGAAATCATGAATTCCCCAGTCCAACATGAATCACAGATGGAGCGCACATCATGATGCACAGCCACTGCTAGATGATTCTGCTGGTACATTCACCCAGAGCACTACATTTCCCTCGCAGTCTACTGCACCAGAATGTGACCCTGATGAAACTCAGGTGCCCCAGATTACATTGAAGAGGAGGTGATGGATGACCCAGTTGTTGACACGGATTGGCATCCATTTGGGGAAGAGGGTGCCACTGGCAAAAGCTCAGAAGAGAAGGATCCGCAGCAGGCATCGACATGGCAGCAGCGGTTATCTGGCTGGCCCGTAGCAGTCCAAAAAGGTGTTCAAAAACAAAAACAGAGTTGCAGAACAACTTGGACAGACGTTCAAATTTGCACAGCGTGCAAGCCCGTAAATTTGATACCATAGTAGGAAAAGTCCAGTGTGGCACTTTTTGTACCGAAATTCTATTGATGAGGCAAAGGTTAGCTGTAAACAGTGCGGAAGGACCTTTAGCCGAGGGAAAAATCTCAGAAATTGGAATACCAGTTGCATGCTTACACATTTCATGAACATGCACTTGGATCGCCCGCCAGGGCAGTGGTATACTCGGCACCGGGCCTGTGTCTTAAATGGGATGTGTCACAGCGGCAGTAACCCGGTCCGTGGCCCTGGGTGTCCAATAAAAGGGGAATATGTACAGGGGATGATAGAGTTGGTATTCGTGATGCCACCTGTGGTTTCTGGTCAGAGGTGACAAGCGCTGCAGTGCAGTTCCTCTGGGACAGATGGTGTGATGCAGCAGAGTTGGAATAGCTTCCCACAAGAGAAGCTTGTCCTAGGGCAGAGTGATGGTATAGAAAGTAATGGTGCTGAAAGATGTAGCAGAGTGGAGTGTGCTTTGCAGGAAGGACTTGAGGAGACACAGTCAGATGCAGTTTCCAAAGCTTTACTCACAGTTTTTGCAGGCAAAGTGTCCAGGGCACTGAGTACAGATGGTGCAGGAGTTGGTCGGCCTTAAAGCAATTTGGAATCCCCTTACTTCAGGTGGGATGTGAGGTCTCCTTTCTAGCGCTCTTCTCTGAGGCACTGGCTGCTATAAGCTCCGTCCAAGTTCCTCTATTTGTCTCTTGTCTAGGTAGAACTTCACTCTCATAACAGGCAGCTGTAACATGCTTCAGGAATCACTCACTTATGGAGTCTCCGGCTCACATGTGCTGCTGCTGTGTAGTAGAGTATTAGTTGGGGCAGAGAACCTGCTGTCTCCAGCCCTCCGTAATCTGCTGCTGGGACTTTAGTTTACCCACTCAGCTTTGGACTCCGGTGGTCCGGTTTCTGGCGCTGCGACCTGGGGGTGAGCTCTCTATAGCCCCTCTTTTGCCCAGCTTGTCTCCACACATCTCTCCTCTCTTGTCCTTCCAGACACACTCACTAACTCCTCCCCCAGTCACAATGTTCTCGAGGAGCTCTCCTGAAATCAGATGTTGGATCTCCCCCTTCTGGTCTGGAGTAGGAAAGGTGTTGTATGCTGTGTTACCGGTTAAAGGGATCCTTCCTTGCTTGCAGGCATGACATCACTCCCCCTGGAGGGAGACAAGGTCACTGTGGCAACCAAACTCCTGGGGTGCCACACACTTGCAAGCGTGGACGGACTACAAAACGTACAAATCCCCAACCCCAGAGCCGGCGTCAGCACCTGGCGCAACCGGGCAAGTGCCGGTTCACTGAGCAGGTGGGGGGGCCGACTCGTGGGCGACGGCACTGGCACAGGGCCCCTCATAGTACAAAAATTTGTCTCTGACGGTGGGATGGGCCCACTCGCGGTCAGACACACCGGCGTACTATGAGGTGCCCTGTGCCAGTGATGTCGGCCCCCCTGCTTGCTAAGGGCCCCAGCACTTGCAATACTTACCTCTCCATGTTCCACCGCTGTGACGTCTTCCGCGTTTCCTGACAATAACATTCAGGTTACAGAGCGCGATTACGTCACGTCTGTACTCCCTCTGCCTAAACAGTCCAACTGCAGAGAGCTGTAAGATGGCGACGCTGAGGAGTCCAGAGTAGAGCAGTGCACAGCGAGGAGAAGTATTTCATTTTTTGCAATGTTTTGAGGAATATATGGGGAGCATTTTTTCACTGGATCATTAATAATGTGGCCTATTATATATGGAGCATTCTTTTGGCTCATAAGACACTGAGCATCATCCATGGGGCACATCATGTATAGGAGCATTCTAAATGGGGCAGATCAGACACTGGAGCAGCATTTCCGGGGCCCATTATACACTGGTACATTATTAATGGGGCCCATGATATATGGAGCATTCTTTTGGCCCATAAGACACTGGAGCATCATCCATGGGGCACATCATGTTTTGGAGCATAAAAAATGGGGCAGATCAGACACAGGAGCAGCATTTACGTGGCCCATTACACACTGGAACATTAGTAATTGGGCCCATTATATATGGAGCATTCTTTTGGCCCATAAGACACTGCAGCATCATCCATGGGGCACATAATGTATTGGAGCATTCAAAATGGGGCAGATCAGACACTGGAGCAGCATTTACGGGGCCCATTATACACTGGTATATTATTAATGGGGCCCATGATATATGGAGCATTCTTTTGGCCCATAAGACACTGGAGCATCATCCATGGGGTACATCATGTATTGGAGCATTCAAAATGGGGCAGATCAGACACTGGAGCAACAATTACGGGGCCCATTATATACTGGTACATTATTAATGGGGCCCATGATATATGGAGCATTCTTTTGGCCCATAAGACACTGGAGCATCATCCATGGGGCACATCATTTATTGGAGCATTCAAAATGGGGCAGATCAGACACAGGAGCAGCATTTACGGGGCCCATTATACACTGGAACATTAATAATTGTGCCCATTATATATGGAGCTTTCTTTTGGCCCATAAGACACTGGAGCATCATCCATGGGGCCCATCATATACTGGAGAATCATATGGGGTTCATTATTTATGGGGCATCATATAGGGTATGGAAAATCATATGGGGCACATATGGGACCAATTATGTATGGAGCAATATATGGGGATCATTATTCTGTATGGCGCACTATGTGGTGGCCATAATACTGTATGGAGGAATATAGTGTCCGGTTTTTGAGCTATTGTAGATTTTAACATGGATATCAGTCATGTCATGTAAGAAGTGAAGTATTTTTCATTGTACTATACCTATATTTCTGTGCCGTATCGGAGCATCATGAATTGTGCTATGTGTTAAAGAGACCCACTGACACTCTTTGGCCTGTGGCCCAAGAAAACTGGGAGCCATCCCTACCCCCCCCCACAAGTTAAGCCAAATAACCACCATTTTTCAATGCGTAACCATTATTATAAAGTTAATTAAGGTTGCCCAGCTTATGTAATAATGATTGATGTTGTTGCCATTCAAATGGGCACTGTAGGTGTGTTTACTGTCCTCCACTCCCTGCCGACTTTGCTTCCCCATTGACTTGCATTGGGTTTCGTGTTTCGGCCGAACCACCGACTTTTCCCGATAGTTGGCCGATTTCACTCGACCCGACTTTTGCGAAAGTCGGGTTTCATGAAACCCGACTCGACCTGAAAAAAGGGAAAGTCGCTCATCTCTAATCAGCAGTAGTGATGAGTGAGTATGCTCATTGCTCGGGTTTTTACCAAGCATGCTCGGGTGGTCTCCGAGTATTTGGAAGTGCTCGGAGATATTGTTTCTGTCACCGCAGTTGCATGATTTGCGACTGCTAGACAGTTTGAACACATGTGGGGATTCCATAACAAACAGGCAATCCCCACATGTATTCAGGCTGTCTAGTAGCCACAAATCATGCTGCTGTGGCGACAGAAGCTAAATCTCAGAGCACTTCCAAATACTCGGAGACCACCTGAGCATGCTCGGGAAAACCTGAGCAATGAGCATACTCGCTCATCAATAATCAGCAGCAGTAGCAACAGCAGACACAGAAGACACCCCAAAGATGGCACAGACTGCAATAACGCATATCAATACATGACACTAAAATCTGTGACAGGGGTGCAAAAGATTCATGACTTGTTAAATTTGATGAAATTTAAGCGGTCTACACTTTCAGGGGACAGCCGGATGCGCTTATCCATCAGGACACCATCAGCAGCACTGAAAACACATTCTGAGAGAACGCTTGCAGCTGTGCATGACAAAACCTCTAAGCCTTCCATATAATATAATGGGCCCCACATGGCCCTCTCTATGATATAATGTGCTCCACATAGCCTTACACATAATATAATGGGCCCCACATATCCATCCATATAATATAATAGGCTCTACATAGCCTTCTATTTTGTTCTATTTTGTTCCCCCCACTACGCCAGTCTCCTGAATGTGATTTCTGCAGCTCTGCACTGCTCGGCACAGTGAGCTGTTACGGATCTGCAACTCAGGACTAGGGCAGAAGGGGGGAGAAGCTGACCCTGTACTAGGACTAGGCTGAAGCCCTATGATGGAGTGGGTGACCTATTCCTTGTGAATAGACCCACTGATGTTTCCTAGGCTAAACTCAAACGAAGACATAAAAGTAGGGGGAAGGGTATCCTGAAAGATCTAGGGACTTGGAACAAAAAACAGGTAACCTCCTAGTAGGAAAATAGAGAAAGCTGCAGAAACGAAAGTAAAACCAAAAAACAAATCAGGCATAACTAGCAATCCCAGAACTGCACAATATCAAACACAGAAAGCTATCAGAGCACCTAGCCAGAACTCTAGCGGATTAACACTGTTGTCCAGCAAGGACTGGGAGGCAGGTGCTGGGTAATAAAGGGTGAAACAATCACCTGACCTTAGACGAACCAAGCACCAGGGGAAAAAGACCAGCAGCCAGAAAACCACAACAAGATGGCGCATGGTCAAAACGAAATAGATTCTAACACGATCGCATTGTAGTGACATCATCGTGCCCGCTGCACTGAGATGTCAGATGCAGAGGGAGAATGATAGAGGAGGGAGTATCAGTTGACACTCCCTCCTCCATCATTGCTTTCAACTATATTGGCATCCAGTTTACCAATACAGTTGAAAGTGCGATGGCAGGTGGGGGCTCATTATCAGCTCAGCCACCAGCCCCACTGACTCGTGGGCCCCATAGAAGCTGAGTGGTCTGCCTCCACTGGAGGAGTGAAAAGCACACAAGATAGTGAGAGAAAGAGAGTTTGTGCTGCAGCTTTCAAACTAACTGTTATATCTTAGCCACACAGGTCAGTACTGCTGTATAAAAGCCTGCATGCTTAGGTATAATTCCCAACACTTTATATCATTTGAAAATGAAAAACCTCCCTGTTTCTGATGTAGCAAAGCCAGGTAGGACTGGGAAAAATCCTAGCGCTGCTTGTCTTAATTAGATGCACCTGACTTGCTTTGACTAAAAACCTGGGCCTGTGTTTACTAAGGGCGTGTCAAGGTGCTGGATGTGGAGCAGAGTCCAGTGTCCTGCTGGTTAGTGACCAGTCAAAATGTGAGCTATAGCTGGGAGAGGGACATTCCAGAGTCTCTATCTCTCTCTGAATGTGAATGGAGACTGCATGCGTCAGCTAGGAAAGCTGAGTGTGTTGGAGCTGCAGATAACTGTGTTGAAGCTGCAGCATGTTCAGTGTGAATTGTGCATGGAGACGAACACTTCTGTTTGGTGGCGGAAGTTGCTGTAGCTTGGGCTGAAGGGGATATTGAGACATGGTAGGATCCTGCCTCTTATTTGAGTAAAGTTTGCTCCTGGAGAAAGGACTGTAATTGGTTCAGGTGAGCTCACACTGACATGTATGTGCATTGCTAAATGAACTGTTTATTTGCTGTGATACCTTTGTGCCCAGAAGAGGCTGTTTATAGTTTTAAATCCCCTGGAGATCTATGAAAGCAATAAAACTGCACCTGTTTGTACCAAACCGCATTGACTGTGTGAATTCTATCTAATGGGTTCCTGAGATCTTGAATCCCTACAATTGGTGTTTTGCATGTGGGCCAGAAGTAACAAAGAGCCGAGGTAATTGAAGGTCTTGGGTAAAAGCAGCTATGGCATGGAAAACTGTTATGATTCGGTAGCTGAGGAGGACAGTAGCAAAAATAGCCAAGGCAGCCTGACACTCAGAGAGGTTGGTAACTAGCGGATAGCAGACCCCTAAACTAACCGCACAACTACAAGTAGCCGTGGGACATATCTACGATGACCTAGACGCCACAACACAGCCGGAGAGTTAGCTAAGCCTAAAGATAGAAAGGGAAAAGCTAACTGCCCCGGAGTAGCACCCCAAAGGAATAGGTAGCCCCCACTCATATATTGGCGGTGAGACAAGATGAAATACGAACACAGGCAGAAAATAGAACAAGCAAACGCTGGGGCCCAAAATATCTAGATAGAATAGGACCGGAAAGATTACTGTCTGCAATCCGGCAAAACCCTAAGAAAAATTCCAACACTTCTGATTTCCAAATAATACTGAGACCACACGATCTCTCCCCCGCTAGATCAGAACTCTGGTGTGAACAGGGAGCTAGCCAGCAGATACTGAAATAACAGGGACTAAACAAATAAACAGTGGTAAATGAGAAACAGAGACCAGCGAAGGCCCCAGCCGGGGAACTGGCTGACCTCACTCCAGAAGGGCAGAAAAACAAAAGGAAAAAGAAAAAGCCACAGAAACAAGCAGCAAATAACTTATCTGAAAATTGCAGGAGAAAGCAGGAAGCAAGCTGACTTCCAAATGGGACCAGAAAGAACAAATCACCGGCGAGGATCACAGGAAGATAGCTCACTTATATCTCCCCAGTCAGCAATCCCTGATTGCCAATCGTCCCCAGCTGAAAGACCTCTGTCAGTCAAAGCAGCTTTATCACCATCAGCAACCACCAGAGTGAGCCCCAACTCAGAAGTCGAATCCAGAGCGTTCACAACCAACAGAAAACATGGTCTGAAAGCATGGAAGATCTAGCTGTATGACTTTGTTGCAAGCTGGTTTGGCTTGAGAGAACACTGAGAGTTGAGGGCATCTCTTAAAGTGGAGTTGTGGGCAGGATAACAGGAGTTCGCAATGCTGAGAATAAGATTCACATAGCACCTTGGTACAGAGAGATGATGGGACTGACTTGTGGAGACACGAAGGTCAGTGGGTGCTTTCATCCACTGGCCTGACGGTTTTTAGACCAGGACTCATCACACTGAACGTCCGCATTCCTTGCCCATGGGCAGAATACTACTCAAACAATGCAGGGTGAGGGTTAAACAGTGTGGCAATACTTTATTGAGCCACCAACAGACAATAACATATAGAACATTCTCAGCAAATGCATAAGATGGTGCAAATGACAGAGTCTCACCTTTCCGCTGACTCTCAGAGATTAGAGCATCTGCAACTTCTGAGATACCAGGGCCGAATACCCCAACATTTGCACCTGTTTATGCTGGGCACCCACAGAGGATGTAGCAACAAGCTTAGGAAGTTAAAAGTCCATTGAGGTAAGTGGCGAGGTGACCTGACTACACCAACCTGGCTTCTCCGAACATCTCCATGGAGCCAGGTGACCGGATGGTATCAACCTGGCTTCTCCAAATGTCTCCATGGGGCCAAGTGGCTGGATAATCCCAACCTGAATTTTCTGAATGTCTCCATGGGTTCGCGTGATGGTCAATGGATCAGATCTGTATTCCTCCAGCTGGGGTCGTCATCCCTTAAACTGACTTCCTGTAGAGTGTCTCAAATCTGTTTCCCTCTGATTGGAGCCATATTGTCCGGGCTGCTGCTCTGTAGAGTCTCCCTGCAAAAGGATAAAAGTCCCATTTTATACCCATATCTGTCCTTCAGGGCATCTCAGGTCTGGGAAAAGGTCAACTCTCATTGTTTGAGTATTTAATCATTCTGAATATTTGGTCTTTCACTGTTGACAGGTCAACAAACTACAAGGACTTATTCAATGGGTAATCAACATATTAGCAAACATCAATTGTTTAATGACCCGTGTCCTTGTCCTTCAAGGATAGCAACACATTAATCACTTCAAGAGTCAATGTTTAGTCAATGGACTATGTCTCTTGACCCACTGATGAAAAATACTTCTGGCATAATTAAGATGAAATGCTTTGTCGTTTCATGACCGAGTACCAGAACAATGGACTGCGAATAGGCCAAATTAACACCTACTTAACCTACCTTGCCTGGAGTGCTGTTCCCCATCCTGGCAAGGGGGACTCATGAATGTCCGGTGACTGAACAGTGTCCTAGTGATGGGACTTTGGGACTCGGAGATTTGTCATGCTAGTGGGATCACACTTGTGAATATGCTAGTCCCTGAGAAGGGGTGTAGGTAAGGTGTATCCTTGTGCAGGCAGCAGTGCCAGTGTGCGCAATCTATAGGTAGAAGAAAATTGTGTGTAATCTGTAAGTAGTAGAGCCCTGTGTGAAATGTGTAAGTGGTGTAGGGAGCCAATAATAATTTTCTGCAATTGCCAGGCATGAGTCTCCTGTTCTGATTAATTTAAAGACCGTATGCTCTGTGTGTTGGCAGATGGTTTCCAGCCCTGACTTTGGGCAGAGGGAGTGGATAGACAAGGTGAGACTCAGATGAATCCTAGCACTGCAGGTCTTAATTAGATGCACCTGACTTGCTTTGACTAAAAAAATAGGGCCTATGTTCACTAGAAGTGTGTCTGTCTGCTGCATGTTGAGCAAAGTCGAATGTGCTGCAGGAGAGTGACCACCAAAATGTGAGTTAAACCTAGGAGAACGACATGCCAGAGTCTCTCTCTGAATGGATATTGCATGGGTCACTAGGAAAGTGAAGCCATCTATGCATTGGTGTTGCAGAAAACTGTGTGAAAGCTGCAGCCTGTTTAGTGTGAACTGAGCATGTAAATTAATACTTCTGTTTAGCACTGGAAACTGCTGAACTCAGGCTGAAGGAGATACTGAGACATGGTAGGATCATACCTCTTATTTTAGTAAAGTTAGCTTTGGGAGAAAGTACTATAGTCTGTTTGGATGAGCCTGCATTGACATATATGTGCCCCGCTAAATTAAATGTCTATTTGCTGTGATACCTTTGTGCCCAGAAGAGTTTGTTTTTGGTTTTGAAACCATTGGAGTTTTATGAAAGCAATAAAACTACACCTGTTTGGACCAAATAGCATTGACCGTGTGAACACTACCTAACGCCTACCTCATGTGTAACAATTATGTGGGAACTATGGAATCTGATTTGCGTGAGATAAAACAAATCTGAGAACAAAGCTGAGACAAATAAGTATATTAAACAAAGCAAGAAGTGAAACAAAAACTGACAGAGATTTTCCTGCAATTGTAAGGAAGTGCACAGCACAAAACAGAAATGTACAGCAAATTAATAGAGGGGCAACCGCAATATGCACAAATCCCGAGTAACAAGAACAAGATTGTGCACGCACTTAAAAGAGAAATCCACCAATTATATGAAACAAGATGTGCACGGAAATAAACGTGGAAGTCCACAATAATGTGAGCAAAAGTACGCACGCTCTTAAAGGAATCCAGCAATAATAAAGCAAGACTGTGCACAAACTTAAAGAAGGAAATCCTAAAAATAGGAAGCAAGACTGTGCACGAACTTAAAAGAAGAAGTCCCCGCAATAAATTACAAGAGGCGCACGGCACTTTAAAAGTAGAAGTCTGCAGTACCCAAAAGGGGAGCATAACCGGAGAAGGTTATTAAAATAAACCTTTTGGGGTGAAAAAACCCCCCCCCAAAAATCCAGCACCACAACCCACACAACACACTCCAAGAAATGATAATGATTCAGAGTCTCTTAAACCCCCACGTTCCCGAGATGATAGCTCCACCTAGAAGTTTTTGGGTAATAAGTAACACTGACCAGGATCAGGAAGCCGCACAAGAAATGAAGGGGGGAAAGTGGAGAGGAAGAGCACCCATAAGGCATCCGCACAGCAGGAACTCCAGTGGCAGAACAGGGGGACGCCGAAGCCAAAAGCAATAAAATACCAGGAAAGAGGATCTCCTGACCCGAACTTTTAAAAAGCAGGGTAACAGGAAGTTCCCAAAGGGGAGGGTTGAAGTACCGGACTCCATCTTGGACAAGGGCAAAACAGGGACCATGGGAAAATCCGGAAAACCCCTTTCACTTTA
>JARQOD010000001.1:165308032-165443733 GCA_033576555.1 Oophaga sylvatica | reverse complement strand
TGTCTGCCCCTGAAATTTTACGGAATTTAAAAATTTTTGGGACTATCAGAGCTTGCTCCCTGAAAATATGGCTATCATAAAAGTCTTTGGCGAAAAGGCTGGAAGGCCCCTTTATGTATGGTAAACAGCTTTTAAAGCCTAATCGGGAACAGATTTTGGATTACTTGCAAAAAAACCCCCCATCTACAGGGTTGGATAAAATAAGAAAAAGTAAACCTTGAAAGCATGAAGAAAATTGTTTAATATGGTGTAGGTCCACCTTTGCGGCGTTACAGCCCAATTCTCCAGGTAGGATTCATACAGGTGTTTAGGGTTCAGTTCCACTGCTGCCAAGGGATTCTCGAACATCCGGCTTATCCCTATCTCCCCATCGACCTCCGTTTTCACGCGGGGTTGGAGGGGGCCCATGTAGGCAAGGATTTGGTTGGCTCCCCCTTTGAAAAACCCCTCCAATCCCCCGCTGGCGTCCAACCCCCAAAAGGCCACAGATTCCTCTGCGGACCTAAGTCTCGACCTCCGAGTATTTGGTCTTTTAACCTTTGTCCGAGACAGGACACTAAGCCAACAAATGTCCACACATCGGGGAACGATCCGTCTAGTGGCCCTAAATTTCACTAGGGGCAGCGGCATTTCCTCCAAGAGCATTTAAGGGACATCACGTAACTCTTCCACATTTACAGGGCTTTGTGTGGACTCAGGACAGAGGGGAATTTCTTTCCCCCCCTTTGCTCGTCGCCACGAATAAAATCTGGTAGCGCTCGACAAACCAGTATGTTTGGGTATGAATGGGTTGACATTGCCCTCCCCATTACACAACGACTGTCCCTCTTATTTTGTGTGTACCCCTCCCATCAGGAAATTTATTTCCCTTCTCGTCCTTCCCGAGGGAATAGACAAAATCTACTGGGAGTCCCGGCTCCGTTCCACCCCCCTCAATTGAGTGGATTGGGTAGGATCTGGGTTGGAGTGAGCATGTAAAGACGATGTGTCAGGGATCTTCAGGTTACCATACGAGATACCCGCAGACTTTTTTTCCTTTTCCCCAAGTGCACAGTCATATGCAGAACGTGTTCTCTAAAAAGGCGCGCCCCCCATCGTCCCTCGACTGTCCTATTAAACCTCTTCCTGGAGCAAAACCTCCTCGGGGAAGGGTCTATCCCTCTCTCTTCCTGAGACCGAGGCTAGCCCAAAATTTTTCCCAGGAGAATCTGGCAAGAGGGTTCATTAGGAAGTCGGTGTCCCACAGGAGCGGGGTTCTTCTTCGTGCAGAAGAAGAGGGAGAATTACGTCTGGTAAAGTTTTGCAAGGTTCTTAACGCCATCACCGTTAAAATAATACCATTCCCCCTGTCTCTGAGTTTTGAGCTCCGGGGAGCAAGGGTATTTACTAATTTAGATCTGCGTGGTGCTTATAAACCTTTCCATCCGTAGGGGGAGAGTGGAAGACGGCTTTAATACCAGGGAGGGCATTATGAATACCTGGTGTGCCCTTCTGGCTCTGTAATGCCCCCATTTTCCAAGACTTTGTCAATGACATCTTCCGGGAATGCTTTCCACCTCTTTTAGTAGTCTATCTGGATGTATTCTCATCTTTTCCCCAGATTGACTCCACCGGAGGATGTCTGCATATTTTGACCTTTTACGGGTGAACTCCCTCTATGCAAAGTTGGAGAAAGCAAGTTTGAGCGGAGTTTTACCCTTTTCCCGGGCTATATCATCTCCCCAGGGGGTTGGTATGGACCCGCCAAACTACAGGCTGTGATGGATTGGCAAGAAAACCCCCTTCTCTTAAAGCGGTGCAGGCTTTTGGGGTTCATTAATTACTATCGCCCAAATTTATTCCCCACTTCTCCACTTTGGTAGCTCCCTTGGTACCCTCACCAAGAAGGGAGCCAATCCCAAATTGGGGGTCGAGGATCTCCAAGGCCTTTACTTCAATTAAGTCCCATTTTCTAGCTTCCATCTTACATCGCCCCAGGTTATAAGCCTTTTTTATTGGAGGTCGATGCCTGTCCCTTGGTGCTGGGCAGTCCTTTTTCAAAGGATGCTCAAGGTCGGAAAACATCCTTTTTCTTTTTTTCCAAGCCTTTCCCCCAGCGAAGAGGAATTATTTTTTTGGGGATGGGGTTTTTGCTACTATGAAGTTGGCCTTTTCTGGTGGAGACATCTCCGGAGGGGGCTCGCTTTCCCTTTCAAGTTTTCACTGACCACAAAAATTTGGTCTATTTCAGACCGCCCACGGCAAATTCTCGTCAGGCCAATGGTCCCTGTTTTCTCCCGGTTTCTTTCACCTCCATTTCCTCTCCGGGAGAAGAAACATTGGGCCGATGCTCTTTCTCGCTCCGTGGTGTCCTTGGGAGGTGGAGGAGGAGCCTGGTTGGATTGTCCCCCAGAGAGCTTAAGAAATGTGGCCCTGGTTTCGCTTGGCTGTGCCTCCCGGGGAACACTTTTGTCCCACCAATTTGCGACCGGAGGTACTTCTTGGGCACATTTTGTCCGGTGGGTGGACATTTTGGGGCAAAAAGGACATCTGAGTTTCTGGCGAGGACAACTGGTGGCCACTATGGTCCGGACGTCAGGGAATACGTTCAGGGTGTGCGCTCCTGCGCCAAGAATAAGTCCCCTACAAGGCCAGCTGGGCTACTTTTTCCTTTACCATGCAGACAGGCCTTGGGAATGTTTTGGGATGGATTTTTGGTGGCTTACCCAAGTCTCGGGGCTGCACCATATCGGGTGATAACCGCACTTCTCCAAAAATGGTGCCTTAGTGCCGTTACCCACGGTTACCGTCTGCACGGGCCTTGGCAGCATTATTCATTAGGCATATTTCCGCCTACACGGTATGCCAGACAAATTTGTCAGTGATCGAGGTCCCCAGTTTGCTCCGGTTTGAAGAGAGCTGTGTCGTTTCTCGCATTGAGTTAAATCTCTCCTCTGCTCCCACCCAAACGAATGGGTTGGTAGAGAGGGAACCAACCTTGGTCACATATTGCGACATTTTGTCTCGCCAGGCAGGATGACTGGGCACCTTGCACCGGGGGTGATTTTCGTTAAATAATGTGTGTTGACTCCACCGGACAACCCATTCCCCTAACTACGGTCAGCTCCGCAGGTACCAGGCCCATGCCGTGTCTTCCGCCGATTCCAGAGTGGCAAACTGGGCGTGAGACACGGGACATTTGGAACCACACCCAGGTCCATTCGGCCCCAAAAAAGAAGATGAGGTCTTCGGAATGCCAAATCGGCGCCATGCTCCTCATTTGCTCGGGGCCTAGTGTGCTTTTGCCCCGAAACATCAGGCTACGTTTAGAGTCCACCAAGTTGGCACCTCGCTTTTTGGGCCCTTTAAAGTTTTTGAGCAGGGAACCCGGGTGGTTTACCGCCTAGCCCTTCCGCCCATTGTATCCCCCGACAACCTTTCACGTGCCCCCTCCTGAAACCCGTGGCCATTTCCCGGTTTTCCAGTCATCTCCCCGGGACTGGGTTCATCTACCGACGATTAGAGGTGAACCCATTGTTGGGTGCAAGGTGGTAGGAGGAAAAAAAATTTTATTTGGTGGATTGGGGGGGTTTGGGCCTAGGTAGGCCCCTGGGAGCCTGCCGAGCATGTTCACGTCGCAGCTATTGCTGCCTTTGAGCACGCGGGCCATAGGAGGGGGGGGTAATGTTAGGTTCAATTCCCAGTTGCAAAGGGGAGTCTCGAACCCTCCGCGCAGCCCCCCCATTCACCCGTCCGCAGTGGAGCCTGCTCAGCTTAACTCGGTCCCGCGTCTCACCCATCTAACGTGTCAGGGGTTAGCGCCTTCCAGGCTCTGCTATTGTGGCCAGTTGGTTAGCGGCGACAGACTTGGGTGAGATCTCTCATGGAATCAGGGGTCACTGCTCAGGTACGCATAGCTCCTACTGGTCCCCCAGGAAGGTCCTGTGACTACTGGTGTTCTGGAACAGTTTCATTGGTCCTTGTTTTGAGGTCCTGTGCTGTTACTAAAAAGGGTGGCATGGTGGCCGCCAGCGCTAATATCAACGTCATATGCTTTGCGCCAGTGGGTCTGCGTGTGTTGGTTAGGGCCCCGGGGCTAAATAAGCCCTAGAATACCGACTTAATCGGTGAAGGTTTGGTTTGCTAGCTGGTCAGGGTCGGTGTCCTAAGTGCCCTAGATTCCGGCATAACCGGGAGGAGTTTATTGCCGATTCAGGGCCTGGCGTTCAGACGCCATAGATTGCGGAATTAGCGCATGATCACGTTCTATGTTCTTTAGCAGTCAACTGTTACTGGGTGCCTGACAGGACACAGAAGTTTTTCAAGGCTCTGTGAGTAACAGGGTTCGCTTTCAACGCTAGACAGCGCCCTAGCGTATTTATTTTCCCAGTGTGTTAAGTAGTTCGCACACATCGCCAAAGCGCTGCGGCACTCCTTCTAGCGGCTCTGTGGAATACAGAGTTGCACATTTGCCACAGGCGTTACGGGTTTATTTTGGGGACTCTGCGGGGAAACGAGTTCCTTCTGCGCCATTTTTAAGCAGCAGGCTCCGCCTGCCGGTGGACCCCGGGCTGCGAACGCACCTCTCTACATCATATATTTGGCTTCCGCAGACCCTAACAAGGTGTGATTGTTTCCAAAGGAATTTTAGGCCATTTTCAGTTAAAACACCCTCAGTTCTTTGAGCGACGAGCCGGGGGGAAAATTGACGCTAACTTGATTCCTAAAATCGAACAAAAGGATCAATAATTTGGGTTGGGATTGTGGGGGCCAGAATAAGATGCTCAACTTCTTCAATGTTGTCGTGGAATGATTTAACGATTGTACCTGTATAATTTGTGCAGTATCATGAAAGATGGCGTTCCCCTTCCGGAACAGTGCTTGAACCATTGGATGCACTTTGTCGGCCAAAATGCCAAATAATCGTGGCGTTAATTCTTCCATGAAGGGTAATTGGCCCTGCGGATTCCCCCTTTAAAAGCCACCACGATGATCACAGAACCTCCGCCATTTTAACCTTTGGGAGAAGGGGAGCTGGACGGAAGTTCTTTCGGCTGTCCCAAAAATACACTCAGCCGGAAGGGGGCGGGAAATAGGGTAAACGATGTTCTTCTGAGAATTCACGTGTTTACGTGTGAGGAAGATTCTGGAGGTTTTAACCACTATAAAGGATTGGAAACATTTTCATTGACAGCAGCGGTTTTAATTGCAACTCTTCCATGGAATCCGATTTGTTCAGCTCCTACCCAAAAGGTTTTCGTGGAAATTGGGTTCTGTAGGTGTTGAAAAGCTCCCGCAGTGATTTTCTGACTGTGGTCTTTTCGTCCTCTCTGACAAATTCGCTTAACAGTCCGACGTTTCTTTTCATCAACTAATTTCGGCCGTCCTGTGCTTTACTGCTGACGTTTTCCTTCTGTTTCAAACGCGTCATTTACTTTGAGACAGACCTCTTGACACGCCAAGCATTGGGCATTTTGGTTACCTGCGCCGGTCATCCGGCAACAACTATTTTGCCTCTTTCAAAATCCGAGGGTCTGCCATTGGTACATTTCTCATCAATGTTCTTACAATTATGCAAAACAAACAGCATTGAAATACAAATATACAAACACAATAATCACTACAAAACATTACCATATGTCACGGTTTCTTTTATAAAAATGTTCGAAGATGAGATGCAAAACATTAGGGTTTTCCATTATTTTGTATATCTCCTCTTCTGAAGTTTTAAAAAATGCAAGGCGAGTCGTCAGTGCTGGCTCCTGGT
Source organism: Oophaga sylvatica (assembly GCA_033576555.1). Classification (NCBI taxonomy): domain Eukaryota; kingdom Metazoa; phylum Chordata; class Amphibia; order Anura; family Dendrobatidae; genus Oophaga; species Oophaga sylvatica. Next base: position 165,437,987 of record JARQOD010000001.1, on the reverse strand, counting down.
CAGGAATAACACCTTTCCTTGTGTTCTTCACCCCCCCAAAAGTGAAAGGATCGGCAGCCGACACTTCAGCTCTTTTCCATACAGACCTGGGTTATCAATGAAATCAGAATCCCCATCCAACATGAATCACAGTGGAGGCCATCATGATGCACACCATGCTGATGATTCTGCTGGTACATTCACCCAGAGCACTACATTCCCTCGCATCTATCACCAAAGTGACCCGATGAAAACTCAGGTCCCCCAGATTACTTTGAAAGGAGGTGATGGATAACCAGTTTGTTGACACGGATTGGCATCCTTTGGGGAAGAGGGTGCACTGGCAAAGTCAGAAAGAAGGTCCGCAGCGGCATCGCATGGCAGCAGCGGTTTCGGGCCCTAGCAGTCCAAAAAGGTTTCAAAAAAAAAAAAAGATTTTTTTTTTTTTTTTTTTTTTTTTTTGCAGAACAGCTTGGACAACTTCAAATTTGCACAGGTGCAAGCCCAAAAATTGATACCATAGTAGGAAAAGTCCAGTGTGGCATTTTTGTACCGAAATTCTTATGATGAGGAAAAGGGTTTAGCTGTAAACAGTGGGGAAGGACCTTTAGCCGGGGAAAAATCTCAGAATTGGAACCTGCTGCTTACACATTTCTGAACTGCCTTGGAGCCCGCCAGGGCAGTGGTATACTCGGCACCGGCCTGTGTCTTAAATGGGATTGTCCAGGGGCCCGTAACCGGTCCGGGCCCTGGGTGTCCAATAAAAGGGGAATATGTACAGGGGTGATAGAGGGGTATTCGGTGCCACCTGTGGTTTCGGTCAAGGGACAAGCGCTGCAGTGCAGTTCCCTGGGACAGGGTTTATGCAGAGATTTTAATAGTTCCCACAAGAGAACTTTTTCCTAGGGCAGAGTGGGTATAGAAATAATGGTCGAAATGTAGTAAGTGGATGTGCTTTGAGGAAATTGAGGAGACACATCAATCGTTTCCAAAGCTTTATCACTTTTTGCAGGCAAATGTCCAGGGCACGGATACAGATGGTGCGGGGTTTGGGGTCGGCCCTTAAAGCAATTTGGAACCCCCTTACTTCAGGTGGGTTTTAGGTTCCTTTCTATGCTCTTCTCTGGCACGGCTGCTATAAGCTCCGTCCAAGTTCCTCTATCTGCTCTTTTTTTAGGAAAGAACTTCACTCTCATAACAGGACTGTAAAGCTTCAGGAATCACTCACTTTGGATCTCCGGCTCACATTGTCTGCTGTGTGTAGATATTTATGGGCAAGAACCGCTGTCTCCAGCCCTCGGTAAACTGCTGCTGGGACTTTAGTTTACCCACTCAGCTTTGGCTCCGGTGGTCCGGTTCGGCGCTGCGACCTGGGGGGGAGCTTCTATACCCCTTTTTGCCTTGTCTCCACACATTCTCCTCTCTTGTCCTTCCAGACCATCCAACTCCTCCCCCAGTCAAAATGTTTCCGAGGAGCTCTCCTGAAATCAGATGGTGGATCTCCCCTTTGGTCGGAGTAGGAAAGGTGTTGTATGCTTTTGGTTCCGGTTAAAGGGATCCTTCCTTGCTTGCAGGCATGACATCCTCCCCTGGGGGAGGCAAGGTCATGTGGCAACCAAACTCCCGGGGGTGCCAAAACACTTGCAAGCGTGGACGGATACAAAAGTACAAATCCCCAACCCCAGGGCGGGCAGCACCTGGCGCAACCGGGCAAGTCCGGTTCAATGAGCATGGGGGGACCGACTCGTGGGCGACGGCCCTGGGACAGGGCCCCTCATAGTACAAAAATTTGGGATGGCCCACCGCGGTCAGAAACACCGGGTACTAAAGGTGCCCTGTGCCAGTGATGTCGGGCCCCCCGCTTGCTAAGGGCCCACAATTGCAATACTTACCTCTCCATTTCCACCCCTGTGACTTCTTCCCGTTTCCTGACAATAAATTCAGGTTACAGAGCGCGATATTACGTCTGTACTCCCATGCCTAAACAGTCCAACTGCAGGAGCTGTAAGATGGCACGTGAGGGTCCAAGAAAAGCATGCACAGCGAGGAGAAGTATTTCATTTTTTGCAATTTTTGAGGAATATTGGGGGGCATTTTTTCACTGGATATTAATAATGTGGGGCCTTTATATTTGGAATTCTTTTGGCTTAAGACACGGGCATCATCCATGGGGCACATCATGTATAGGAGCATTCTAAATGGGGCAGTCAGACATGGAGCAGCATTTCCGGGCCCATTATCACTGGTAATTATTAATGGGGCCCATGATATATGGAGCATTCTTGGCCCATAAAACATGGGCATCATCCTGGGGCACATCATGTTTGGGATAAAAAATGGGGAGACAGACACAGGAGCCAATTTACGGCCCATTACAACCTGGAACTTGTAATTGGGCCCATTTTTATGGAGCATTCTTTGGCCCAAAGACCCCTGCCACGCATTCCATGGGCCATATTATTGGGCATTCAAAATGGGCAGTAACATGGACCACAATTACGGGCCCATTATACACTGGACATTATTAAGGGGCCCCTGATATATGGGGGCATTCTTTTGGCCCAAAGAATGGAGGGATCATCCATGGGGGGACATCATTTATTGGAGCATTCAAAATGGGGCAATCAGACACAGGACAGCATTTAGGGGGCCCATTATACACCTGGAACATTAATAATTGTGCCCATTATATAGGACTTTCTTTTGGCCCATAAAACTGGAGCATCTCCAGGGGGCCCATCATATCTGGGAATCATTGGGGTTCATTATTTATGGGGCTCATATAGGGTAGGGAAAAAATATATGGGGCACATATGGGACCAATTAGTATGGAGCAATATATGGGGTCATTATTCGTATGGCGCACTATGGGTGGCCATAAACTGTAGGAGGAATATAGTGTCGGTTTTTGACTATTGTAGATTTTAACATGGATATCAGTCATTCATGTAAGAAGGAAGTATTTTTCATTGTACTTACCTATATTTCTGTGCCGTATGGGAAAGCCAGAATTGTGCTATGTGTTAAAGAGGCCACTGACACTCTTTGGCCTGTGGCTAGTGTTGAGCGATCTCTATACTAAAAATACGGATGGGAAATGGTACCCGCCGATATCACTAAATATCGGGTATCCGATTCCGAACGGGAATTCCATTTAAGTCTATGGAAACAAAATTTGCAACTAAAAAAACCTTTATTTCCTTGTAAACACTAAATAAAACCACATAGAATTACTATTATTTATTTTATATACATGTCATTGTGACAATATATATAATATATGTATAGTTTTACACTTCTACTAGAAAATATCCTTGATTAAAATTCCCGGGGTAAAGCCGCTTCTGTAAAAAAGAAGAAGCCCCGACTGAAATGACCTTGGTGTAAATAGGGTTAACCTGTCTTTTCATTTCGTTTGCAATCTGATTTGCACAAACAATTACATCAGTCAGTGTGCAAAATTTCCCCTGTGGGGTTAATTAAAGGTGAAATTCTTTGTAAAAAAAAGGACTTTTTTGCTACAATTTACCCTTAAATTAACCCCCCTACAGGGTGAAATTTTGCACACATAGACTGATGTAATTTTTTGTGCAAATCAATAGAAAAGGAATGAAAGCGGTTAACCCTATGTACACCAAGGGTTTTTTATTTCATGTCGGGTTCTGTTTTTTTAAAAAAGCCGTCAATTGAATTAGCGGCTATTATACTTGTAGAAGTTATGAACTATAAATTAAAAATTTATATAATGTGTCACAATTCAAGAATATATAAATAAATATATATATATATATATATATGAGGTGTAAAATTTTTTAAAAAAAAATTTCGTGGGCTTCCGCCCTATTTTGAACCAAAGACAAAGCCAGCAAGGGGGCAGATAAATACCCCAGGAGGGACCTTATTTTTCCCCCCCCCGGCTACTAAACATCTCCCCCCCAACACCCAGAAAAGACAAATTATAATTAGATTCCCCCTTTCTGGACTTGCCCGTCTATTCCCATTGCCCTGACGGTGGCGAGTGGGTAATATGGGGTTAAAACCCACATTGCAATTGAAAGGTGACCTTAAGCAGGTAATAATTGGACTTCATTAGCAACTATATTATTAATCCTATTGCATGAAATAAAATAAAAAACACACACTTTTTAAATTAAAAAAACATTTAAACCCCTTTCCCGACCCATGAGCCGACGTCGGGTATGAAACCCCGTGCCATCCGACCCTGACCCGAGTAGGCCAAGCAAAAAACTTTCTGCGGGTCGGGGGTCCGGGGTCACTGAAAGGCACCCGACCCCGTAACAGGACCCTTACTGCATCACCAAAGGGGGGTTGGCTTAACCCCCACGTGGCCACGACGCTCTGATTGGCTGTTAAAAAGTAAACTGCCAATCAGAGGATTTTGTAATATTTCACCAATGAAAGGTGAAAAATTACAATCCAGCCATGGCCATGCGCAATAGCATCTCCAGGCGGAGACCCCGATCAGACCCCCCCACCCCCATGTCACGGCGGTGATCGGCCCCACCTCGAAGTGGAAGCCCATCATCCCGGTCGCTGTTTGTCCCCTGCTCCGCGACACCCCCCTCACCTTCCGATCCCCCCCCTCCCTTCCGACTTCCCCTACTCACCTCTCCCAGTCCACCGAGTCCCCGGATCCGTCCCGGCGGCTGCCCGGGATTTTTTCATGGGCGCCGCCATCTTGGGAAAATGGCGGGCGCATGCGCAGTGCGCCGCGGCCAGCCATGCGATGACCCTCCATTGTAAAAAAATTTATTTTGATCACTGTGATAAACTGTACAGTGATCAAAATAAAAAAAAAGAAAGAACCCCCCCCTCATGGTAGGGCAAATAAAAAAAAAAGAATTTTTTTTTTTTTTTTTTCCCACGGATTTTGCTGCTGACCGCAGCTGATTTTGCTGCGGATCCACGTCGGAATCGCGGCTGATCCGCGCCATCCGCGGGGATTTCGCGGGGTCCGCGGCGATTCGCTGCTGATCCGCGGCGGATTTCGCTGGGATCCCGGCGGATTTCGCTGAGGTCCGCGGCGGATAACGCTCTGATCCGCGGCGATTTCGCTGCTGATCCGCGGCGGATTTCGCGCTGCCCGGCGGATTTCGCGCTGAAACCCGGCGGGGTTTCGCTGCTGATCCACGGCGGATTTCGTGTGATCCGCGGCATTCGTCTATCCGCTGCGGACCGCGTGATTTCGCTGTGATCCGCGGCGGATTTCGCTGCGGACCGGCGGATTTCGCTGCGGATCCCCGGCTGATCTCGTGGGATTCACGGTGATTTCGTGCTGATCCGCGGCGGATTTCGCTGGTGATCCCAACGATTTTGCTGTGATTCGCGGGGGGATTTCATGCTGTCCGTGGCGGATTTCGCTGCTGATTGCGGCGGATTTCACTGCTGATCCGTGGCGGATTTCAGCGGATCCGCTATGTTTCGCTGCGGTCCGCGACTGATTCGCTGCGGATCCGGGGGACTGATTTCGCTGGCGGATCCGCGACGATTTCGCTGCGGATCCACGGCTGATTTCCTGTGACCCGAACTATTTTCTGTATTCGGGCGGACCGCAGCGGATTTCGCTCTGATCCGCGGCGGTTTCACTCTGACCGCGGCGGATTTCGTGCGGATCGCTACTGATTTCGCTGGGGGACCCGTGACTGTTTCGCTCGGTCCCGACTGATTTCGCTGGGATCCGCGGCGGATTTCGTGTGACCGGACTGATTTTGCTGGATTCGCGACTGATTTTGCTGCGATTCGCTGCGGATCCGCGGCGGATTCGCTGCTGATTCGCGGCGGATTTCGCTGCTGATTCGCGGTGATTTCGTGGATTCGCCTGATTTCGCTGCTGATCCGGGGGCTGATTTCGTGCTGATCGCGGCTGATTTCGCTGTGACCCGTGCTGATTTCCTGTGACCGGGCTGATTTCGCGTGATCCGCGGCGGATTTCATGCTGATCCACTGCGGATTCCCCGCGGATCCCGGTGATTTCGCCGCTGTCCGCGGTTGGATTTTGCTGCGATCCGCGGCGGATTTCGCTGTCATCCGCGGGGTTTTGTTGGATCCGCGACTGATTTTGCTGCGGATCCGCGGCTGATTATTGCTGTTCTCTGCGTAGCGGGTATAGCATAAAGCGATCGCGTTTTTCTAACCTTACCAGCCGGTCAACGCTACGTGTTGAACGGGTGGTAAAACGCAATATGAACCCAGCCTTAGGGTTAAAACTGGGTTAGGTTGCATTAGGGTTAGGTTAGAATTACGGTTAGGGTTGGAATTTGAGTAGGGTTGGAAATTGGGTTGGGGTTTGGGAAATTTAGGGTTAGGCTTGTAGTTAGGTTTTGGTTAAGTTGGGATTAGGGTTAGGGGTGTGGGGGTTAGGGTTATGATTAGGGTTTGTATTGGGGTTAGTGTGTGTAGGGGTTAGGGTGGGGTTAGGGTTTTTTTGGGTTAGTGTTGGATTTGAATTGGGGGGGTTTTCCACTATTTAGGCAATCAGGGGGTCTCCAACGCACATGGCCCACCATTGATTCCGAAAAATTTTGCGTTCAAAAAGTCAAACAGTGCTCCTTTATTCCAAGCCCCGAGATGCCCAAACAGTGGTTTATCCCCACATATGAGGTTCAGCTACTCGGGAAAAATTGCACAACAACTTTGGGGTCTAATTTCCCTTTAACTTGGGAAAAAAATTGGGGACTAAAAATTATTTTGTGGAAAAAAAAATGATTTTATTTTTCACGGCTCTGCGTTAAACTTCTGTGAAGGACTTGGAGATTCAAGTCTTACAAATCTATAGGAGTTTCCTTGGGGATCTAGTTTCCAAAAGGGTTTATTTGGGGGTTTCTACTGTTTAGGGACATCAGGGACTCTCAAAGTAACATGCGCCCGAAGACCATTCCATCAAGTGGGCATTTCAAAAAAGTCACTATTTCCCCTCCGAGCCCCGACGTGTGCCCATACAGTAGTTTTCTCCCACATATGGGATAACAGCATATCAGGACAAAATTTGGACAACAACTTTTGGGGTCTAATTTCATGTTACCCCTTGGGAAAATAAAAAAATTGGGGACTAAAAGATCCTGATTGGGAAAAAATATGATTTTTTTTATTTTTCTCCCGGGCGTTATAAACTTTTGTAGCCCTGGGGGTTCAAAGTGCTCACCCACATCTAAAAGTTTTTTGCGGGGTCTAGTTTCCTAAATGGGGTCATTGGGGGTTTCTACTGTTTTAGGCCTCAGGGGCTCTGCAAACCCAACAAGATGCCCGCAGGGCCATTCCCTCAAGTCGGATTTCAAGCGTCACCACATCCCTTCCGAGCCCTGACGTGTGCCAAACAGTGGTTCCCCCCCATAGGGGTCTAGCGTACTCAGGACAAAAGGAAACAACTTTTGGGGTCCAATTTCTCCTGAACCTTGTGAAAAAAAAAAATAGTGGGCTAAAAATCATTTTTTGGAAAAAAATGATTTTTTTTTTTCACGGCTCTGCGTTAAAACTTCTGTGAAGCCCTGGGTTCAAAGTTTCACTATGGCACTAGAAGTTCCTTAGGCTCTAGTTTCAAAATGGGGTCACTTGTGGGGAGCTCCAATGTTTAGGACACAGGGACTCTCCAAATGCGACATGGCAACGCAAATAATTCCAGCATTTTTCCATTCAAAAAGTCAAATGGCGTCCTTCCCTTCTGAGCCCTGCCGTGCGCCCAAACAGTGGTTTATACCACATATAGGTATCTATGACTCAGGAGAAATTGCCCAACAAATTTTAGGATTCAATTTATACTGTTGCCCATGTGAAAATGAAAAAAATGAGGTAAAAGAAAATTTTTGTGAAAAAAAAAAGTAAATTTCTTTTTTTTAATCAATTTTGAAGCACCTGGAGGTTCAAAGTGCTCCCAAAGCATCAATTTAAATTCCTTAGGGGGGCGTTTCCAAAATGGGGTCACTTGTGGGGGACTCCCAATGTTTAGGCACACAGGGACTCTCCAAATGCGACATGGCAACCGCTAAATTTCCAGCATATTTTCCATTCAAAAAGTCAAATGGCGCTCCTTCCTTCTGAGCCCTGCCAGCACCCAAACAGTGGTTTATGACCACATAGAGGTATCTTGTAATCGGAGAAAATTTCCCAACAAATTTTAGGATCCAATTTATATGTTTGCCCCTTGAAAATGGAAAAAAAATGAGGCTAAAAAAAAATTTTTGTGAAAAAAAAGTACTTTCTTTTTTTTACGGATCAATTTGTGAAGCACCTGGGGGTTCAAAGTGTCACTATGCATCTAGATAAGTTCCTTAGGGGGTCTAGTTTCCAAATGGGGTCACTTGTGGGGGAGCTCCAATGTTTAGGCACACAGGGACTCTCCAAATGCGACATGGCAACCGCTAAATATTCCAGCATATTTTACATTCAAAAAGTCAAAATGGCGCTCCTCCCTTCTGAGCCCTGCCGTGCGCCCCAAACAGTGGTTTATGACCACATATGAGGTATCTGTGTACTCAGGAGAATTGCCCAACAAAATTTTAGGATCCAATTTATACTGTTGCCCATGTGAAAATTAAAAAAACTGAGGCTAAAAGAAAATTTTTGTGAAAAAAAGTACTTTCTTTTATTTACGGATCAATTTGTGAAGCAACTGGGGGTTCAAAGTGCTCACTTGCATCTAGATAAGTTCCTTAGGGTGTCTAGTTTCCAAAATGGGGTCATTGTGGGGGAGCTCCAATGTTTAGGCACACAGGGACTCTCCAAATGCGACATGGCAACCGCTAAAATATTCCAGCATATTTTCTATTCAAAAAGTCAAATGGCGCTCCTTCCCTTTGAGCCCTGCCGTGGCCCAAACAGTGGTTTATGACCACATATGAGGTATCTGTGTACTCAGGAAGAAATTGCCCAACAAATTTAGGATCCATTTTATCCTGATGCCCATGTAAAAAATGAAAAAATTGATGCTAAAAGAAAATTTTTGTTGGAAAAATTAAAATGTCCATTTTTTCCTTCCACGTTGCTTTAGTTCCTGTGAACACCTGAAGGGTTATAATCTTCTTGAATGTTATTTTGGAGTAGCTTGAGGGGTGCCGTTTTTTATAAAGGTGTCACTTTTGGGTATTTTCTGCCATATAGACCCCTCAAAGTGACTTCAAATGTGAGGTGGTCCCTAAAAAAAATGGTTTTGTTAAATTTTGATGTAAAAAGGAGAAATCGCTGGTCAATTTTAACCCTTATAACTCCTAACAAAAAAAAATGTTGTTCCCAAAATTGTGCTGATGTAAAGTAGACATGGGGAAATGTTATTTATTAACTATTTTGTGCCACATAACTCTCTGGTTTAACAGAATAAAAAAATAAAATTTGAAAATTACAAAATTTTCAGAATTTTTGCCAAATTTCCATTTTTTCACAAATAAAGCAAAAAACTATCGACCTTAATTTACCACTAACATGAAGCCCAATATGTCATGAAAAAAACAATCTCAGAATCGCTAGGATCCGTTGAAGCGTTCCTGAGTTATTACCTCATAAAGGACACTGGTCAGAATTGCAAAAAATGGCAAGGTCTTTAAGGTCAAAATAGGCTGGGTCATGAAGGGGTTAATGAAATAAAGACAATGTTTTTGACCATCTTTTTATTTGACTGCAAAAACCATTTCCTGTAATAAAAATAAAATTAAAAAGCAAAATTATTCTTACCTATCCCATGCACAGTAGGTCCCACGGTGTAATCTTCAGAAAGGGTTAATGTTTACTGCAGGGACCGCAGCTATGCTGCACCTCACAGTAAACCCCAAATGAATGAGCTCCTCTCCTGGTGACAGGAGAGGAAGTGGAAAGCTTAATTGATTGCTTTCCACTTTCACTTCAGGTCTTCAGGGACACAATCAGTGACGTCAGAGGGAACTGATTAACAAAAATGGGGTTCCCTTCGAAATAAAATTGGCGTGGGGTCCCCCCCTATTTTTGTTAACCAGCCAGATGAAGCAGACCGCTGAGGCCTGGATTTTCAGGCTGTTAAGGAGCCAAGATCCTGGACCTTGCAAGCCTGATAATACCAGGCCACAGCAGTCTGATATCTTGGCTGATTAACAAAAAATAGGGGATCCCCTCGAAAAAAAATTGGCGTGGGGTCCCCCCTATTTTTGTTAACAGCCAGATGAAGCAGACCGCTGAGGCCTGGATTTTCAGGCTGTTAAGGAGCCAAGATCCATGGACCTTGCCAGCCTGATAATACCAGCCACAGCAGTCTGCATATCTTGGCTGATTAACAAAAATAGGGATCCCCTCGAAAAAAATTGGCGGTGGGGTCCCCCCTATTTTTGTTAACCAGCCAGATGAAACAGACCGCTGAGGCCTGGTTTTTCAGGTGGTAAGGATCCAATATCCATGGACCTTGCAAGCCTGATAATACCAGGCCACAGCAGTCTGCTTAGCTTGGCTGGTTAACAAAAATAGGGGATCCCCTCGAAAAAAAATGGCGTAGGGGTCCCCCTATTTTTGTTAACCAGCCAATAAAATGCAGACTGCTGCGGCCTGGTATTAAAAGACTGTCAAGGCCCATGGATTTTGGCCCTCAACAGCCGATAATACAGGCTACAGCAGCCCCACATTTGGCGCATCAAAAGATGTGCCAATTGTTGCACTTTACCCGGCTCTTCCACTGCCCTGTAGCGGTGGCAAGTGGGGTAATAAGGGGTTAATGTCACCGTTGATTGCACGGTGACAATAAGCCCGGTTAATAATGGAGAGGTGTCAATAAGACACCGATCCATTATTAATCCCAAAGTTATTAAATGTATAAAAAAAAGACAAAGCAAGAAAAAAGTCTTTTAATGAAATAAAAGAGACAACACAGTTTTCATTAATTTTATTATACACTCATTCCTGCGACGCCATCGATCTCCTGTAAAAAAAACAAAAAAAACAAACCAACAGTATACCACCTGTCCGACGCAGTCCATAGTAACGACAGTCCCACGACGATCCAGCTCTGCTACATCGCAATGACAGGCAGAGCCTGTCATCGCAATGCAGCACAGCTGATTACCTGCTTCCCCGGCGGTGACGTCATCGGACTGACTGCTTTACGGCCGGGATTACCCAGCAGTCACTGCAGTTATCGCGAGAAACTGCATGTGACCGCCGGGGAAAGATGATGGCGGCCATGAAGCAGTCCAGCCCGTGACCGCCGGGGATCTTCTGCCAGGTAAGTGCCGCTGAGTCCTGACAGACCCGACCGATGGACACTGACAGTGACAGTGACAATCCCGATTCCGGTATCCGATATGACGAAAATATCGGAACTAAGTATCGAAAGGCCGATAGAGCTAATATCGGCCGATACCCGATACTTGCGGTATCGTATCGCTCAACACTACCTGTGGCCCAAGAAAACTGGGAGCCATCCCTACCCCCCCCACAAGTTAAGCCAAATAACCACAATTTTTCAATGCGTAACCATTATTATAAAGTTAATTAAGGTTGCCCAGCTTATGTAATAATGATTGATGTTGTTGCCATTCAAATGGGCACTGTAGGTGTGTTTACTGTCCTCCACTCCCTGCCGACTTTGCTTCCCCATTGACTTGCATTGGGTTTCGTGTTTCGGCCGAACCACCGACTTTTCCCGATAGTTGGCCGATTTCACTCGACCCGACTTTTGCGAAAGTCGGGTTTCATGAAACCCGACTCGACCTGAAAAAAGGGAAAGTCGCTCATCTCTAATCAGCAGTAGTGATGAGTGAGTATGCTCGTTGCTCGGGTTTTCCCAAGCATGCTCGGGTGGTCTCCGAGTATTTGGAAGTGCTCGGAGATATAGTTTCTGTCACCGCAGTTGCATGATTTGCGACTGCTAGACAGTTTGAACACATGTGGGGATTCCATAACAAACAGGCAATCCCCACATGTATTCAGGCTGTCTAGTAGCCACAAATCATGCTGCTGTGGCGACAGAAGCTAAATCTCAGAGCACTTCCAAATACTCGGAGACCACCTGAGCATGCTCGGGAAAACCTGAGCAATGAGCATACTCGCTCATCAATAATCAGCAGCAGTAGCAACAGCAGACACAGAAGACACCCCAAAGATGGCACAGACTGCAATAACGCATATCAATACATGACACTAAAATCTGTGACTGGGGTGCAAAAGATTCATGACTTGTTAAATTTGATGAAATTTAAGCGGTCTACACTTTCAGGGGACAGCCGGATGCGCTTATCCATCAGGACACCATCAGCAGCACTGAAAACACATTCTGAGAGAACGCTTGCTGCTGTGCATGACAAAACCTCTAAGCCTTCCATATAATATAATGGGTCCCACATGGCCCTCTCTATGATATAATGTGCTCCACATAGCCTTACACATAATATAATGGGCCCCACATATCCGTCCATATAATATAATAGGCTCTACATAGCCTTCTATTTTGTTCTATTTTGTTCCCCCCACTACTCCAGTCTCCTGAATGTGATTTCTGCAGCTCTGCACTGCTCGGCACAGTGAGCTGTTACGGATCTGCAACTCAGGACTAGGGCAGAAGGGGGGAGAAGCTGACCCTGTACTAGGACTAGGCTGAATCCCTATGATGGAGTGGGTGACCTATTCCTTGTGAATAGACCCACTGATGTTTCCTAGGCTAAACTCAAACGAAGACATAAAAGTAGGGGGAAGGGTATCCCCGAAAGATCTAGGGACTGGGAACAAAAAACAGGTAACCTCCTAGTAGGAAAATAGAGAAAGCTGCAGAAACGAAAGGAAAACCAGAAAACAAATCAGGCATAACTAGCAATCCCAGAACTGCACAATATCAAACACAGAAAGCTATCAGAGCACCTAGCCAGAACTCTAGCGGATTAACACTGTTGTCCAGCAAGGACTGGGAGGCAGGTGCTGGGTAATAAAGGGTGAAACAATCACCTGACCTTAGACGAACCAAGCACCAGGGGAAAAAGACCAGCAGCCAGAAAACCACAACAAGATGGCGCATGGTCAAAACGAATAGATTCTAACACGATCGCATTGTAGTGACATCATCGTGCCCGCTGCACTGAGATGTCAGATGCAGAGGGAGAATGATAGAGGAGGGAGTATCAGTTGACACTCCCTCCTCCATCATTGCTTTCAACTATATTGGCATCCAGTTTACCAATACAGTTGAAAGTGCGATGACAGGTGGGGGCTCATTATCAGCTCAGCCACCAGCCCCACTGACTCATGGGCCCCATAGAAGCTGAGTGGTCTGCCTCCACTGGGAGGAGTGAAAAGCACACAAGATAGTGAGAGAAAGAGAGTTTGTGCTGCAGCTTTCAAACTAACTGTTATATCTTAGCCACACAGGTCAGTACTGCTGTATAAAAGCCTGCATGCTTAGGTATAATTTCCAACACTTTCTATCATTTGAAAATGAAAAACCTCCCTGTTTCTGATGTAGCAAAGCCAGGTAGGACTGGGAAAAATCCTAGCGCTGCTTGTCTTAATTAGATGCACCTGACTTGCTTTGACTAAAAACCTGGGCCTGTGTTTACTAAGGGCGTGTCAAGGTGCTGGATGTGGAGCAGAGTCCAGTGTCCTGCTGGTTAGTGACCAGTCAAAATGTGAGCTATAGCTGGGAGAGGGACATTCCAGAGTCTCTATCTCTCTCTGAATGTGAATGGAGACTGCATGCGTCAGCTAGGAAAGCTGAGTGTGTTGGAGCTGAAGATAACTGTGTTGAAGCTGCAGCATGTTCAGTGTGAATTGTGCATGGAGACGAACACTTCTGTTTGGTGGCGGAAGTTGCTGTAGCTTGGCTGAAGGGGATATTGAGACATGGTAGGATCCTGCCTCTTATTTGAGTAAAGTTTGCTCCTGGAGAAAGGACTGTAATTGGTTCAGGTGAGCTCACACTGACATGTATGTGCATTGCTAAATGAACTGCTTATTTGCTGTAATACCTTTGTGCCCAGAAGAGGCTGTTTATAGTTTTAAATCCCCTGGAGATCTATGAAAGCAATAAAACTGCACCTGTTTGTACCAAACCGCATTGACTGTGTGAATTCTATCTAATGGGTTCCTGAGATCTTGAATCCCTACAATTGGTGTTTTGGATGTGGGCCAGAAGTAACAAAGAGCCGAGGTAATTGAAGGTCTTGGGTAAAAGCAGCTATGGCATGGAAAACTGTTATGATTCGGTAGCTGAGGAGGACAGTAGCAAAAATAGCCAAGGCAGCCTGACACTCAGAGAGGTTGGTAACTAGCGGATAGCAGACCCCTAAACTAACCGCACAACTACAAGTAGCCGTGGGACATATCTACGATGACCTAGACGCCTCAACACAGCCAGAGAGTTAACTAAGCCTAAAGATAGAAAGGGAAAAGCTAACTGCCCCGGAGTAGCACCCCAAAGGAATAGGTAGCCCCCACTCATATATTGGCGGTGAGACAAGATGAAATACGAACACAGGCAGAAAATAGAACAAGCAAACGCTGGGGCCCAAAACTATCTAGATAGAATAGGACCGGAAAGATTACTGTCTGCAATCCGGCAAAACCCTAAGAAAAATTCCAACACTTCTGATTTCCAAATAATACTGAGACCACACGATCTCTCCCCCGCTAGATCAGAACTCTGGTGTGAACAGGGAGCTAGCCAGCAGATACTGAAATAACAGGGACTAAACAAATAAACAGTGGTAAATGAGAAACAGAGACCAGCGAAGGCCCCAGCCGGGGAACTGGCTGACCTCACTCCAGAAGGGCAGAAAAACAAAAGGAAAAAGAAAAAGCCACAGAAACAAGCAGCAAATAACTTATCTGAAAATTGCAGGAGAAAGCAGGAAGCAAGCTGACTTCCAAATGGGACCAGAAAGAACAAATCACCGGCGAGGATCACAGGAAGATAGCTCACTTATATCTCCCCAGTCAGCAATCCCTGATTGCCAATCGTCCCCAGCTGAAAGACCTCTGTCAGTCAAAGCAGCTTTATCACCATCAGCAACCACCAGAGTGAGACCCAACTCAGAAGTCGAATCCAGAGCGTTCACAACCAACAGAAAACATGGTCTGAAAGCATGGAAGATCTAGCTGTATGACTTTGTTGCAAGCTGGTTTGGCTTGAGAGAACACTGAGAGTTGAGGGCCATCTCTTAAAGTGGAGTTGTGGGCAGGATAACAGGAGTTCGCAATGCTGAGAACAAGATTCACATAGCACCTTGGTACAGAGAGATGATGGGACTGACTTGTGGAGACACGAAGGTCAGTGGGTGCTCTCATCCACTGGCCTGACGGTCTTTAGACCAGGACTCATCACACTGAACGTCCGCATTCCTTGCCCATGGGCAGAATACTACTCAAACAATGCAGGGTGAGGGTTAAACAGTGTGGCAATACTTTATTGAGCCACCAACAGACAATAACATATAGAACATTCCCAGCAAATGCATAAGATGGTGCAAATGACAGAGTCTCACCTTTCCGCTGACTCTCAGAGATTAGAGCATCTGCAACTTCTGAGATACCAGGGCCGAATACCCCAACATTTGCACCCTGTTTATGCTGGGCACCCACAGAGGATGTAGCAACAAGCTTAGGAAGTTAAAAGTCCATTGAGGTAAGTGGCGAGGTGACCTGACTACACCAACCTGGCTTCTCCGAACATCTCCATGGAGCCAGGTGACCGGATGGTATCAACCTGGCTTCTCCAAATGTCTCCATGGGGCCAAGTGGCTGGATAATCCCAACCTGAATTTTCTGAATGTCTCCATGGGTTCGCGTGATGGTCAATGGATCAGATCTGTGTTCCTCCAGCTGGGGTCGTCATCCCTTAAACTGACTTCCTGTAGAGTGTCTCAAATCTGTTTCCCTCTGATTGGAGCCATATTGTCCTGGCTGCTGCTCTGTAGAGTCTCCCTGCAAAAGGATAAAAGTCCCATTTTATACCCATATCTGTCCTTCAGGGCATCTCAGGTCTGGGAAAAGGTCAACTCTCATTGTTTGAGTATTTAATCATTCTGAATATTTGGTCTTTCACTGTTGACAGGTCAACAAACTACAAGGACTTATTCAATGGGTAATCAACATATTAGCAAACATCAATTGTTTAGTGACCCTGTGTCCTTGTCCTTCAAGGATAGCAACACATTAATCACTTCAAGAGTCAATGTTTAGTCAAGAGTCAATGTTTAGTCAATGGACTATGTCTCTTGACCCACTGATGAAAAATACTTCTGGCATAATTAAGATGAAATGCTTTGTCGTTTCATGACCGAGTACCAGAACAATGGACTGCAGAATAGGCCAAATTAACACCTACTTAACCTACCTTGCCTGGAGTGCTGTTCCCCATCCTGGCAAGGGGGACTCATGAATGTCCGGTGACTGAACAGTGTCCTAGTGATGGGACTTTGGGACTCGGAGATTTGTCATGCTAGTGGGATCACACTTGTGAATATGCTAGTCCCTGAGAAGGGTGTAGGTAAGGTGTATCCTTGTGCAGGCAGCAGTGCCAGTGTGCTCAATCTATAGGTAGAAGAAAGTTGTGTGTAATCTGTAAGTAGTAGAGCCCTGTGTGAAATGTGTAAGTGGTGTAGGGAGCCAATAATAATTTTCTGCAATTGCCAGGCATGAGTCTCCTGTTCTGATTAATTTAAAGACCGTATGCTCTGTGTGTTGGCAGATGGTGTCCAGCCCCTGACTTTGGGCAGAGGGAGTGGGATATGACAAGGTGAGACTCAGATGAATCCTAGCACTGCAGGTCTTAATTAGATGCACCTGACTTGCTTTGACTAAAAACTAGGGCCTATGTTCACTAGAAGTGTGTCTGTCTGCTGCATGTTGAGCAAAGTCGAATGTGCTGCAGGAGAGTGACCAGCCAAAATGTGAGTTAAACCTAGGAGAACGACATGCCAGAGTCTCTCTCTGAATGGATATTGCATGGGTCAGCTAGGAAAGTGAAGCCATCTATGCATTGGTGTTGCAGAAAACTGTGTGAAAGCTGCAGCCTGTTTAGTGTGAACTGAGCATGTAAATTAATACTTCTGTTTAGCACTGGAAACTGCTGGAACTCAGGCTGAAGGAGATACTGAGACATGGTAGGATCATACCTCTTATTTTAGTAAAGTTAGCTTTGGGAGAAAGTACTATAGTCTGTTTGGATGAGCCTGCATTGACATATATGTGCCCCGCTAAATTAAATGTCTATTTGCTGTGATACCTTTGTGCCCAGAAGAGTTTGTTTTTGGTTTTGAAACCATTGGAGTTTTATGAAAGCAATAAAACTACACCTGTTTGGACCAAATAGCATTGACCGTGTGAACACTACCTAACGCCTACCTCAGTGTAACAATTATGTGGGAACTATGGAATCTGATTGCGTGAGATAAAACAAATCTGAGAACAAAGCTGAGACAAATAAGTATATTAAACAAAGCAAGAAGTGAAACAAAAACTGACAGAGATTTTCCTGCAATTGTAAGGAAGTGCACAGCACAAAACAGAAATGTACAGCAAACTTAATAGAGGGACGCAACCGCTAATACGCACAAGTCCAGCAGTAACAAGAAGCAAGATTGTGCACGGCACTTAAACGTAGAAGTCCAGCAATTATATGAAGCAAGAGTGTGCACGGAACTAAACGTGGAAGTCCAGCAATAATGTGAGCAAGAGTACGCACAGCTCTTAAACGTAGAAGTCCAGCAATAATATGAAGCAAGACTGTGCACAGAACTTAAATGAAGAAGTCCAGCAATAATATGAAGCAAGAGTGCGCACGGCACTTAAATGTAGAAGTCTAGCAGTACACAGGTGGAGCATTAACTGGAGAAGGTTATTAAATATACCTTTTGGGCTGAAAAGTCCCACTCAAGTCCAGCACCACAACCCACACAGACATACTCCAAGAAGTGATAATGATGTCAGAGTCTCTTACTGACCACAGCAGTTCCAGAGATGAGTAGCTCCACACTAGAAGTTCTGGATAATAAGTAACACTGACCAGGATCAGGAAGCCGCACAGAGAACTGAAGGCCGCTGAAAGTGGAGAGGCAGAGCACCGAGTAATGAGCATCAGCAGCAGCAGGAACTCCAGTGGCAGAACAGGAGGACGCTCAGAAGCCAAAAGCAATAAAATACTCAGGAAAGGAGGATCTCCTGACCCGAACTTAAATAGCAGGATAGACAGGAAGTTCAAGGGCAGGGTGAAGTACCGGACTCCATCTTGGACAAGGGCAAAACAGGCACCATGGAACATCCGGAACCCTTACACTTGGAGAGTGAAGCCCTACACTATGTCCTGATTATGGGAGATAACATATCTCATCTCTGTTGCAGAGATATTAGCTTGTAAATTTTATGTTATAAAACATATGTGCATGTTCTTTTTTCCCCTAAATGATGACTCATGCTTATAATTGGTCAGTGTCATGCAAGGAACAAAGTACATGCACCCTGAGAAAACTCTCTGGTAATACCCAGTTGGGCTTAGGGTCACGGATAGGGTTGAGCATTCCGATACTGCAAATATCGGGTATCGGCCGATATTGGCTGTATCGGAATTCCGATTCCGAGTTCCGATATTTTCGTCATATCGGATACCGGAATCGGGATGTCACTGTCACTGTCAGTGTCCGTCTGTCGGGTCTGTCAGGAGTCAGCGGCACTTACCTGGCAGAAGATCTCCGGCGGTCACGTCCTGGACTGCTTCATGGCCGCCATCCTCTTCTCCCCGGCGGTCACATGCAGTTTCTCGCGATAACTGCAGTGACTGCTGGGTAATCCCGGCCGTAAAGCAGTCAGTCCAATGACGTCACCGCCGGGGAAGCAGGTAATCAGCTGTGCTGCGTTGCAATGACAGGCTCTGCCTGTCATTGCGATGTAGCAGAGCTGGATCGTCGTGGGACTGTCGTTATGGACTGCGTCGGACAGGTGGTATACTGTTGGTTTTTTTTTTTTCTTTTTTTACAGGAGATCGATGGCGTCACAGGAATGAGAGAGTAATAAAAAAAATGAAAACTGTGTTGTCTCTTTTATTTCATTAAAAGACTTTTTTCTTGCTGTGTC
Source organism: Oophaga sylvatica (assembly GCA_033576555.1). Taxonomy (NCBI): domain Eukaryota; kingdom Metazoa; phylum Chordata; class Amphibia; order Anura; family Dendrobatidae; genus Oophaga; species Oophaga sylvatica. Next base: position 165,418,985 of record JARQOD010000001.1, on the reverse strand, counting down.
TTTTTTTTACACATTTAAAAACTTTGGGATTAATAATGGATCGGTGTCTTATTGACGCCTATCCATTATTAACCGGGCTTATTGTCACCGTGCAATCAACGGTGACATTAACCCCTTATTACCCCACTTGCCACCGCTACAGGGCAGTGGGAAGAGCCGGGTAAAGTGCCACAATTGGCACATCTTTTGATGCGCCAAATGTGGGGCTGCTGTAGCCTGGTATTATCAGGCTGTTGAGGGCCAAAATCCATGGGCCTTGACAGTCTTTTAATACCAGGCCGCAGCAGTCTGCATTTTACTTGGCTGGTTAACAAAAATAGGGGGACCCCTACGCCGTTTTTTTTTCAAGGGGATCCCCTATTTTTGTTAACCAGCCAAGCTAAGCAGACTGCTGTGGCCTGGTATTATCAGGCTTGCAAGGTCCATGGATATTGGATCCTTACCAGCCTGAAAAACCAGGCCTCAGCGGTCTGCTTCATCTGGCTGGTTAACAAAAATAGGGGGGACCCCACGCCAATTTTTTTCGAGGGGATCCCCTATTTTTGTTAATCAGCCAAGATATGCAGACTGCTGTGGCCTGGTATTATCAGGCTGGCAAGGTCCATGGATCTTGGCTCCTTAACAGCCTGAAAATCCAGGCCTCAGCGGTCTGCTTCATCTGGCTGGTTAACAAAAATAGGGGGGACCCCACGCCATTTTTTTTTCGAAGGGAACCCCTATTTTTGTTAATCAGTTCCCTCTGACGTCACTGATGGTGTCCCTGGCTGACCTGAAGTGAAAGTGGAAAGCAATCAATTAAGCTTTCCACTTCCTCTCCTGTCAGCCAGGAGAGGAACTCATTCATTTGGGGGTTTACTGTGAGGCTGCAGCATTAGCTGCGGTCCCTGCAGTAAACATTAACCCTTTCTGAAGGATTACACCGTGGGACCTGACTGTGCATCGGATTGGTAAGAATAATTTTGCTTTATTATTTTATTTTTATTACAGGAAATGGTTTTAGCAGGTAAATAAAAGATGGTCAAAAACTGTGTGATTATTTCATTAAACTTCTTTTTTATTAAAGTGTGTGTGTTTGATTTTTCTTTCATACAATAGGATTAATAATTGATAGTTGTCTAATTGACAGCTCTCAATTATTAACCTGGCTTAAAGTGACCTTTCAATTGCAAGGTCATTTTAACCCCTTATTAACCCATTCACCACCACTACAGGGTAATGGGAATAGACGGGCAAAGTGCCAGAAAGGGCAAATCTAATTATAGATTTGCCCTTTCTGGGGTGTCTGGGGGCAGATGTTAAGTAGCCGGGGGGGCCAAAAAAAATGGTCCCTCTCTGGGCTATTATTATCTGCCCCCACTCACTGGCTTTGTCTGTCTGGTTGCGAAAATAGGGCGGGAGCCCACGCATTTTTTTTCAGCAATTTTACACCTCATATATATATATACATGTCATTGAATTTGTGACACATATATATATATATATATATATATATATATATATATTTATAGTTCATACACTTCTACATAGTATAATAGCCGCTAATTCAATTGCCGGCTTTTGTGAAAATGCAGAACCCGACATGAAATGACACTTGGTGTACATAGGGTTAACCATGTCTTTTCATGTAGTTTGATATCTGATTTGCACAAACAATTACATGAGTGTAAGTGTGCAAAATTTCACACCTGTAGGGGTTAATTAAAGGTGTAAATTCGTAGCAAAAAAGTCCGTTTTTTTTACAACGAATTTACACCTTTAATTAACCCCTACAGGTGTGAAATTTTGCACACATTGACTGATGTAATTGTATGTGCAAATCAGATAGCAAACGACATGAAAAGACATGGTTAACCCTATGTACACCAAGTGTCATTTGAAATGACACTTGGTGTACATAGGGTTAACCATGTCTTTTCATGTCGTTTGCTATCTGATTTGCACATACAATTACATCAGTCTATGTGTGCAAAATGTCACACCTGTAGGGGTTAATTAAAGGTGTAAATTCGTAGCAAAAAAGTCTGTTTTTTTTACAACGAATTTACACCTTTAATTAACCCCTACAGGTGTGAAATTTTGCACACATAGACTGATGTAATTGTATGTGCAAATCAGATAGCAAACGACATGAAAAGACATGGTTAACCCTATGTACACCAAGTGTCATTTCATGTCGGGTGCTTCTGTCTTTTCACAGAAGCCGACTTTACCCGGCAATTGAATCAGAGGATATTTTACTATGTAGAAGTGTATAAACTATACATATATGTATATATATATGTCACAATGACATGTATATATATATATATATATATATGTATTCTATGTGTGTATATTTAGTGTTTACAAGGAAAGAAAGAGGTTTTTTTAGTTGCGATATTTTGTTCCCATAGACTTACATGGGACTTCCGGTATCGGGTATCGCCGATATTTGAATGGTATCGGCGATACCATTCCAATTCCGATACTTTTGGATATCGGAAAGTATCGCTCAACTCTAGTCACGGGGTTACCGAAACAGAGTGGAGCCAGAAGACCGCAGCGTCTGGTGGCTCCTGCTCCGACGCTTAGAAGAAGCACTTCTCTGGTGTATTAAACGTGTTTGTTTCTTGCAGCAGAACAGGGGTTAATCGGCCATGTGGGAAATTCCTGCATTCAGCTGTGCTGGGTTAGCCACTCCTCTCCCTTTAAAAGCTGGGCTCCATTACCAGGTCCTTGTCTGAGTTAGCATTTGCTGCATAGATCTGGAGTGGGAGAAGCTGGTTTTTGGAGAGCTGGAGGAGTTTATTTGCGACTGTTGCTTGGTTTGTATGCTTGGAAATTCCTCATCCTATCCCATTTTACTTTCTTCCCCTCCCTACTCATCATGGTGAATACCTCTGTTATACATGAGTGTATATTTTGTGTGTGTGTAGTTTTCTTTTTACCCTTGTCTTTGTCCCCCTGTCTGTCAGGTTGGTGTACTGCGGTACACAGTAGCGCCTCTCTTCCCTGGGTGGGGGAAGGGGACAGACATAGGGCTCTTGTAGGAGATAAGGCAAGGGCGGCGGTCCCAGCATCTTCGCCATCTGAAGTACTCCGGGGAACATGGTGAGCTAGGGCGCCCCCTAGTGATAGGGTCTGGAAAGGTGCCACCTGGTCCCAGGTCACTTGCCAGTCAAATCGTGACATTTAGCCTAAACTTTTACAAGCTAATACCTCCGCAATGGAGATGTGAAATCAAACATTTAAAACTATGTTTTATACAGCTCCACAACCACTATTTCAATATGGGGCCAGTTTAACATGCTAAAGATATTGAAAAGTAATGAGATTTTATCTCCGCAGCAGATAAACCCCAGCATCCACATGAAATTTGTATATCCATCACATCTAGCTTATATTACAACCATGTTCTTTTTTCCCTTTATGTCTCTTTTAACTTGCTTTTAGAATAAAATAGTCTTTCTGTGAGATACCAACATGTCTCAAGATGCCTTACCTAGGGATAACTTAGGGAGATGCAAGCCAGATCACATCAATTAGAAGTTATAGGTGTATCCATAATTCCATCATTGGCACAGATACACTAAACATTTACTGTGAAAGGTTCCTAAATGTGCCCTAAACTCCAACCGCACTACAAGGAAGTTAGAGAAGAATGGATAGCAATACACCTACAGGAAACTATGGCTTTACTTTTTATTCATTGTGCAGAGTTGCCCAGCATTTTATGTATATACTGTATCATTATTATACCTGGGTGATTAAAAAACATCAAAAGAAATGTGACCCTAAAAGGTACTTTTTTGGCAAAAGATGAGATACAGATTATTTGTAAATCTCTAAATTGGTTAGAGAAATACAGAAGGCTCTGTTTTCTGCTTGTTTCCACCAGCCTTTTACTTATCCTGCATTATTAATTTGGCAGTGGTCTGGTTGTTGTTAATCACCATATACCGTAATTTCAGTTTTATGCCTTTACTTTTGCCAAATCTTACAAAACAGAGACTTCTAATCCGATTCTCTTTAGAATTGTCTCCTTCCTGCTCCCATTTGAAATGGCTGGTTACCATGGCTTATCCAATTTAAAAATCCAGTTTGTTGTTTTCCTTGTTTCAGTTAAACTGATTCTGATTGCATGATACATTAATGCTAATATCCAAACAAAATAATAAAACTATTTTTTGGACTAATTTGATTCCTCCTCAAAACTAAATAGATAAATAAATGTTTTTGAAGTTCTGGGAGAAGATCTGCTCCACAGATACGTGAAGTATACTACCTTGTCAATGGGTTGTGCTTAGCGCATTATTTATTGATCCAGTGCCTAGTTAGCTTTTTTTTTTTTACTTTGAGCAACTTTTTATTTTATAATGCTGTTTTTCAATTTTTAGGGGTTATTATTATTGTATTTCCAAGTAGAGTTATACAGAAAATCAAACATCTAGGCAATTTTTTCCTGTTTTAAGAATGTAGTTGCTGTCGATGCCTTCACATTCATGGACAACGGGATGAAATGACTCAAATGAAGACACCTTGTACATATTGAAATTTTAGTCTAAGGAGTTTTATATCTTCTGAGAACATCGAAAAACAAAACATAAGCATTTACTTAGTTACTCCAAAATTGCCCAGATTACAATATTACTTTTGTCAAGATTGAATTAAACTGTAGATCAGGGTTTTTTAATGCCGTCCATCGCATGACACCTAAATTACCCACACATAGAGAAAATAGGATCCTAATTTTCAAATTATACTCTACAAACATTCAATGAGAAAGTCTGACATTTCTGTACAGGAGAAAACTAAACATCATTTAGTTGGGTTTGGAGCTGTTATTAGCACGCACACAAAAATCAATATCAGTGTTATTCGAGTGACTTTGTCAGGAATCCAGTAGATAAATTGGTTATTAGTGATCTCAAGCCTTCCAAAATCTCACAAGTCAATTATACAGATCTATATGCAGAGTGATCACAATCACCTAATACTAGTGATTAGTGATGAGCGAGTATACTCGTTGCTCGGGTGATCTCCTAGTATTTTGGCGTGCTCGGAGATTTTGTTTTCATCGCCTCAGCTGCATGATTTGCGACTGCTAGACAGGCTGAATACATGTGTGGAATGCCTGTTTGTTAGCGAATTCCCACATGTATTAAGCCTGTCTACAAGTCGCAAATCATGCAGCTGAGACAAAGAAAACAAAATTTCCAAGCACTCCAAAATATTCGGAGATCACCCGAGCATGCTCGGGGAGACCCGAGCAACAATGTTTCTCGCTCATCACTACTAGTGATACCAGCTTTTGTATGATAGCTTGGATATTCAATCAGCTGTTTCTAATAAGAGAGTGACTTTTCTATTAAATAACACAATGCTAGAAAATAAAGAAATGAGACAACCAGATAATATCAATGTTGGAATCAATGTTTATAAAAAAATTTTTTTGTGTATAATATTGATTTGAAGGAATTGGTATATTAAATGAATTAAGGAAAATCTAGGGTACTAGTATGGATTGAAGGGACGCTGTCACCATGAAAATCACGTCCAATCTGCAGGCAGCATGTGATATATCAGGGGGAGCTGAGGAGACTGATATATAGTTTTGTGAGAAAACATTCAATATAATCTGTGATTTAATCATTTAATCTTCTGCTTTTTCTGTTATTTTGGGTTCAAGGGGGGTGAAATCAGTGACTGACAGCTATCTCTATATACACACTTATAGAAAGAAAGCAGTCAGTCACTGATAGCACAGCCACTGGACCAAAAATTCCAGAAAGAGCAGAAGATTGAATGATTAAATCACAGATTGTACTGAGTCTTTTCTCACAAAACTATATATCAGTCTCCTCTGGTCTATAATATGGTGCCTGCAGATGGGACCGCATTTTCATGGTGACAGGCTCCCTTTAAATACAGGGACATGATTGTCACACATTTCTTTGTTAGTAATATGGTTTTGATGCCCTCTAAGAAGAATAAAAAGTGAAATGTTTTTTTTAAATATAAAAATAATAAAAATGTATAAATTATTCCCTTTTCCAGGTAAAAAATAAAGAAATAAAAAATCAAACATATTAGATTCCTTTACATTCATAAAAGCCCAATATATAAAAATATGAATTGAATTAAATCATATGGTAACTACCATGAAGAGATAAAATTCCACATGCTATAATTTACTTTTTTTGTCAACAAACCCCCAAAAAATGCAATTAGAGCTACGTTCCCACAATGAGATTTTGGTGAGTTTTTGACTCTGCATAATTTTGCTGTGTCAAAAATGCAGCATCTTACAGTTCCAGAAAAGTCCATAGAATTTATAGAAATCTCATGTTTGTTGTGCTTTTGTTTATTCGGCTTTTTTTTACTGACCTGAGGTGCATTTTAAATCTAATACACAACATGTCGATTTCTCTTGTGGGTACGCTGAGTTTTATGTGCAGATATTTCCCATACACTTGCATTAGATGCGGAAAAGTAAAAAACAAACATGCGTTTTCAGTGAGTTTCCGCTTCAGAAATACAATCAAAAACTCATGTAATCCTCACATGACTATATTACCAAAGCTTTGTGAAAGCCAGATACCAGAAAGTATGAAAGCAAAGCAGCTTTATGTAAATAAAAAACTCCAACAAGAGACAAAAACGCAGTAAAAAAAAATGCAATAAAAATGCATGCAAAAAAAGCACTCAAAAACCTAATGAAAAAATGCAAGTAAACTGATTTACATAATACACACGTGGTCAAAGTTATTGGCACCTCTCGTTTAATGACAGAAAAACCTACAATGTTGACAGAAATAACTTGAATCTGACAAAAGTAATAATAAATCAAAAATCTATGAAAATGAATGAATGAAAGTCGGACATTGCTTTTCAAACATGCTTTCACAGAATTTAAAAAAAAATAAAACTCATGAAATAGGCCTGGGCATAAATTATGGTACCCTTAACTTAATATTTTGTAGCACAACTTTTTGAGGCAATCACTGCAATCAAACGATTCATGTAACTGTCAATGAGACTTCTGCATCTTTGACAGGTATTTTGGCCCAGTCCTCAAGAGCAAACTGCTCCAGTTGTCTCCTGTTTGAAGGTTGCCTTTTCCAGACGGCATGTTTCAGCTCTTTCCAAAGATGCTCAATAGAATTTAGGTCAGGGCTCACAGAAGAGCACTTCAGAATAGTCCAATGTTTTCCTCTTAGTCATTCTTGTTATTTTTAGCTGTGTGTTTTGGGTCATTATCCTGTTGCAAGGCCCATGACCAGAGGTGTATCTAGGCTTTCTGGCACCCAGGGCAAGAATTCGGTTCGGCGCCCCCCCACTCCCAAGCACATATGCGATCTGCACACTTAGTCATGTACCGACGAGCTGCTCTCCCTAATGCTCTCAATGTTCAGTGAAAATCTGAGAGAAGCAGGAAGAGAAGCTCGTTGTCACAGGACCATAAGTGTTGTGAACGTGTTGGAGACGACTTCAGAGCTGAGGCTCCCTCTGGTAGTTGCTGAAGGTATCACAAACACTGCACTGCACTTGCTCACTGAGCCAGTGCGCGTGTCCTGAATAAGACAGACTGCACTCAAAGATACCTAGGAAACTAAATCTGAACTGAAAAAGTAAGTTGATGTGTATGCAAAATGTAAATGCATATTAACACATAACCATTACACAGAAAACAGGCACAAAAAAAGCAAATATCCTAAAATAAAATAAAAATTTTTTTTTTGCAAAAAATGCATGAAGGTAGTAATAATAATAAGGGTATTTAGTAAACATAATTTTGATCAAAAGAATGTACAAGCCATCCTGCCACGTCAAGGCAATGATTTTTTATTTTATTTTAGGATATTTGCTTTTTTTGTGCCTGTACTCAAAGATACCTGTGGAGAGAGGCAGTAGCGGTGAAGATGCGTGCTTCAGACTAACAGGATCCGAAGCACGTGACTGCCAAGGGGTGGCGCCGGCCACAGGTCTCTCAGAGGGAGCAGTAACAGATAGAGAATGCTTCAGGCCAGAGGACCTGAATCATGTTACTGCTGGTGGGCGTGGCCTAAGCTCCAAGAGCTAGGAGCAGAAGGAAAACTCCTAGAAGGGTAACTACGGGACAGAGTTACCAAGGGGCATAGACAAAATGGATCATCAGGATAGCCAGGTCATAAACAGAGGGAGCAACGCAGTACAAGAGGAGCAGGCAGAGAATAACCAGAACGTAGCCAAGGGATCAGAAAACCAGAACGGGCAAATATACAGTACCAAGACAGTAGACAAACTCACAACGAAGAGACGGACCGGGTCAAAACCAAACAAGCAACAAGATCAGGCACAAGGCACAGGCACACAGGAGGTCAACTAACTCAGCCGAGGGCAGGAGTATGACTGACACCAGACCTAGGTCAATTGGCAACTAAATAGTCGCCCTCTGCCAGAGAGAGGCTGAAACCATTAACCCCAGTCTGACCAGGACGGGACAAAGACAAAACCCCGTCCTGGGTCATGACAGTACCCCCCTCTCAACGGGGGCCCCGGACCCCCGGGTTTCTCAGGACACCTGGCATGAAAGGCCCGGACCAACTGATCCGCATGAACAGATCGGGCAGGAACCCACGACCGGTCCTCTGGACCGTAGCCTTTCCAATGTATCAGATACTGAAGAGCACGACGGACAAACCTAGAGTCAAGAATTCATTCCACCTCGTACTCAGACTGCCCATCTACCAAAACCGGTGGTGGGGAAGACAACGATCCTTCCTTACAGGACCCCACAGGTTTCAAAAGGGACCTATGGAAAACGTTGGGAATTCGTAGAGACGGAGGGAGACGCAACCGAAATGCCACCGGGTTAACTGCTTCTGTGATTTCATAAGGACCAATAAATTTAGGTCCAAGTTTCACAGAGGGGACCTTGAGCCTTATATTCCTAGTAGATAACCATACCTTATCCCCAACCTGGAGCACCGGCCCCACAGACCGTTTTTTGTCAGCAAAAAACTTATATTTAGACTGAGCCTTCGTAATGTTCCTTTGGACCTCCTGCCATAACTCCCCCAACCGCTGTATTGTCCCATCCGCCCCAGGACACCCAGAGTCCAAACGGGAGAACTCCCCAAAATGTGGATGAAACCCATAATTGCAGAAAAAGGGAGATGTGCCCGTAGACTGGTTAATGCGGTTGTTAAACGCGAACTCAGCCAAAGGTAACGCAGTACACCAATCATCCTGTCGGGCTGAGGTCAGGCAACGCAGGATTTGCTCTAGAGACTGATTGGTCCGCTCAGTCTGCCCATTAGTCTCTGGATGATAAGCGGATGAAAAAGACAGACCAATACCCAACCTCTTACAAAATGCCCTCCAAAATCTGGAAACAAATTGTATCCCCCTATCAGACACCACATTCAAGGGTACCCCATGCAACCACACCACATGCTCAACAAACAATCTGGACAACGTCTCCGCATTAGGTAAAGCCGACAAGGGTACAAAATGTGCTTGTTTACTAAACCTGTCCACCACTAACCAAATGACGGTATTACCCTTGGAAGGAGGAAGGTTGGTGATAAAATCCATGGACAAATGGGTCCATGGTCTATCAGGAATTGGCAGTGGCACCAATTCCCCGGCCGGCCGGTTATGGGTGGGTTTCGCACGGGCACATACCCCACAAGCAGACACAAATTCCCCAACATCAGAGGCTAAAGAAGACCACCAGAATATCCTAGCGATGGCCCTCCGGGTAGCCGAGATCCCAGGATGTCCACCCAGAACTGAGTCGTGGAATTCCCGAAGGACCCTGTGACGAAATTGAACTGGTACAAAAAGTTTATCCACCGGCTTAGCCGGAGGGACAAGATACTGAGCTTCCCGAATCTCCTGCTCCAACCCAGCAGAAACACCTGCCACCACCACCCCAGGCTGAAGAATGGAGGATAGAGGTTCGGGGGGAGACACTGGATCCAGACTGCGTGACAAGGCATAGCCTTGACATTTTTGGATCCTGGCCGAAAAGTGATGGAGAACTGGAATCTGGAAAAAAAAAAACGATCATCTTGCCTGTCTAGGAGTCAACCTTTTAGCAGACTCAATGTAAGCTAAGTTCTTGTGGTCCGTAACCACGGTAATAGGATGGACAGCACCCTCCAAAAAATGCCTCCATTCTTCAAAGGCCAACTTCACGGCAAGAAGTTCTCGATTCCCAACATCATAGTTTCTCTCCGCAGGAGAGAATTTCCTAGAGAAAAAGGCACAGGGTCTCAAATTAGTCAAAGTGGCGGGTCCCTGGGACAACACCGCCCCCACCCCCACCTCCGAGGCATCCACCTCAACAATAAATGGTTCAGACGGATCCGGTTGAATAAGAACCGGAGCAGACATGAAACATTTTTTTAAAAACTGAAATGCCGCCACCGCTGCGGCTGACCAATTCTTGACATCAGCCCCCTTTTGAGTCAGATCTGTGAGAGGTTTAACTACCTGCGAGAACCCCCTTATAAACTTGCGATAGTAATTTGCGAATCCTAAGAACCGCTGCAGAGCCTTCAAATCACGAGGTTGTACCCAATCAACAATGGCCTGCACCTTATTAGGATCCATGCGATACCCCTCAGCAGACACAATGAACCCCAGAAAAGACAGTTCCTGAACGAAGAATGAACATTTCTCTAGCTTAGCAAAGAGACAGTTCTCCCGGAGCCTTTGGAGAACTGCCCGAAGATGATCAATGTGAGTTTGTTTGTCAGGCGAGTAGATAAGAATGTCATCCAAATACACCACCATAAAATGCCCAATAAAGTCAGAGAACACATGATTGATAAAATTTTGGAAGACTGCTGGTGCGTTGGTCAGACCGAAAGGCATGACCAAGTTTTCAAACAACCCTTCAGTAGTGAGAAAAGCAGTCTTCCACTCATCCCCCTCCCGGACCCGGATAAGGTTATATGCGCCCCGCAGATCCAATTTCGAAAACCACTTAGCCCCAGACAACTGGTTGTACAAATTAGGAATAAGTGGGAGGGGGTAAGTATTTCTCACAGTTATCTTATTTAACTCTCGAAAATCGAGGCATGGGCGCAAACCACCGTCTTTTTTCTTAACGAAAAAGAACCCTGCCGCCATGGGGGAAACAGAAGGACGAATGAGTCCCTTACGAAGGCTCTCGGAAATGTATTCTTTCATAGCAGCCCGCTCGGGACCCGAGAGGTTATACAAGCGGGCCTTGGGCAATTTAGTACCTGGAACCAGGTCAATGGCACAATTAAATGGGCGGTGTGGTGGTAAAACTTCAGCCTCTTTTTCAGAGAAAATGTCCGCATAGTCCTTCAGGTACTCCGGAATACCTTCCAGACCAACGGACGACACAGACACAGTAGCAAGACATCTTTCAGAATAATTAGATCCCCATTTAACAATATCACGGGAATCCCAGTCAATAATCGGGTTATGCCATTGCAACCAGGGAAACCCTAACACCAGGCCAGCAGAGAGGTTATCCAAAACAAAACATGACATACGCTCCTGGTGAAGGGCCCCCACCCTGAGGGTGAATTCTTCACAGACAAAATGGACACCGTCCTTGGTGAGAGGTGTAGAATCAATGGCCATTATTTTTATAGGAGTCTCCAACCTAACTGTCCCTAATCTACAGCTGGATACCAGCTTAGAGTCAATCAGGTTCAAGGATGACCCACAGTCCACAAAAGCTGAAGTAAGGAAAAAGCAGTTCTTAACATCAAGTTCCACCTTTTACAGTATCTTAGAAAATGAAGTAAAGGGTACCTGAGAGTCTGAGTGCCCTCCAAGATGATCACCCAGACTCAGTCGCTTGTTAGTCGGTGGGCAAGAGGGACAGTTACTTTTCCAGTGTCCAGGATCACCGCAGTAAAAACACAGCTTTTCTAAATGCCTCCGTCTCCTTTCTTTCTCTTTGAGGTCGATGGCTCCCATCTCCATGGACTCCAATACAGGACTAGCTCCCCTTCCACTGGAGAAAAATGGTGTCTCAACCTGCATCACACCTCTCGCCCGCAGCCTGCGATCCATTCGGACGGCCTGCGTCATGGCGTCCTCCAGAGAATCAGGCAGAGGGTGAAGTGCCAAGGCATCTTTCAGACGTTCAGACAGGCCTCTACGGAACAAGCCCCGGAGGGCGGCATCATCCCAATAGACCTCAGCAGCCCAGCATCTGAACTCTGAGCAAAACCACTCGGCTGAGTGCTTCCCCTGACATACACTCATCACCATGTCCTCAGCCATCAACACTCGATCAGGCTCATCATAAATATGCCCCAGGGCCTCAAAAAATGCATCCACAGTCATTCTCTCAGGGGCAGTGGTAGGAAGGGAAAAAGCCCAAGCCTGGGGGGCTCCCCTTAACAGAGACATAATGACCCCCACCCTCTGACTTTCATCCCCAGAAGAGTGCGGTCTTAAAGAGATAAAAAGCTTACAGCCCTCTTTGAAAACTTTAAATTCCTTTCTATCTCCGGAAAAGGTATCCGGTAATTTAACCGGGGGCTCTGGGGAAACTAATGTAACAGCTTGAACCCCTGTCCCGTGAGCACCAGATGATAAAGCCCCCTGCACAGTGTCAGCCATCAGCTTCTGAGACTGAGCCAGAACTCGTTGTTCCTCATTCAGTTTCTGAGACATCTGAGTCAGGTGCTTTACCTGCTCAGAAAGGGCATACATAGGATCCATAACACACACAGGAGAAAAAAAAAAAAGTAGCGGTCAGTTATAATATCACGAACGCCGCACTGCACTTACTCACTGAGCCAGTGCGCATGTCCTGAATAAGACAGACTGCACTCAAAGATACCTGTGGAGCGGGGCAGTAGCGGTGAAGATGCGTGCTTCAGACTAACAGGATCCGAAGCACGTGACTGCCAAGGGTCGGCGCCGGCCACAGGTCTCTCGGAGGGAGCAGTAACAGATAGAGAATGCTTCAGGCCAGAGGACCTGAATCACGTGACTGCTGGTGGGCGTGGCCTAAGCTCCAAGAGCTAGGAGCAGAAGGAAAACTCCTAGAAGGGTAACTACGGGACAGAGTTACCAAGGGGCATAGACAAAATGGATCATCAGGATAGCCAGGTCATAAACAGAGGGAGCAACGCAGTACAAGAGGAGCAGGCAGAGAATAACCAGAATGTAGCCAAGGGATCAGAAAACCAGAACGGGCAAATATACAGTACCAAGACAGTAGACAAACTCACAACGAAGAGACGGACCGGGTCAAAACCAAACAAGCAACAAGTTCAGGCACAAGGCACAGGCACACAGGAGGTCAACTAACTCAGCCGAGGGCAGGAGTATAACTGACGCCAGACCTAGGTCAATTGGCAACTAAATAGCCGCCCTCTGTCAGAGAGAGGCTGAAACCATTAACCCCAGTCTGACCAGGACGGGACAAAGACAAAACCCCGTCCTGGGTCATGACAGAAGGTATTGAACCTATGTTGAACAGCAAGAATCCTACACCTGAAATGGATGAAAGGTTATCAGGGGGGACGGACTGGCCTGATATAAGTGAGCTGGCCTCCCATGATCCTTGCCGGTGATCAATTGTTACTTTCTGGTCTAGGTTCGAATTCATCTTGCTTTTCTGCTGTCTCCTGCTATCATTCAGATAAGTTACTTTGTTTTTTTTTCTGTGGTTTGATTTCCCTTGCTTTTTCTGCCTTGCTTGTGAGTTCAGCCGGGTCCCCTTTGGGGGGCTTGTGCTGGTCTCTGTTCTCTTTTTGTATTTGCACTTGTGCTCAGTTCCTGTGATATTTTACTGCTGGGTAGCTGCGTATTCACACCAGAGATCTGATATAGGTGGTCGAAACTGTGTGGTCTCAGCATTTTTGGAATCAGAAGTGTTGGATTTTTTCCTAGGGTTTTGTTGGGTTGCAGACAGTACTCTCTCCTGTACTATCCGATCTAGACAGTTTTGGGCCCCACCGTTTGCTCATTCTATTTTCTGTCTGTTTTCGTGTTTTCCTCTTGTCTAACTGCCATTATATGTTTGGGGGCTTCCTAATACTTTGGGGCTCTACTCCAGGGCAGTTAGCTTTCCTCTTTCCATCTCCATGAGTAGCTAAACTCTCTGGCTGTGACGAGGCGTCTAGGGCACCATAGGAACGTCCCACGGCTGCTTCTAGTTGTGCAGTTATTTTAGGGTCTGAAACCTATTAGAGACCAACCTCTCTGGTGTTTGGCTGCCTTTGCGGTTTTTTTGCTCCTGCCCTCCTCAGCTACCAAAACATAACACATAACACAAGTATGAAAGTCACATATGAGTGAAGTGTCCATGTGATGACTCTAGGAACCTGCAGAGCTGAATCCTGACATTGCAGCTTCTGAATTCTCACAATAATTGCACTGCACACTACACACGGTCATGTCAGCACAAGCATGTGATCTGTATACTTCTGGCACATTCCGACTAGACGTGCCCGGCCTCGCTCAGTTCATTTTCATTGAGTGAGGCCACACATGTCTAGTCAGCACATGACCACTTGTATGTAAATCACAGGCTTGAAAGAATCCTAACAGCGTTCAGTGAGCACTGTGAGAATTCAGAAGTCTGCAGCCGCATAGAATGACTGCAGACTCAGCACAGACCTGGAGAACCCCTTTAATGCTCCAAACATAATTAAAAACATAAGAATTAGTCAATTTCACAAATAACATTTACATCCAGGTACCTTATAGATGACGTCGTCTCTGGAGTCATTCTCCTTCTTATCTTCATCTTGTCCAGACCCCATGATGAGTTTTCTCATCCACAGTCGTCTCCGCTCTTCTGCACCAACTCTCCACATGATGCCCTTAAAGACAGAAGAGTCATTATAATGCTCCTGAATATAAATATCTGCAATATACTGTCGCCTCACACTATTACCCTCCCTCCTTATACTGTCTCCTCTCACGTCCCCCCTGTTCACCATACTGTCTCCTCGTATATTTACCCCCTCACTCTCTATTCTGTCTGCTCACAGATACCCCTGACTCCCCATACTGTGTCTGCACACATCCCATCACCCTCACTCCCCATACTGTGTCCACATACATTTACCCGTTCGCTCCCCATACTGTCTGCACCCATCCCCCCACTCACCATACTCTGTCTGCACCCACCCCCATACTGTTTGCTCATACATGCCCTTATACATACTCTTCAGTGTCCTCAAATCCCCCCACACACATTAAATCCCCCCATCTGCACTCCAAATCCCCCCCACACACATTAAATGCCCATCCCCACTCCAAATCCCCCCATACACATTAAATACCTCCATCCCCATGCAAAATCCCCCATACACATTAAGTACCCCCCATCCCCACTCCAAATCCCCCACACACATTAAGTATCCCCCATCCCCACTGCTAATCCCCCCACATAAAGTACCCCCCATCCACACTCCAAATCCCCCCACATACAGTACCCCATCCACACTCCAAATCCCACACACATAAAGTACCCCCATCCACACTCCAAATCCCCACACACATAATGTATCCCCATCCCCATTCCAAATCCCCCCAACATAAAGTATCACCCATCCACACTCCAAATCCCCCCACACATTATGTACCCCTACTCCAAATCCACCCACACTTTATGTACCCCCCACTGAAAATTCCCCCACACATTATGTACCCCCACTCCAAATCCTCCCACACATTATGTATCCCCACTCCAAATCCCCCACACACATTATGTAACCCCCATTCCAAATCCCCCCACACATTACGTACCCCTCACTCCAAATCCCCCCACACACATTACGTATCCCTCACTCCAAATCCCCCCCACACATTACGTACCCCTCACTCCAAATCCCCCCACACATTATGTACCCCCACTGCAAATTCCCCCCCCACACATTATGTATCCCCCACTCCAAATCCCCCCCACACGTTATGTATCCCCCACTCCAAATCCCCCCACACATTATGTACCCCTCACTCCAAACCCCCCACACACATGTACCCCCTCACTCCAAATCCCCCCACACATTATGTACCCCCACTGCAAATTCCCCCCACACATTATGTATCCCCCACTCCAAATCCCACCACACATTACGTACCCCTCACTCCAAACCCCCCACACACATTATGTACCCCCTCACTCCAAATCCCCCCACACATTATGTACCCCCACTGAAAATTCCCCCCCCACACATTATGTATCCCCCACTCCAAATCCCACCACACATTACGTACCGCTCACTCCAAACCCCCCACACACATTATGTACCCCCTCACTCCAAATCCCCCACACACATTACGTACCACTCACTCTAAATCCCTACACACACACATTGTGTACCCCTCACTCCAAATCCCCCCACACATTACGTACCCCTCACTCCAAATCCCCCACACACATTACGTACCCCTCACTCCAAATCTCCCCACACATTATGCACCCTCCACTGCAAATTCCCCCACACATTATGTACCCCCCACATCTTCCATCTTCAGTGGTTTCTTTAGCTCCACAGTGGAGCACACTTACCACCAGTTTTCCCTCTGGGCGCTGGTGAGTGACGTCAGCAGCGTGATCACATGACCTGATCACGCTGCTGGCGTCGCTCTGACCCGGCGGTCAGAGCTTCAATTGTAGACGCCTCTGTATAGACGCCAGTACAATAGATCCCTGGGAGCTGGCACGCAGCAGCTTCTCTGTGCTGGCTGTCAGCTTGACAGCCGGCACCGGGAACTGACGACTCCCAGGCCGTTAGGTACCGAGATGAGATCCTCAGACCCCTTGTGAGACCATATGCTGCTGCAGTTGGCCCTGGGTTTCTCCTAATGCAGGACAATGCCAGACCTCGTGTGGCTGGAGTGTGTCAGCAGTTCCTGCAAGATGAAGGCATTGAAGCTATGGACTGGCCCGCCCGTTCCTCAGACCTGAATACGACTGAGCACATCTGGGACATCATATCTCGCTCCATCCACCAAAGTCACGTTGCACCACAGACTGTCCAGGAGTTGCCGGATGCTTTAGTCCAGGTCTGGGAGGAGATCCCTCAGGAGACCATCCGCTGGCTCATCAGGAGCATGCTCAGGCGTTGTAGGGGTCAAACAGGCACAGGGAGGTCAAACAGGCACATGGAGGCCACACACACTACTGAACATCATTTTGACTTGTTTTAAAGACTTTACATTCCACTTTAATTTTGTGTGTGACTCCATATCCAGGCCTCCATTGCTTAATAAATTTGATTTCCATTGATGATTTTTGTGTGATTTTGTTGTCAGCACATTCAACTTTGTACAGAACAAAGTATTCAATGAGAATATTTCATTCATTCAGATATATGATGTGTTATTTGAGTGTTCCCTTTATTTTTTTCAGCAGTGTATATTCATCATCATGAAAACATGATCTCCCCATACAAAAAAATAAGTCTTCAAACAGGTTCATAAGCAAAGAAATAAAGAAGATTCAGGTATCAATTTTTTTAAACACTAAAATCTAAGGGAAAATCCTGTTGCCAGGTAATTTTTTATGCACAATAGCTGTCAAAAGGAAAACTAAAAAACAACGTCAGGTTTGCACTTTTTCACCATTTCACAGCGCTTGGGATTTTTTTTTTGCTTTTTATCAGTACATTATATGGTAATTGAATGGAATCATTCAAAGTTACAACTCACGCTGACAAAAAATGTTAAAAGTTTATGAATCTTTGGGGAAGGCAAGGAAAAAACGAAAGTGCAAAAATGCATATGGGCTCTTATGGGAAGGGGTTAAACAGATTCCATGCAATCATTGTGTATTTGCTCTGGAGAGGACCATGCTGCAATGATACAGGATAGACGTTTGTTCTTTTACAAAAAGCACTTGAAAAATTAGGATAGTGGCATCCCTTAAGAACTTCTTTTCGGAGTATCTTGATTCACTTGGTGTAGGAGTGAATAACTGAAAAAAAAATTTCAGATACGATAAATGTTTAATACTTGAAATCAACAGTGTCAGAAAGAAAAAGCAGAGAGAGATATGGGTGAGATAGAGATAGATGCTTGTGTGTAATTTGCCTAATTAGTATGAAATTAAAATTGAGAAAAGATAAGTAAAAAATCTCATGCAAATAATTTGAATGTTATAATTAAGCTGTCATACTTTACACTGACATCGCACCAAATTTCATATTTTTTCCTTTAATTTAATTTTATTCAATATCATTTTAATTTCATTTTAATTTACTTGAAAGATAGTGGATGTTCATCACTTAGTAAGAGATTAACTGTTAAGAACATTTTTCTGCTCTACATGATGATACTTAGATATTATCTGAGGAGCACCAATCAAATGCACATGATGGGACTAGCCATGACACTTCGGAAATGTCAAGATTTATTTCTTTTCAGAATGCTTCTTCTTACCTTGGTTTGTAAACACTCGAGCTGAAGGCTGGCCTAAATTCATTCAATTCAGATATTGAGTAGCAGTCTATTTAATAATCCCATATAAAGTGACAGAATTTTCAATTTCATTATATGAAATAAATAGCAATTCTACTGAAAATTTACTGTAAGAGAAAATAGCTCTGGAACAGATATAAAGCAATCCTGAATAAGGATCCTTAATATGGGAGATATTGTAATCATAATGCTATCAGATTTCTACCTTTAACCCCTTTAGGTAGCTCAGGAACTGGCAGCAGCATTTATAAGCAATCTGACATCAGGGCTTTGCTACTCATCTGAGAGTATTATGAATTAGGAGCAGAGACCCTGATTCTATTGATGCATTACCATATTTTTCGGACTATAAGACACACTTCAAATTTTTATAACATGGGGTCCATCTTATAGTCCGAATTTAAGGTTTCTTACCTGGGGAGGACAGCAGTAGAGCGGGGTCACAGGAGGCATGGTCCCTTCCTCAGGAATACGGCAGCTGCAGAAGTTTAGCAATGCTGTGGGCCCTGGGTGGGAGGAGGGGGTATCCCAGCTGTGCGATGCTGTGTGCTCAGTGTCAGAAGTGAGGCAAAACAGAGTGAGTTGTGTGGAGCAGGGTCCCTTCCTCAGGGTGCCAGCGGTGGCAGAAGTGTAGTGATGCTGCGGCCCAGTGTCAGTGGTGAGCAGAGTGGAGTGCATTATTTGTTTCCCGGTGGCCATTTTTTTTAAGCTGTGGTCTGCCGGAGGCGACACTTATGCAGATTGGGATCTCGACCCAGCCAGCGCTGGCCATGTTCATGGAGTACTCGAAGCAGCGCAACACGGCACACACGTCCTGCATGGAGGGCCAATCATTGGCCCTGAAGTGGTATTTTTGCACAGAGCGGTTTACTGGTCTGCCCCTTTGATATGTGCTCCGGCACTGAGCTCACATCTTTTCCAGCACATGCCACATATAGTATACTATTTGGTAAAATCAATAGTGTCAGTTAAAAGTACAATTCGTCCCACAAAAACAAGCCCTCACATGACCATATTGACAGGAAAATAAAAAAGTGATGGTTGTGGGAAGAAGGTGAGCAAAAAACGGAAATGTAAAAACAAAAATCGGCTGCGGCATGAAGGGGTTAAAGTAATTTCCCTGTTCACATTTGTTTGCAGGGCATTTGTCCTACTCTTAACCCCATTTGGTTTCCCTTTGCAGCCCCCTACCCCTTACTATGCTCGTTTTACAGCCAAGTTAAAGCACTGAACTTCATATCAAGTTGAGGGTCACATTTGGTTTCCAAACCGAACATTGAACTACAGTTCGGCCAAACCCAACAAACCTGAACATCTACAGATCCGCTTATCCTAGTCAGAGGAAGTTGTGTATAATTGGATATCATCGGAATAGAGATAGCACTGAAAAACATATCTGCTGATGGTTTGTCCAATAGAGGCAGTATATAGAGAGGAGAGGAGGGGCCCTAGGACTGAGCCTTGAGGAGCCCCAACACTAAGGAGAATCAGCAGGTATTAGTGGCCATTAGATTTAGCTGTTAACAGATCGTTAGAGACTTTAATGAGAGCAGTTTCAGTTGTGGTAGATCAGCTCGCTTGGTTGCACATAGAGTTAGACACAGGAACATTGTCTCTTTAAATCTTCCACTGGTTTTTAAAAATATGGCATAACCCAGTGCAACGTTAGCAAAAACAAACCTGGCCTTCTTGGCTTAACAGAAAAACAATACATAAAAAACAATACATAACGCATGGCACAGTCCTTATTGCTACTGAATCTGCCCGCTTTAGGAACAAAAATAAAAGGCTCAGGTTTCCTTAACATGAAACCACAGCTCCAGAGCTCACCCTGCACTGACTGCACTGGAAAAGTTATTTACCCTCTGTACTCATCCCACTCTACAGCTATTCAATCAACCTAGCACTAAACATGGCTAGTTAACCCCTTCCAGAACTTAGTGTGCTGGAGCTTCTTTTAGGTTGCTACAACTGAAGCTAACACCCTTAGTAAAACATACCTCCCCTCCTGTACTTTACCAGTGACTTTTTCTCACAGTATAGTGTAAAAGGTGGCAACTGTATTGTAAAGGGTCAAGAAGAGAATTATAAGAGATAAAAAATGGAAATAAATGGGTTAATCTGTGCTGCTGTTGAAGAGGAATGAAGAGATGTAAAACTTTGAAAGGTGTTGACAAATAAACTGCTTACATTTGGATTCTACATCTCTTCATTCCTCTTCATGTCTTCATACATGTGGTCATATGTGACATGCAGAAGTAGTGCTGAGTGTTGTTGCTTCAAAAGCATCCAGCAACTAGAGGTGTTAACACAGTCACAGGAGACAGGGAGTGGTTAGCAGAGCCCCTGGGGGATTGTGGGGAAATTATTTACTATTTTGGCAGCTGCTGAAGGGATGAGTAGTGTGTGATCTGTCTCTCACAAAAGCTCAGGCAAGTGAACCTTAAGAACACAGGATTCCATTAAAGAGTGAAGCTGGGCTAACCCCTGTACTGCTAGTTGAGAAAGTCTATCAGGAGCAGGAAGATAAGGACTGGAAGGAATTGTGTCACAGGGATCATCTCCCTCAGCATCCCCCCTCCTCCTTCTCACTGTGCTAGAAGGAATGTTGTGTACTACTGTGCCTTTGTAAAGAGTCTTGATCTGTGCTGAACTGTGCTATCAAAAGAGACTGTTAGTCAATGTGTCTTGCCACAGTTGTCACTACACACCTAGTTTCCAGGCTTCTTGCTTCTTCTCGCCCTACAGCATAACCATATTCTCTCATTTTTTTCCTCGGTTGTCACTACACACCTAACTAAAATATTTAAACTATTTCTTTCTTCTGCCATCTTTCCTTTCTCATTTAGGCATAACTCCTCTACTAAAAAAAATCCCTGAACCAGAACTGTTCTGCTAACTACAGCCTGGTCTCTAATCTCCCGTTCATTTCTAAAATCCTGGAACCCTTTGTCAACTCTCTCCTGATCTGCTATCTCTCAGATAATTTTCTTCTTAAAATTAAGAAAATCTGGAAAGGAAAAAATCGCAAATAAGGTCCTATATGTAGGGCTTCCACTAGGAATTTTGGAGCCCCATACTGGCAAAATTTTTGGGTCCCCCTTGAGACTCCGTCCAGGCTCCACCCCAGCCCTGCTTCCACCCCTCAAACTGCCCACTGTCTCACCACTCTCTCTTGGAAAAACTACACTTCTCACCAATCACACATTAACAGTTCCCATCACCAGATCACACATGTAGCCAGCAGCTTTTGTTTTGGACAAAAGATTTTTTAAGCTGCCACCACGACAAGGTAGACTCTTTTGGCCAGGCCATACTCTACTCCAACCTATTAAACATTTGTTAAAAATCCAATATAATTTAGGTATATTTTTATTTATTTTTCAATTTTTAAAATGACCAATAATATCACATACAAGGGACAAATACCACCACACCATGACCAGACACCATATTACCACCACATAGTGACCTATAATACCACATACAAGGAACAAATACCTCCACACCATGTCCAGATCACATATTACCACCACAGTGACTGAATAATAACACATACCAGGGACAAATACCACCACACCATGACCAGACCAAATATTACGACCACATGGAGACCAAATAATACCACATCACTGCAGTAATAATATACTTTGATTAGCCCCTCTTGTAACAATATGCCAATCCTGGCCTCCGTGTGTCTCATTCCTGGCTCCAGCCACATGTTCTCCCATCCTGCCCTCATGAGTATCCATCCTGCCCCATATGATCTCCCCATCTGTCCTATGATTCTGCCCCAGCTATCCCATGATCCTGCCCCATAAGTCTTCATCCTGCCCCGTGTCTCCGATCCTGCCCCATGTCTACATTCTGCCCCATGTGTTTACATCCTGCCCCGTGCCTCCCATCCTGCCCCGTGTCTCCTATCCTGCCCCCGTGTCTCCCATCCTGCCCCTGTGTCTCCATTCTGCCCCAGGCAGGATGGAGAAACATGGTCCATGTGTCTCCAATCTGCCATTGCAACATATTGCTGTTTGTCGCTTTCAAAAAAATAATAAAAAAATTTTTCTCCTTACCTGGCTGCATTACTGCGGCGTTGTTCCCGCCAGGCATCTCAAGCGTGTACTCGCCGGCGAATGAACAGCACAAAAAGGCAGCAAAACTTACCTGCCCAGATCTCAGAACAAATGCACTACAGGGTGCAGCCAGCCCATAAAGCAAGATGTTAGCAGCACAGGTGCAAAATACCAGATTAAACAGCCACTCTCCACATACCCATTCAAGGAGGGGATGACTGCTCAGTATACAATTGCACAATAGAGACCCGCATAGGGTGCCGTTCACACAAGGATACTGCACAGTGTCCGGTTCACAGCCTATTAATTACGCCCCTACTATTCGACTAGGCGGGCTGACCAGTACACTCTCAATGCGCACCAGTGTGAACACCCCTTATGCGAGACCAAACGTGCCTGGGCTCGGCTGCACCCCGAAAAATAAAGTGCAAAAAATTCAAAAATAGTGGGATATTAGTTAATATTTTGGCCAAAATACGTAAGCTTGTAACCTGCGCCAAAGGTCCCCACGCTTACAAGTACCTATACTACACTACACTAGCCAACTAGCTACAAGCACTGATAGAGTTTAAGGCTGCTGCATACTCACAAAGACATTCAGAAAATAAAAAAACTGGAAACAAGTGGGTTACTCTGTGCTGCCGTTGAAAAGGAATGAAGAGATGTAGAATCCAAATATAAGCGGGTTTATTCATCATCTCTTCATTCCTCCAACAGCAGTGCAGATTAACCCATTTGTTTCCAGTTTTTATCTTCTATAATTATCTACTTATGATGAAGCTGTAGGAGAAATCAGCGCAAAATAGGGTCTTAATAGAGTTATTAATCAGATAATACTAATCTGATGTATCTTTTGTTAAGGTGAAAAAATATATATACTGTATATATATGAGTATCAGCTGCAGCAGATCCAGAGGTCAGCAAGTGACCGTTTTAGTACCAGAGTAAAGAGATATCCATTTAGTTAGTCAATGTGTCTTTAAGAAGCAGCTGTATTGTTTATGAAGCCTGTGCTTAAGAGACTTGAATTGTACTGGACATGCCGTGATATTAAACTACACTGTTCATGAGAACTGTTGTGAACGTTTTGGAGACGACTTCGGAGCTGAAGCTCCCTCTGGTGGTTGCTGAGGGTATTGAACCTATGTTGAACACCAAGAGTCCTACACCTGCAAATAACGAGTGGTTGTCAGGTGGTACTGACTGGCATGATATAAGTGAGCTGACCTCCCATGATCCTCTCCGGTGATCAATTGTTCTTCCTGGTCTAGGTTAGAATACAGCTTGCTTTCCTGCTGTCTCCTGCTTGCTTTCAGATAAGTCCCTTTCAGTTTTTTTTTACTGTGGGTTGAATTCCTTGCTTTTTGCTGCATTGCTTTTTGTCTTCAGCTGGGTCTCCTTTGGGGGGATTTGGCTGGTCTCCGCTCGTTTTTTGTATTTGTTCATTTGCTCAGTTCTTGTGATATTTTACCGCTGGGTAGCTACGTGTCCACACCAGAGATCTGATATAGGTGGTCGAGACCGTGTGGTCTCAGTGTTTTTGGATTCAGAAGTGTTGGAGTTTTTCCTAGGGTTTTTCTGGGTTGCAGGCAGTATTCTCTCCTGTGCTGTCCTATCTAGACAGTTTTGGGCCACAGCGTTTGCTCAATCTATTTTCTGTCTGTGTTCGTATTTTCATCTTGTCTAACCGCCATTATATGTTTGGGGGCTTCCTACTCTTTTGGGGTCTACTTCAGGGCAGTTAGCTTTCCTCTTTCCATCTTCAGGGATAGCTATCTCTCCTGCTGTGCCGAGGCGTCTAGGACCACCGTAGGTACGCTCCACGGCTGCTTCTAATTGCGTGGTTAGTTTAGGGGTCTGCAACCTATTAGTTTCCAACCTCTCTGGTGTTAGGCTGCCTATGCGTTTTTTTGCTCCTGCCTCCTCAGCTACCAAAACATAACAGAATCACCGGCCATACTGAAAATTCTATGGTACTCAATAGAAGGGAAAAATAGTAAAGGAAAAAAAAAAGTTGTCAGAGTTGTCAGAAATTTTTTTTATTTTTTTTCCTGTTTGTTGCATTTTTTCCTCTTTTTCTCTGGGGCTGAGGGGGAATTTTTTCCCCAATGGAGGTCAAGCATTTGTCCGATCGTGTGGAGCAGCTTGCTGCTGAAGTTCGGAGTATTGCTATCTATCTTGCTGGGTTGCCTGCTGTGGAACCTAGGATCCCTCTGCCGGATTTATTTTTGGGGGATCGGTCTAAGTTTTTGAATTTTAAAAATAACTGTAAGTTGTTTTTTGCTTTGAAGCCTAAATCCTCAGGGAACACAACGCAGTAGGTTCAAATTGTCATCTCCCTGTTGCGCGGTGACCCTCAGGATTGGGCCTTTTCCCTGACACCTGGGGATCCTGTTTTGAATGATGTTGATGTATTTTTCAGGCTCTGGGGTTATTGTACGATGAACCTAATGTTACTGATCAAGCTGAAAAAACCTTGTTGGCAATGAATCAGGGTCATGAAGCCGCTGAGCTGTATTGTCAGAAATTCAGAAAGTGGGCAGTCCTTACTAAATGGAATGATGATGCTCTAGCAGCTCTTTTTTGGAAGGATCTGGCAGAGACTGTAAAGGATGTTATGGTGGGATTCCCTGTCCCCTCTGGTCTCAATGGCTCTATGTCATTAGCTATTCAAGTTGACAGACGTCTGCGCGAGCGTAGAAATATGCGTGAGATTGTGATGCCTTGCGGGCCAGCCCCTGAGCCCATGCAGTGTGATGAAGTGACTTCTGGGGCACAGCGTCATGAATTTTGTAAGCGAAATAAGTTGTGCTACTATTGTGGTGACGCTTCTCATGCTATTACCGTCTGCCCCAAGCGGGGAAGACGTTTTGCGTGCTCTGTTGTTTTGGGTAGTGTTCAGACTAAATTTCTGTTGACTGTTACCTTGATTTGCTCCATGTCCACATTTTCGGCTCAGGCTTTTGTTGATTCAGGGGCAGCTATAAACCTGATGGATTTTGATTTTGCCAAATGTTGTGATTTTCCTATGATACCCCTGCGGAAGTCTATTCCTTTGCTGGGCATTGATTCTACCCCCTTGGCGGAGAATAAACCCCAGTTTTCTACCCAGGTAATAATGCGGGTTGACCCAGACCACCAAGAGAATTGCAAATTTTTGGTGTTACATAATTTACATGATATTGTTGTACTGGGTTTTCCTTGGTTACAGACTCACAATCCTGTTTTGGATTGGAAGTCTGTGTCTGTGACCAGTTGGGGTTGTCAATGTGTTCGTGCTGACACTCCTGTTTTTTCTGCTCCCCCAGTCTCAAGATGTTTTTTCTGCCTCCCCCCAGTCTCAAGATGTTCCTGACTATTTGACTGATTTTCTGATGTGTTTAGTGAGAATAAGTCTGCATCCTTACCTCCTCATAGGTGTTATGATTGCGCTATTGACTTAGTACCCGGTTGTAAATTTCCCAAGTATCGGCTCTTTAATTTATCTGTACCTGAGCATGAGGCCATGCGATCTTATATCAAAGAATCTTTAGAGAAGGGTCATATCAGACTATCCTCTTCACTCTTGGGCGCCGGCTTTTTCTTTGTGGCCAAGAAAGATGGCTCATTGAGGCCTTGTATTGATTATCGTCTCCTGAATAAGATCACTGTTAAATATCAATATCCGTTACCCTTGATTTCTGACCTATTTTCCAGAGTCAAGGGTGCTTGTTGGTTTACCAAGCTTGACCTCAGGGGGCGTATAATCTTATTCGCATCAAGCACGGAGATGAATGGAAGATGGCGTTTAATACCCCAGAGGGGCATTTTGAGTACCTAGTGATGCCTTTAGGCTCACTAATGCCCCTTCCGTCTTCCAATCCTTTATGAACGATATTTTTCTGGGATTTCGTGGATAAATTTCTGATCGTTTATTTGGACGATATCTTGATTTTTTCCAATGACTGGGATTCTCATGTGGAAAATGTTCGGACTGTATTCCGGATTATGAGAGAAAACGCATTGTATGTGAAGGGATCAAAATGTCTTTTTGGCGTACAGAAGGTTTCATTTCTGGGATTCATTTTGTCTCCGTCTGTTATTGAAATGGACCCGGTCAAAGTTCAGGCCATTTGTGATTGGGTTCAACCCACTACATTGAAGGCTCTTCAGAGATTTTTGGGTTTTGCTAATTTTTATCGTAAATTTATAGCTAATTTCTCTGGCATTGTGAAGCCACTGACTGATTTGACCAAGAAGGGTTGTAGTGAGTTGGTCTCCTGAGGCAGTTTCTGCGTTTCAGGAGCTTAAGCGTAGATTCACTTCTGCTCCTGTTCTGCGCCAATCTGATGTTTCTCAACCATTTCAGGTGGAGGTTGATGCTTCTGAGATTGGTGCAGGAGCCTTTTGTCCCAAAGGGATCCAGAAACCTCAAGGAATGTAACAACACCAAAAGAGGAGCAACAAAGCTCACAGAGTATAATCCTAAAATAATTTTAATTAAAGTTGAATAAAACACAATAGATTAAAAACAGAGACAGCTACGCAAAGTGCAGGGAGCATAGAGACTGACCAACTAAAGTGCATAGTGCAACAAAATAGACCATTCAGCCACATAGCACAGAAAAAAATAGCAGAAGGTAAGTACAAAAATGGAGATCACCTTGTGGCTGCATAAATTAAATCAGCTATATTCTAACACAGAGTGGCTGGCTAGATCCAGGCACAATAGTGGCCAGCAGAAAAAGATCCCCAGTTGGAGACAATCATATGCATAAGGAGAAATACCACAACATGAAAACAAGTTAGGAAGACTATTAGAAAATGAGTACTTACAATACTGATATCAGGAGAGTTCTGATGAAACGTGCGTTAGGGCATCCTTGTTTGTATTAGTTTGGGCATTTGTGTAATACCCTCAAGGAATGTATCTAGATGCACCGTGAGCACTTTGAACCCCCAGGTGCTTGACAGAAGGTTATAATGTAGAACTGCCAAAATAAAAACAATTAATTTTTTTCCCACAAAAATGTTGTAATGTTAATTTAGCCCCCAAATTTATATTTTCACGAGGGCAACATGACAAAATGGACCCAAAAAGTTGTGCAATTTCTCCTAGGTATATTGATACCCCAATTGTGGTCAAAAACTACTTTTGAGGTACAGGGCAAAGGTCAGAAGAGAAAAAGCACCATATTGGAGTTCAAATTTAGCTGGACAGTTTTGAGGGTGCCATGCCACATTGGCAGAGCTCCTGAGATGCCAGAACAGCAGAACCCCCCATAAGTTACCACATTTTACAAACTACTCTTCTCAATGAATTTATCTAGAGGTGCAGTAATAATATTGACACTACAGGTGTGTCACAGAATTCTATACCACTGAACAGTGATTAAAAATTAATTACAATTTCACCACCAAAATTTAGTTTTAGCCCCAGATTTTACATTTTCACAAGGGGAAATGGACAAAAATGGCATCAAAATTTGTCCCACAATTTCTACTGAAGGTAGACATACACACGTGGTCAAAATTGTTGGTACCCCTCATTTAATGACAGAAAAACCCACAATGGTGAAAGAAATAACTTGAATCTGACAAAAGTAATGATAAATCAAAAATCTATGTTCCAGCAGTGATCTCACCGAATGTAGGTCACCGCAGCTCATTGGCTCGGCTGGGAACGTAGCCTCAGTGACTGGCAGTAACTTCGATGAACAGCTCATTTATTAGTGGTTCTCAGCCAGGATGGTCACATCTTTTCACCGTTCAGGTTGAAAACTATTGATCCCCAGATATGGATTACAGCGTGGGACAGAAAATAAAATTTAAA
The DNA here is from genome assembly GCA_033576555.1 of Oophaga sylvatica. NCBI lineage: Eukaryota > Metazoa > Chordata > Amphibia > Anura > Dendrobatidae > Oophaga > Oophaga sylvatica. Next base: position 165,390,695 of record JARQOD010000001.1, on the reverse strand, counting down.
TAAAAGACTTTATTCTTGATGTCACCTTACGATACAAAGGTGACATCAACCCCACAAATATGAACCCCACACTTGCCACCACTGCAAGGCAAGTGGGAAGAGATGGGCAAAGCACCAGAATTGGCACATCTAATAGATTTGCCTTTTCTAGAGGCCATGACCCCTTACCAGCCTGAAAATGCCAGCCTTAGCTGTCTGCTTTAGTGAGGCTGTTTGTCAAAAATGGGGAGGACCCCACCCAGTTTTTTTAAAATTATTTAATTACATAATTTAAAAAACTGCGTGGTGACCCCTCCATTTTTGCTAACCAGCTTTGCTAATGCTAACAGCTGAGGGTTGCAGCCTGCAGCTCTCAGTTTTGCATGGCTGGTAATCAAAAATACAGGGGAACCTACGCTTTTCTTAAATTAATTATTTATTTATAGTGCAGGTGCCGGCTGATGAATACTTTCATCAGCCAAGCCTGCTCTAGCTGTTATTAGCGGCAGCAGGTATAGACTTATGTACTAGTCCCATCAGCTGACGCCAATGACCGGAGGTAAACTTTATACCTCCGATCACAGCTGCGGACTCATTTGACAGCGTGGGAACCGCGGCTCTCTGACCAGCGCTAATGATTTTACCGCCAGTCTGAAGCAGTGTTTACTGGTGAAGTCCATGTTCGGTGTCCGTGCCCGAACAGGAGGTGTTCAGTACGGACGCCGAACTTTACTGTTTGTGTTCTCCCATCTCTAGTTTCTATACTTTCAAGTTAGTTTTCATAATAAGTTCTCCTTTTTGTGTATATGAGAAATAACACTTTCTGACCATTATATGAATTGTATTTTGCATTTTTCACCAATTTTCACCTCTGCAGATGGTATCTCTAATTTGCAATTAACTCTGATATAGTGGGGGGAGACTTTGGTTTGTATAGTACACTTAAAGACAATCCTGCTCTTTATTTTTCAGCACAAAGACAGAAGCAACAGTAACGCGGGAAATTGCAAAGCAGTACTGAGCATTGTAGATGTGAATCAGGCAGTGGGGAGAGATAAAGATATGTTAGAAAGCTTAGGTTAGATCTATCTGTGTTCACCCCTGCCTGTGTTCTCCTTCTGCTCCTCAATCCTTTTCTCTCCTGAGTCTGACCTCTCCATAAAGTATAATAGGAACTGCAACCTGACATCTACCTGTTCTCTCTTGAGAAAGATGGGTTTTAGCTGTTATTTTTTTCAGAGTAAATGGTGAGCTCAGGAGGCAAATTGAATAAAAGAAGTAGTTCACACGTAAAAGAAAGACACAGATTGCTTTGATAGGATATGTTACTTATACTGTACAGTATATGCCTGTGCTACTGCTTTACGCAGATTGTTGAAAGTACAGTTCCCATTTACAAATCTCAAATTCTAGAGAATTTTGTACACAATATAATGTAATAGTCCAGTTCAATTTTTAAAAAACATGTATTTTTAATCCAATCATGGTCTAAAGATTTTCTCACCTAATTAGGTTTACCTTACCAATTATAATTATACTTCAGTTTTACATTCTGTTGACAAACTGTAATTTTGCACATTAATTGAACACTGTGACAATCTCATTAATTATGTTACTATTGGAAAACCTGTAATAAGTGACATTTACAAGGAATAAAGACATTGTTATGCTATATATATAGAAGGAACAGGCAGGTTAATTTAATATTATAATACAGTCTTTCCTGCTCATGACATTTACACAATCTGCTATGGGATATTCTATATTTGTTTTCATTGTGGTATTAGTTATGGTACATCTCAATGACTTAAAGGGAAGGTGCCATCAAAAATTTTTTTTCCCATCAATTGAAAAAATGTAAAGAATTAATGTTTAAATTTACTTAAAAAATATTATCATTTGTTTATAATTTAGTAAAATGTGAAAAATAATTTTAAAAGGTTTGGTATTTCCACTTTTAAACACTAGGGGGAGCAGCTACTGAAATTTGACAAAAACCTAGTGTACAACTAGCTCACATTACTGCACTGCAGTAAATATGGGCTGAGTCTGCTGACATGGGTGTGATATCACTCCTCTCCTTCCCTTCTGGGTGTTTGCTAAGGGATAAGAGAGGATGACATTTAGGAACACAGTGAGCAGCCATTTTGTTGGTGACTGCAAAGTTATACTGACAAGTAGACAGTCACCGAAGATGGCAGGCAGCAAGGATTCTGGGAGATATATGGTGGAGGGAGCAGGGTGACAGCAGCACAGAGTATTTCAGGAGAGCAGTGTGCTGTTCTATGGTGGAGTCACAGAGGGAGATATATGGGGAAGGAGCAAAGAGTATTTCAGGAGTGCAGTGTGCTGGTCTATGGGGGGGGACACTGTTCGGTTAGTGGAGCAGCCAGGGATTGTACAGTACATAGAGCGCTGTCTTTTATACACATAGACGGACCATCTGCTTGATTGCTCCACAGAAATCCAGGAAACATTTCTGCTTATTGATGGCCTGTTCTGATCCAGACTTTGCATGCAAAGACCACATTCCCCTCCACAGATCCTGTCTTCTCCATCCTGTCCTGGCGATGTGTGAAAGCAAGGCGACGGGCAGTCCGGGGTGACACTGGGAAGCAGGCTAGGGGGAAATGTAGCCATATAGTAACGATAAAATGAGACCCCTTTCTTCAGCTGCCTCCCCAGCCCTCCCCTTTCTGCAGATAATACTGCCATAGTGTTCTCACATAATACCGTCAAATAGATCACACATAATAATGTCACTTCGATCACACATAATACTGTCATATAGATCACACATAATGCCGTCATAGTCTTCTCACATACCACCAAATAGATCACACATAATACTGTCACTTAGATCACACATAATACTGTCATATAGATCACACATAGTGCCGCCATAGTCTTCTCACATACCACCATATTGATCACACATAATACCGCCATATAGATCACACAATACCGGCATAGTGTTCTCACATAATACCGACATATAGATCACACATACGGCCATATAGATCACACATAATACTGTCATATAGATCACACATAATACCGCCATATAGATCAGACATCACACAGGATGGGATTAGATACACGGCTCAGCATACAGTATCACACAGGAGAGGATTAGATACAAGGCTCAGCACTGTATCACACAGGATAGGATTAGATACACGGCTCAGCAAACAGTATCACACAGGATAGGATTAGATACACAGACAATAGGACTGAGCTGTGCAGACTGCTCACCCCCACATCTCAGAGTCATCCACAGCTGCAAAAGGAGAGTGGATCTGGGGACAGTCTGCAGGAGCCGAGACAACCCATTCACAGGTCAGCTGCTTCCCTGCTCCCCCGATACTTACCTCACTGCTTCGCTCCCCGCGCTGCGCTTTTCTTCCTCCCTACCTCCCATCCTCGGTTTCCTCCTATAACCACGCGGCTCCTGCAGTTATAGGGGGAAAGTGGTGTTCACTAGAGTTGAGCGATACTTTCCGATATCCAAAAGTATCGGAATCGGAATGGTATCGCCGATACCCCAAAAATATCGGCGATACCCGATACCGATACCAGAAATCCAATGTAAGTCTATGGGAACAAAATATCGCAACTAAAAAAACCCCATTCTTGCCTTGTTGGTTAATTGTACATGAAGGAAAACAACAAAGAGTAATGTAGAATGTATTGGGGGAGGTTGAGGAGACATTAAAGGCATAGATGTTTAACCCAATCAAATGGAATAGCATTAATATTTTTTTTTTTAAAGATGTTCGGATTGACGAAGAAATTGACAATGTTGTTAACGTTTTTTCTATTTTGGCAAATATGTATGTTTCACAACTTCCATGCTCTTCACCTTTTTAACTTTTGACACACTTTCTCCTTCATAATCTTCAGCAGCATCATCTTTTTCATGAAATTATTCTTCATCTTCACCTTCTTTATCTTCTTCTTAAACTTCTTGCTATTCATCTTTTTGTTAACATTACTCATATTGTTCTTATTCAACTATTATTCTTCTTCATATTCTACTTCATCTTCATCTTCTTCATCATATTCTAATTTTGGACAGAGATTCCTGTACTTGTAATCTGTAAAAGTATGAATTTTTAATCCTTGCGTTCTTGCTGTCACAAAAGTTTTAAATTACAACAGTATTTGTCCGTGTTGAGTTTAGCCTGCAGCAGCAGTCATTTTCCAGGGGCATGTCTGGTTGCGCAAGGCTTTATCCGGCAACACTACCTTCCTTGTGTCACGGGTAGGGTAGCGTGTGTCTATTATATGACTCTCTCTAAAATGTGACGTTACGCAGCCTTATTCTGCCCTAGGGACGCCAAAAATACGACAGCAGTAATCATTTACTGTATAAAACTCCACCTATGAGCAACAAAACAAGCACGTTCCCTCTTCTGTTTCCTGCGCTGACATGTGAGGAGGGAGTTTGGAGATGCTCCTGAATTCCTCCCAGGTATCCAAGCATATCGGGCCCATCGGAGAGCAGTAAAACCACCCCCGGGAACACTGACACCTTTTACATTCGTGGGGACATAATTTATGGAGCGCTACTTGCTACGGAGTTCACAACAGACCCCGAACGGTTTACCTATCCAACTGAAGCAGAAGGACAAGATGGCGCATGGAGGAGACAAAGAGGAAAGAGGCGCGATGCTGAGCGCTGCCATAGACATGCAGCAAGAGCTATTATCAGAAGCACCATGTGACCTGAGAGTTCCTCAGGAATTTGATTCGCAGAAAATGGCTGAAGAGAGGTTAAAGCCCTTCTCCTACCAGACATTCAGAAGCTGCTGGAGTCGGCATTGCAATCGTCATTGTCTTCCATACAAAAGTCTGTACACCTGAATACCATTGCAATTACCAAGCTGCAACAGGATGTGGCGCTGCTACAACAGGAGAAGCAACTTGGCCAAGACAGAGAACAGAACCTTCAGCAGAAGTTACAAAATTTGAGAGACAAAACAGAGGACTTGGAAAATCGCTCGAGACAAAGCAATTTACGTCTCGTCTGACTGCCTGAATCGTTTAAATCAGCAGACTTACAATCCATCTGTGAGAATGATCTACCGAAAATATTGTGACTTAACTACTACTGTCGTGTGTAACGTGCATGTATCGACCCGCCACCACAATTGTGGATTACCAGGGCAATGGGGTACTCAGAGCCGAGCCCATGGAAGTCTATGGGGTTGTCACAGGTAGCGGTGGCTCGGTCTGTGGCCCTGGCAGTCTGGCGTATGTTGGGGGGAATATTTACAGGGGATTTGATATATTTACAGTTCGTGATGCCACCTGTAGTCTCTGGTAATTTGTACCAGCGCTGCTGTAGATCTCTGAGGGGATGGTGAGGCAGCTAGATGTCGGGTCCCCTACAGGTGGGACTCTTCCCTCAGGTCGGTGGTTAAGGCAGGGTTGTGCAGGCATGCAATTAAATAACTCAGTCTCACACGGTCAGCGTCTTTCCATACCTTTTACTTGTAAGATGGTAAGGCAGGTCCCAGGGAGGCTGATCCAATGGAGAATGTGTTTTGAGGTAGCAGCTGGACAAGTTAGGGGCCTCCTTTACTTTCACAATGATGAGTTCAACCAGCATAAAGCGTAGTTCCCTCTATAAACTCCAGCTATTCCAAAGCTGTACTGCCCGGTCAGTTTTGTGGTCGGAGCCTTCCAGTGATGAAACTAGGTTCTTCTATGCTTGGCCTAGCTCAAAGTTCCTATTCCACCTGACCCCAGTTACGTACCGACACTCCAAGGGCTGCTTGCCGCGACCTAAGGTCCGGTAAGCCTCTGGTTTTCCTACCACTATGCGTGAAGCTATAGTGGTGCTTCGGTCCCCAGTGACCGGTAACAATGTGCAGGACTTCTCCAATCCTAAAGCACTCAGAATTCTTACCACTGTGCCTTTCGCCTTGTCCGCGCTTGTAGCATAAGCATTCCTCACTTCAAAGGTTATAAAAGTCAGTCCCTTTCTTAACTTCTTTCTTGAGCTTGTTGCCAGAATCTCAGTATTCCTCTAGGCAGGAGCACGTCTCTGAACCTTCACTGTCCTTGGGACAGGAGACTGAAGTATATCTGCAACTCACTCCTCTTCTCAATAGTTGTCTCAGTCCGTCTATCAGTGGAGCACAGCTCTGACCAGGCTGAGGTGATCTGGCTCACCTTTACTGGCCTCCACTTTCTCTGAACTGCACGAGACTCAGGCTGGACTACTTCCTCCCTCCAGGTCCAGGCTAGACTGACTCCTCTGTCTTCCGACAGGAAACTGACTGACTGAATAACTCACTGAATGAGCCTATATATATCCTGTGGGTGTGTCTAAGTGTATGTTGAGTGAATGGGTATAGAGCATTAAACTGCCATCTCTCCACACATTCTCCAGGGTACTGCGTGTGCCTTCACACCAGGGCTACACATTCCCCCATGGTAAACGACAGCACTCCCGGGCTGTGAAATACAAAGAGACAATTTTGTTTATGCATTTAACATTAAACATTAACTCGTCCCATCCGGGAGGTAAGGATGTCTTAAACGTTGCAAACAAAAACATTAAATATAGAAAAGTACAAAGTATTAAATAGACATTCTCATTTACATAGACATTATGCTTGTGAAGGACCCGCACCAAACCTTCAACGTGGGTCCTGGGTGGGCTGCAGGACATCCGAATGCAGACCTCACTCAGTGCCACACCACACGGGTTTTCTGTTCAGAGGTAGTTGTGGTTTTATGTAAAACCAATATTGTGCACCGAAGCGCAACTATATACAAGATAAGTTCTGGGCTGGCACAGTCCTCAGCCTCTGAGTCCATAATAAGAAAAAGACACATTATATCAAATCACATCACAATAAAGTGCAAAAACTTTTTTTTTTCTGATTACCCAGCCGGGCATTCTATTCAATATATATAAACATCATATATTCATATTAACTGTGCAAACTATCTTCACTTTTATAAAAACTTATGTACATCTTCTTAGTTGCGGTAAACCCTGTCTGGGTCCTACCGTTCTTCACATTTCTTTGTTAACTTCAATGACATTTTCCATCCCGGGGGCTGGAACAATGCGATGGTCCCTAGATCCCATTACTAACAAGTCGTGACCTGCTATTGGGGTTTGAGTCGCTACATTTCTTGTACGAACCTCTAGGGGCGCAACGGGTACTTTCTCCTTGTGAGACACCGAGTGCGTTTCAATTTGCGTTACAGTTAGCGATATCGATCGTGTCATAGATTGCGATGGAGACTGGGTCGCAAGTTGCGATGCAGCAGGACAAGATAATGAAGAGTATGCAGATGTTGCTTCCATTTGCGAGGAGCCTGCAGGGGGCGATGCTGGGGCACGGCCTGGTGCTGTTTGAGCTGGAGACGGGGACGCTGCGGTAGTGGTGACGTTACCTGCGTCGGGAACGGGGTCACGGACGATTGTGACGTTAAGGGCATACCATCCCTTCATACCCCAGTGCCGTGTATATGTGACAATGTCTCCATTTACTAGGTCCCTCCCGGGATGGCCTTGCGGTAGGTGGGATTCTACGTCACGCCTGCTGACAAAGACCCCTGGGTAGAGGCCCGGTTCTCGGATGAAGCCCAGCCCTTCCGGAGCTGGAACTCTGTCACACACCCCTGCCGCCGCGGTTCCCTCAGAGTACCTTTCTCTCTACGGACACTCTCCTTGTCCGCGATCAGCTCTGCATGCTGCCGCTGTCGGTTCCACTGAGCTTCCCGCTCTTCCTCCTGCTGGCGTTGCTGTTTCTCCTCACGACGCTGCCACTCACGTTCCCACTGGGCGGTGTAGGCGACGTCATCCAGGCGCGCCATCTCGTCCCAGTCCACGTCTGGTAACGACGGACAGGACCCCTCCGGTGTCCCTGCCGGGGATCGATCATCTGCTGCGGCCTCCTGGCCGGCGCGGCGTTCCGGGACTGGGGGTACCTCTTCAACCTCCTTCGCCTCCACCGCTTCACCGGTGGGATCAGGATCGGTACTTTCGGGGGCAGCCTCCGGTTGCTCCTTAGCCTTGGGCAGCAGAAGTTTTGGTAACTCCAGACGTAGGGGGTCGTCGAGGGGAGAGAACACCACGTCCCACAGCCGCCGCTGCTCCTGGGTACGCCGGCGTCTCTCGATCTCTTCAAATCCAGATTGGTGCTGGACCATCTTTTTCAGTCGTGCATTCTCCTCTTTTATTTCCAGCAATGCTTGCTGCAGGTGCAGGACCACGGATGGTTCCGGTTCTAGTGGCAGCTTGGCTGGGGAGCGGGGCCTGCCTCCCTCCGCTTCCCTGCTCGGCTGCACACGTCCTGCTTCCATGATGTTCCAGAGCGTTTTACTTCTTCTTTCAGAGACGTCCGGTCTCTTCCGTGGAGGCGGGGTTTGCGTCTCCTCCTCCTCGCAGGGAAGGTGAAGAGGAGGCGGACCTCCTTTGCTGTAGGGCAGGATCGCATGTTGTAATAGCACTTTGAGAGGGCAGGCATTTTCTTCGCGCCACATGGGGGTGCACGCCCACGAAAGTACGCCCACCTTCTTCTCCAGCGCCTGAGGGCGCGAATATGGCGACAAAGATGGCGATTTTTGGCGCCAAAAGTGCAAACAGTCCTTTTTCACAAAAACAATTCCATAGGCAAACAGGGCTCGCAATTTTGCGAGTTTCGCATCCTGTTCGTGACGCCAAGTTGTATCGACCCGCCACCACAATTGTGGATTACCAGGGCAATGGGGTACTCAGAGCCGAGCCCATGGAAGTCTATGGGGTTGTCACAGGTAGCGGTGGCTCGGTCTGTGGCCCTGGCGGTCTGGCGTATGTTGGGGGGAATATTTACAGGGGATTTGATATATTTACAGTTCGTGACGCCACCTGTAGTCTCTGGTAATTTGTACCAGCGCTGCTGTAGATCTCTGAGGGGATGGTGAGGCAGCTAGATGTCGGGTCCCCTACAGGTGGGACTCTTCCCTCAGGTCGGTGGTTAAGGCAGGGTTGTGCAGGCATGCAATTAAATAACTCAGTCTCACACGGTCAGCGTCTTTCCATACCTTTTACTTGTAAGATGGTAAGGCAGGTCCCAGGGAGGCTGATCCAATGGAGAATGTGTTTTGAGGTAGCAGCTGGACAAGTTAGGGGCCTCCTTTACTTTCACAATGATGAGTTCAACCAGCATAAAGCGTAGTTCCCTCTATAAACTCCAGCTATTCCAAAGCTGTACTGCCCGGTCAGTTTTGTGGTCGGAGCCTTCCAGTGATGAAACTAGGTTCTTCTATGCTTGGCCTAGCTCAAAGTTCCTATTCCACCTGACCCCAGTTACGTACCGACACTCCAAGGGCTGCTTGCCGCGACCTAAGGTCCGGTAAGCCTCTGGTTTTCCTACCACTATGCGTGAAGCTATAGTGGTGCTTCGGTCCCCAGTGACCGGTAACAATGTGCAGGACTTCTCCAATCCTAAAGCACTCAGAATTCTTACCACTGTGCCTTTCGCCTTGTCTGCGCTTGTAGCATAAGCATTCCTCACTTCAAAGGTTATAAAAGTCAGTCCCTTTCTTAACTTCTTTCTTGAGCTTGTTGCCAGAATCTCAGTATTCCTCTAGGCAGGAGCACGTCTCTGAACCTTCACTGTCCTTGGGACAGGAGACTGAAGTATATCTGCAACTCACTCCTCTTCTCAATAGTTGTCTCAGTCCGTCTATCAGTGGAGCACAGCTCTGACCAGGCTGAGGTGATCTGGCTCACCTTTACTGGCCTCCACTTTCTCTGAACTGCACGAGACTCAGGCTGGACTACTTCCTCCCTCCAGGTCCAGGCTAGACTGACTCCTCTGTCTTCCGACAGGAAACTGACTGACTGAATAACTCACTGAATGAGCCTATATATATCCTGTGGGTGTGTCTAAGTGTATGTTGAGTGAATGGGTATAGAGCATTAAACTGCCATCTCTCCACACATTCTCCAGGGTACTGCGTGTGCCTTCACACCAGGGCTACACATGCACATCGTGTGGGACCGCCGCAAAACAACAACAGGCGAGGGGAGGCATCGAAACCAACGATGTACAGACCACGGCAAGTAATAATTAAGCTGTTACATTATAACAACAAAGTTTCATTGTTACGGCCATTCAGAGAAGTGAGGCGCCCAGTGCTACTCCATGGCTATGAGATTCTGCTCTTTGATGACTTCTCAGTATCGGTGTCCAAGAAGAGGAGGGCGTTCAGTTTAATTTGCACAACGTTGTTTGAGCGAGATGTTCGCTTTCAACTACTGTTCCCAGCGCGTTAGCGGTTCCAAAGATCTGACGGGACATATGTCATTAATGACACACCAGAACAAGCCGAAGCAGCCTTGGAACAAAATCAACAAAGTGATAGGGAAGTACAGCGACGCAGTTCCAGGTTCTCCCCACGCAGACGACGACAAGATGGCAGTTCATGAAGGAGATCAGGAAAGATGAAAGAGATTCTCTCCACGTTAAATGACATATGAGATATATTTGCTGTTTGAGCCGTTTCTATTGGAGTTCCTTCATACCTATGCTAAAGCATGATAGCTTTGCTGCAATTTTAGATGGTTAAATTAGTTAATTGATATTAGATGTTGAAGATCTCTCATGAGAGTGGGGGTCTTGATAAACGTGGGACAAATGAGTTAAACATTACATATGGAGGGACAATAAGTGAAGCAGGCTATTGGGGTTTCATGCTTTGGACACATGGGGGGGTACACTGAATAGCCTGGGAGGATGGGGTAATCTCCTCACAGGTTAGAAAAAAGGAAGTCACATAAACACAGGTAGTGGTGGAGAGACTACGACCGCTTACAGCGGTTTATTGGTAAACAAGAGTTACTAGAAAAGGGTAGCAAGGGACCTCTCTCCAATAATTAATCCTGGAATTGTCAATATATCTTGATTAGGTATTTGATATTGTGGTGCTGCTTCCTCCTTTCCTCGCAGGTTGGTGCCAACGACGGCCATAAGAGGGTACACCGTCTCCTCCAGCACACTCTTAATTTTTCTGCCGCCCATTCAACATGAAGATCATCTCCTGGAATGTCAAAGGCTTGCGTGCGCCGGAGAAGCGCAAAAAGATTCTGAGGTACCTCCGCCGGTGGAAGCCGTACATAGCACCTTTTTTTTTTGGAAAATCTAAATAAAAAGGAACTTTAAAAAAAAAAAAAAAAAAACCCTCTTCAACAATCTACAAGACAAACAAGCATGATGGGTGACGCTGCCTTTATTGAGTTACAGTATTAGATCGACATTGTCCATGAGTAACTATGCACTGTGATAGCTATATAGCATTATTAATTTAAATCTGTTGTGGTTGTTTCAACAGCACTTGCAGGTCTAACTACCTATTGTTTGTATGCATGATGCACTTTCTTGGTGTAATTATTTATTATTGCGCATTATTACCAGGTTTACATGATGGCCATTTCATATATGGTGTGTGAAGTTACAGTTGTCCTCACTCTGTGTTGATTTTTATTATGTCTGTCATTAATAAAACTCGTGAGGATGATGATGATGATGATGTTTATGATTCGTACATCCATTGACTGCATTATCTTACAGGTACAGATAACGTTCCTTAAGAACCATTAATTGATAATTATGAAATGTAGTTTTATGCATAATTTAAAAAAGTAAACACTATGTTTTATTTTTTGTTACCATTTCTACTAGCCATGTGCAGATATGCACTGTGATGACAAATTAATATTTGTCCATATTTCTTATAAAAAATTTTCATTTTAGCCCTTGAAAACTTAAATCTTTCCTGTTTTAAGCATAACAATCAGGGTGACGGCTCTTCCCTATTTGGAGCATGTTCGACATGGGTTTTTCTGTGCATGTGTAGGGAACAGGAGACTTCTTGCCGCTGTGGTACACCAAAGGGGATCTTGCTGGATGTGAGATATATTTCTTCTAGCAGACTGAAGTTTGCTCAGGATTTTCCATGATCACAAGGACCTGTGATAAGGTCATAGTCACGTGATCTGGTCATCTGATGTGTACCTCACCTGAGGGTGTGGAGTAGGCCTATAAAACAAGGAGCTGTTGTAGTTGGTGTGTGGAAGGAAGGATTTTGGCTGGAGTCAGCCTGGAAGATTGTTTTGTTACTGTGTGCCAGTGTGCACCAGGAAGCGAGTACCAGACCACCCGGAATGGGACCTGGCGGTCTCTGCTGACCTGCAGCCGCTTAGTTAAGCCCGTCCCAAGCAAGGGTGAGTCTGGCACCAGTGATTCTCCAAACTGTGGTGATTTATGTTCTGTTTTTATTTTGTTATCTGGACTTTTTCTTGAACTCATGATTAAAACCACTGAAATTTGAAGTAAAAGGCGGTGTGTTTGCCTCATTACTGCGGCCCAGCCCTGCCTACCAGAGCGGATCCCTACAATTGGTGGCTTCAATGCGGGCAACGCAGTGAGGTCAGGCTGTTTTTTCCTGCATGACAGTAAATGTCCTAGGTAAAGAAAGTGACGCAAAACCCGGTGGATAACTGTCCCAAGATGGAGAACACAGTAAAAATGCTGGAGGAGGCCATGCGGCAGAAACAGCAGGCTATGCAGCAGCCAGCAGCAGGCTATACAGCAGCAGGCTATGGAGCAGCAGCAGGCTATACAGCAGCAGGCTATGGAGCAGCAGCAGATATTTAATCAACAGCAACAGGAAACCAATAGTCTAGTGATGCAGCACATCACAGCGCCGCAGACAGCAGGAGCTGCCCGGGGATGGCAGGATGTCCGGAAAGCGGTGCGTACAGCGATCCGAGAGATGGAGCAATCAGATGACGTCGAGGTGTACCTGGAGATGTTGGAAGGCGTGGCTAAAAGGGAGAGACTGCCCCGGTACCAGTGGGCTGAGATCGTGGCTCCGTTTTTTTAATTCAGGACCCGCAAAAGCCTCTAGGGACCTACCCCCCGAGCAACAGGAGGACTATGAGAGCGTCAAGGGTGAGATACTTGCACGTCTTGGGGTAAATGTTTTGGTCCGGCACAGCGGGTACACCAGTGGAACTTTTCCCCTTCCGAGCCAGCTCGGTCACAGTATTATGACTTGATACACCTGATAGAAAAGTGGTTGCAGCCGGAGGTGTTGTCACCCCGCGCTATGCTGGATCGTATAGTGACTGATAAATTCTTGAGAAATTTGCCACACACCCTTCAAACATGGCTTGGACAGGCAGCCCCTACTGATGGTCTCCAAATGGTAGACCTCATTGAAAGATATGGGGCTACCAAGGAGATACAGGGAGAGACTACCCGGAAGGTACCAAGTAAATTCCACAAACCTTCACCCACAGCTCGGCGAGCAGAGACTCGGAGGGCCGCCCAGGACGGGTCGGGGAACGAAAGGGGCCCCATAATCTGTTGGCGGTGCCAACAACCAGGACATGTGAGAGCTGTTTGCCCCCACCTGACAGAGCCCATGGACAACAACTTTAAATACTATCAGTCTCACTATGCAGAACACATGTGTGCAGTGGTCAAAGCAGAGGGACCCAATATGAACCATTTGTGTAAAGTGCAGGTGGAGGGTAACCCTGCTGTGGCTCCAGTGGACTCAGGGAGTCTCGTGAGTGACCCTAATACGAGCCAGCCACGTCCAAATCAGCGAGTATACTGCTGGGAAAATGGTGTGTTTGTGTATACATGGTGACTTCAAACATTATCCTACCACCCTGGTGATGATAAACACGCCAGGGGGGAGAGGTGACACGAGGTGGGGCTGGTGGTTAATTAGCATTAATAATGGGGAGAGATTTTCCGTTATTTTATGTGCTTTGGCCTGTAATTACCCCTCCCACAAAACAGTCGTCGGCACCAGTGGCAAACAGGTTGCAGTCTCCAGAAATCGGCATGAACCTGGTGGCCCAGAGGAAGATGTACTGGCGGTAGGAGTACCTTTGCCTTCGGTGGAGGAGGAAAACCCCTCTCCTATAGAAGTGTTAGGTGGGGAGATGGAAGATTTGCCACCGGGACCAGAATTGTCATACTTAAATGTGGCAGGTGACAATTTTGGTACGGCGCAACTACGGGACCCAACGTTGACTCGAGCCAGGGAAAATGTACTGGTTGTCAATGGGGAACCCCAACACCCCAGGGCAGCTAAAGTATTTACCCGATTTGAGCTGAACCAAGATTTGCTGTATGGGTTTAAAAAATACATGGGGAAATTGTCGAGCAATTGCTGGTACCGCAGTCATATCGGAGGTTGGTAATGGACTTAGCGCATGCGCATGTACTAGGGGGACATTTGGGACCAAAGAAAACCCTAGACAGAATTCTACAACGGTTTTACTGGCTATGGGTCTATGAATAAGTTAAACGGTATTGTTACTCTTGTCCCGTGTGCTAGGTAACCAGTCCGCAGCCTCATTTTCAGAGTCCCTTGGTGCCATTACAAATTATAGAGGTACCGTTTGAGAGAATAGCCAATGGATCTGGTGTGGACGGTTAATAAATCAGCAAGGGGTCATCAACACATCCTCGTAGTTCTAGATTACGCTACCAGGTATCCTGAGGCTATTCCCCTGCGACACACTCGTCTAAACTGATCGCAAAATAACTCATGGGTATGTTCTCTCGGGTGGGAATCCCTCAAGAAATCTTAACAGATCAGGGACCCCTTTATGTCAAAAATCATGAAGGAACTTGCCACGTGTTAAACAGTTGCGCACATCGGTCTATCATCCCCAAACAGACGGTTTAGTAGAAAGGTTCAATAAAACCCTGAAGAATATGTTGAAAAAAAAAGTCTCTAAAGATGCTAAGGACTGGGATCTCTTGTTGCCATACCTGATGTTTGCAGTGCGGGAGGTGCCCCAGGCATCTACGGGGTTCTCGCCCTTTGAACTATTATATGGCAGACATCCCCGTGGCTTACTCGATATAGCTAAAGAGGCCTGGGAAAACCATACAACTCCCCACAAAAGTGTGATAGAACATATGGCCAAAATGCAAGAGAGAATGGAGACAGTCCTACCATTAGTCCGAGTACATATGGAATCAGCACAAAGGTCACAGAGGCAGGTCTATAACCGGGAGGCACGGGTAAGGTCCTTTAACCCTGGGGATCGGGTGTTGGTACTTGTGCCTACAGTGGATAGTAAGTTCCTTTCAAGGTGGCAGGGACCCTACGACATTATAGAGAAGGTGGGACCAGTAAACCATAAAATACACCAACCAGGGCGGAGAAAGTCAGAACACGTATACCATGTGAATCTGCTCAAACCATGGAAAGACAGAGACCCGCTTGGTCAGGATTGTCCACGGCCTGCATTTCCAGTACAGATGGCTTCCTTGCCTCAGGAGAAGGCAAGAGAAGTCCTCTCCGCCGTCAAAATATCAGACACTTTGTCGCACAGACAAGTTCAGGAAGTCAGAGAGTTTGTTCGCCGAAATACAGATGTTTTTTTGGAACTTCCTGGTCGTACCTCCCTAATACAACATGACATTGTCACTGAGCCGCAGGGCAAAGTACGATTAAAGCCATATCGGGTGCCTGAGGCCCGGCGACAAGCCATCTTGGAAGAGGTCAAGAAGATGCTGCAGTTAGGGGTCATTAAAGAGTCCCAGAGTGAGTGGGCCAGCCCAATAGTCCTAATACCAAAGCCAGATGGGACACTAAGGTTCTGTAATGACTTCAGAAAACTGAATGAAATTTCTAACTTTGACGCCTACCCCATGCCCCGGGTCGATGAGTTAATAGAGCGGTTTGGGCAGGCACGTTATTTTTCACTCATTGACCTCACAAAAGGGTATTGGCAGGTGCCACTAACAAAAGCAGCAGAGAGAAAAGGGCTTTTTTAACACCTGTAAGGTTTCACTCACTCGGCTGCTTCAGAGGTAAATCAGGACGCACTTTTCTTATCCAAAAATCATCAGGTTTATTACAGCATAAACCTCACAGTCACAGGCAATGCAAATCTTCAGTACTTCAGCTCCTGCCTGGAGCCTCACTCCTCAGTCACAGAGACCTCTCTGTAGTGTCCCACATGGAAACATGGAAGCCTGTCCACACTGGCAGACTCCCACACACTCTCTCACAGGTGCCAAGCACACTTCGTTACATAGGCGTAACCACGCCCACAGGTGAGGTCAGGATCACATGGTTAGGTCACCTGATCATGACCTCATCACAGGTCCTTCAGATATACACAACCACATACAGGTTTTATCTTAGGTATTCAGACACATACCCCTTGGGTAGGTTTGTAGGTGACTGGACCCGCCCAGCTCTCCTAGTCACCTGGAAGCCTCCCAATATATAGTATAACTCAGCAGTAGATCTGCTGAACCAAAACATATCCAGGCTTCCATCACAGGGCCACCCCCTCTGTGATACATAACGTCCATCCATCACATGCCTCCATGCATATCCCGAGGAGCCTACACAGTGCCCCCTAGCTGCATCAGGGGTCACTACACCACACACCCGAGGGACTGTTCCAGTATATAGTCCTACCCTTCGGGTTGCATGGCGCTCCAGCGACATTCCAGAGGTTAATGGACGTTGTTCTTCGTCCTC
The DNA here is from genome assembly GCA_033576555.1 of Oophaga sylvatica. NCBI lineage: Eukaryota > Metazoa > Chordata > Amphibia > Anura > Dendrobatidae > Oophaga > Oophaga sylvatica. The sequence goes on along the minus strand of JARQOD010000001.1, from coordinate 165,374,174 downwards.
ATCGCCGATATGCCGCGGCCAATCTGGACGATATTGTGGTGTACAGTACAGACTGGGAAAGTCACTTAGCCAAGGTACAGGCGGTGATAGATTCGCTGAGACAAGCAGAGCTAACTGCCAACCCAAAGAAGTGTTCCATAGGGTTGGAGGAAGATCGCTACCTGGGGTATGTGATTGTGAGAGGAGTTATCAAAGGCCAAATAAACAAAGTGAAGGCAATCCAAAACTGGCCCCGTCCCCTCACCACTAAACAAGTGAAAGGGTTTTTGGGGTTAGTGTGATACTACCGGCGGTTTATTCACAATTTTGCAACACTGTCGGCGCCGTTAAATGACTGCCTAAAAGGCAGGAATTTAGTAATGGTGCGATGGAATGATCAGCTTGAAGAAGCGTTTGTAAAACTAAAAGGGGCACTGTGTGTGTGTCACCATTTTTGATCACACCCGACTTCAAAAGAGAATTCATTGTCCAGACTGATGCGTCAGAGGTAGGTGTGGGGGCCGTTTTGTCTCAGGAGGTTAACGGGGAGAAGCATCACATTACTTTCCAGAGTCGAAAGCTAACTCCAGCTGAAACCAGATACAGCATTGTAGAGAGAGAGAGTGCCTGTCGATCAAGTGGGCACTGGAGTCGTTGCGCTACTATCTGTTGGGGATAACATTTTGGTTGTTAACTGATCATTCCCCTCAGACTGGCAGTGTTGTATCCCAGGGAGTAGAGTTCAGGTGGTAGATAGATGAACATAACAGGAGAAATTGATAACGTTGCCAACCAGTTATTTAATCTGAAAACGGACAGGCAAATTCTGGCGAGATCCATGCCTTGTTCATTTTCAGAAAAGTAAGCCTGTCTACATTATCGGAGGATAGTCGCATGCGACGGTCTGTTAGTACACCACCTGCAGCACTAAAGACGCGCTTCGATAATACACTGGCAGCAGGGCAAGCCAGCACCTCCAATGCATACTGGCTAAGCTCTGGCCATGTATCCAGCTTAGAGACCCAAAACTTGAAAGGGGAAGAGCCATCTGGGAGTACACTGAGAGGGCAAGACAAGTAGTCTGTCACCATCTTACGGAAACGTTGCCTCCTGGTGACTGGAGGCGTCTCGGATGGTGTAGACATTGGTGGCGCTGACACAAAACTTCGCCACATTTGGAACATACTGGTCTTGCCCCCCTGTGTAGAGGCGCTGCTTGTGCTCCCTCTTGTTGCAGAGCTGTCTCCATTGCCTCCACGCACAGAGCTGCTTTGTAAAGCAGTAGCAGCAGCGTTCTCGGCTGGAATGGAGAACATTATGGATTGCACCAGTGTGTCTTTGTACTCCCGCATTTTACGCTCCCGGTTCAACAGTGTGATGAGGCTTTGTAAGTTGTCCCGGTAGCGAGGGTCTAGGAGGGTGTACACCCAATAATCAGACGTGGTGAGAATGTGGGCGATGCGGCGGTCGTTTCTCAGGCACTGCAGCATGAAATCAACCATGTGCTGCAGACTCCCAAGTGGTCAAGAAACGCTGTCCTCTGTAAGAGGCGTCATCTGTACCTGCTCTGCATCACCCCACCCTCGCTCTACATACTGACTAGAGCGTTGTGTACCTCCCTCTGTAGCGATTTCTTCCTCCTCCATTGACTCCTCCTCATCCTCCTCACAAAGTGAGCCCTGCAAAGCCCTTTGGGAGGAACCAGTTGCGCTGACTGTCCAAAAGGTGATGGAATTTGTGTCTCCTCATCCTCCACCTCTTCCAAAACCTCATCCCTTAGTGCTTGCAGTGTTTTTTGAAGCAGGCAGATAAGGGGGACAGTCAGGCTGACTAGTGCATCATCTGCACTCGACATCCGCGTTGACTCATCAAACGCACGCAAAACGTGGCAGATGTCCTTCATAGAGGCCCACTCAGTAGTGGTGAAGTGTGAACGGAGCAAATTGCTTGTTGATTGCGCCTGTTGCAGCTGATACTCCATTACTGCTGTCTGCTGCTCACACAACCGCTCCAACATAAGTAACGTGGAATTCCACCTGGTGGGTACGTCACATATGATGCGATGTTCAGGAAGGCGCAATCTGCGTTGCAGAGCTGCAATGCGCGATCTGGCCATGCTGGAACGTCGCAAGTGAGCGCACTCTAGGCGGACCTTGTGCAGCAGTGCATCAAGATCCGGATAGTCCCTCAAAAAACTCTGCACGACCAAGTTGAGCACATGTGCCAGACATGGTATGTGAGTGAAGTTGCCAAGGGCCAGAGCTGCCACCAGATTTCGGCCATTGTCACACACTACCAAGCCTGGCTGGAGATTCGCTGGCAAAAACCACACGTCGCTCTCCTGCTTGATGGCATTCCAGACCTCCTGCGCTGTGTGGCTTCGATTCCCCATGGAAATTAATTTCAGGACGGCCTGTTGACGTTTGGCCACGGCTGTGCTCATATCGGTCGCAACAGGTAAGCGTTCACGGGTCCATGTGGAGGTAGACCGTGACGGCTCCTGCAGCGATGATTCTGAGGAACTGGAGTAGGAGGAGGAGTCAATGTGTACAGACTAGTGTTGAGCGATACTGCTCGATATCTAAAAATATTGTATCGAATATCGTATCGGATAGCACTAAATATCGTCGATATCCGATTCCGATACCGGAAGTCCCATGTAAGTCTATGGGAACAAAATTTTCGCAACAAAAAAAACCTTTCTTTCGTTGTAAACACAAAATATACACACATAGAATACATATATATATATATATACATGTCATTGTGACATATATATATATACATATATTTATAGTTTATACACTTCTACATAGTAAAATAGACTCTGATTCAATTGCCGGGTAAAGCCGTGACATACCCCATAGAAGTCGACGGGCTCGGTGCCGAGTACCCCCAAAACCTCTGGCTCTGTGCGACTCAACTTGGGCGTCACGAACAGGATTCTGTAGCTCGCTATAAGCGAGTCCTGTGTGCCTGAATTGAACTGGTTTTGTGCTTGAGAATTGCTAAAATCATCAGAGAATGTATTTGCCATTTTTCCGCCATATCTGCGTCACGACGAGGCACTGGTGAAGAAGAAGGGCGTGCTCTTCATGGGTGTACACTCACTCAGTGACGCGAAAACGATGGCTCTAAATGGTACTGCAATGTAAGATCGTGGCCCACAGCTCTTCAGTTCCGCCTCCTCATCCTCCTCAGTGTGCGGAAACTAACACGAAGGTCCCGCCTCCCTACAAAAGAGGGGCCCTCTCCAGATGCTAATGACACATGTGACTTGGCAGAGATGGCTAATGGACACGAGCAGAAGTGTGAAGGGATGGAGCAGTCAGAGCTCTCCCCCCACGGAAGCGACCCGATCGCCACGGAACCACCGTTGGGCACCCGGCCTGGAAACCCTCCTACGCTGCAAGAAGCGGAGGATACCCTAAGAGGCCTGGCCCGGCACCGGGAGGAGGTCGCCAGCATGGAAGCGAGCTGGCGTGCCCTAAAACTAAACTTGGAGCGGCGCCAATCCCTCTTACCTGAAGTGTCTGTACCGGAAGGTGAGGCACCCGTTCTAGTAGAGGAGTCCTTGCAATGTGATCCGGTTGACGTTGTCGCAGTGGAGGCACCCGTTCGTGCAAAAAACTCTGCACCGGCAGCACCCCAGATCCCGCTGTCTGCCCCCGTCGCTGAGACAGAAGAAGCGACACCCGTCCTCATGGAGGAGGCCGCGCAGGCACCAGAGCACTACCTGCCTGTACCGGAGCCCCGACTGTCATCTGTTCCAGAGCCGGCTGCTTCCTCCGCAGGTGAGCGCCGCCAGGACTGGGGGGCGCCAGGAGAGCTCCGCAAACCGGACACTGTAAGCTGGCATTTGATGGTGGAGACATGGAGCAGCTGGTGGAGGAGGAATTACAAACCGCCGTCAGGGTGAAAAGTGGAGACGTTGGAGCGGGAACAAGGGCCAAAGGGAGCAGCGAGAAACCCAAAGCTCGCCAACGTCAGCTGGAGAAGGACGGCAGATAAGCCGGATGAGAAAGGTAGGAGCCCTGTGGGAGCCGCGGCGTAAGGGTGCAGTCGGAGCTTTAAATTGAAAGGTGGTTGGGGCTTCATCCAGGAGCCTGGACTTTATTTAGAAGTTTTTGTGAACCGGCGGGACGTGGAGGCTCACCTCCCAGAAGGACACCCGGGGAGGGACCTGTTGCCAGGAGACTTGGTGACTTACACCCGACACTGAGGTTACAATGGATGGTACGCCCTAAATGTTACCAGGTGCGACCCCTACTCCCCAGAGTGTCAGGAACCTGTGAGACCCTCGGAGCCTTCAGCCTCCCACATCCAGGCCTCTGCAAAAGTGCCCACCCCACGCCGTAAATCTCCCAAGCCTCCCTCAGTGGTCTCTTCAGCAGCCCCAGCTATGGACATGATAAGTATAGCTGGCCCGTACCCGGCGCCTGTTAGGCCCCCTGGGGTTCATTCAGTCCGGGACATAGGGTTCCAGACCCGGAGGGAGATGAAAGAGGTGGCCACACAGACCCAGATAGGGGTCACGACTTGACTGTACAGGCCACACGACGTCATCAGGTCCTGGTGGTCCTTGGTGCCTCGGATGTTTGGCAAGCATCAGAAGAGTACCAGGTGGTACCTGGAACACCCCTGTCAAAGAATTATAAATAACCCGGACAGGGTCCCTGTATGTAAATAGTTAAATTGTTTATGTACCCGGACGGGTGAATGTTCATAAAAAAGTTTTTTAATTTAATAAAAAAAAACAAACACAGTTTTCATTACTTTTATTACAGTCTCATCCTGCGACGCCATCGATCTCCTGTAAAAAAATGAAAAAAAAAAAAAAAAAGTATACCACCTGACCGACGCAGTCCATAGTAACGAGTGTCCCACGACGATCCAGCTCTGCTACATCAGAATGACAGGCAGAGCCTGTCATCCCGGCGCAGCACAGCTGATTACCTGCTTCCCCGGCGGTGACGTCATCGGACTGGTTTACGGCCGGGATTACCCTGCAGTCACTGCAGTTATCGCGAAAAACTGCATGTGACCGCCAGGGAGAAGATAATGGCGGCCATCAAGCAGTCCAGGACGTGACCGCCGGAGATCTTCTGCCAGGTAAGTGCCGCTGACTCCTGACAGACCCGACCGACGGACACTCACAGTGACAGTGACAAATCCGATTCCGGTATTCGATAAGACGAAAATATCGAAACGAATTATCGAAAGGCCGATAGAGCTAATATCATTTTTTAATACAAAAAAAAAATTGCGGCACCTTCCCTTTAGTTGAACAAATCATATAGACTTTCTCTAAACAGAATGTTTTACTAAACAGATTTCTTGTAAAAGATAACAAAACAATACATTAGTTAATGACGTAGAGTATATATCAATTTTTCATATAGCAATACTAAAGCAAGCCATACAGATTGGATCCAGGTTCTGCTATACTGCTGGCTTTTGTGGAAGTTGCCAACAATTTAAAATGATTAGTGGTAGAGATGATCAAATCTTTTGAAATTCCAATTTATAAAGTTAAGCAAATTTAAAAAAAAATTGATTGTCAGCGAATAAATCAAATATACTCTAATTGCTGTTAAAAGATGTTTATAATTCTCTGAGGTTTCCTGGGGCTGTATCTAAGCTTTTCAGTCTCTTTAACACAAACACAGTCATATTAATGTCAAAGTGACCTTACCATGGAAATGGATGGTAACATGACAGTAACTAACAGCCCATTTAATAACCCAGTACACAGACTGACTTTTCATGTGTTTTAAAATTATCAAATGGTCCAAAAATAATCCGTCATTTGTGACAAGGCGAACCTTTCTGTGCAGAACACTGACTCAAACAGACGATGTAATTGCCAGACATAATATTATCCTGCTGTTACTGAGATGAGTAATGAGCTATATACAGTATGCCACAATGCACACTGCTTACTACCCACTAACATGCCTGCAAAAGTCAAAGGAAAAGTCCAACATAGAGATCCAGCACATCTAAAATGTATCCATCTTTATTTCAAATACATGAAAAAAAATGACATAACTAGTTATTAGTAAGAGGCGACTGCCTCGAAACGCATCAACGATCATGGACTAAAAGGGACTATTTTCATTTCATACAAGGTCTATTTGGCACACCATCCTTTTCTTGACTTTTTTATATATTTGAAATAAACATGGATAAGTTTTAGATGTGCTGGATCCCTATGTTGGACTCTTGTTAATTGTGAATTTGTATTCCGTGCATTCATTGAGGCAGGTGAGCTGGATGCATGCACGGGTGTAAAATCTGACTAGTCAAACTGGTATACAAATTTTAAAAAGTTATTTGCGAAATGCAGAATCTGAGTTAGACCTTTGCAGTGAATGCCTGGATTTTAGAATTTTATTTAGTATTTTTGATAAATAATCATCCTCCCATACACAAAAAGGATTTGCTAATTAAATGCAAGAACTCAGTAAAAAGAAGCAAAATATTTGACTCCGATTTCAAATTTTCTTTATTTCTGCAAAAAAACGATTGTTCTATCTTGCTTCTGATTTTTAGTGCATTAAGAATGAACAATGATCAATCACGCTGACTCTGGCACTGATGCTGGTACCTGTCCTATGTCTCTCTAACCTTAATATTAGAACTCTGTATTTTTGGCAGTCAACTACGCCCATCTTTCAACTTATTCACTGCAGCGGTTATAAAACAAATTATTGTCTAGACTAGTATTTGTCCAGTGTTTCAGTGCTTTCTCTTCCTATCTTTATTGTTTAGCTGTGAACTCTGATTTCATCTCACTATTCTAAAATCACCCTAAAATAACTGTTGCATTCCCTGCCTGCTGGATTAAAATACAAGCTATGATAGAGCCTTTTAATTGGTTGCACTATATCATGTGATAGCTACAAGGTATTATGGGAAAGCATGCACCTGAGATCTTGTCAGCCTTTTATGAATAATGCAATCTTCTGCAATGTGAAAAAATTCAGTCAGCGTTTATTTGGCAATTTACTTGAATGGAATCACAAATTGCTTAAACTTACCAGGACATGTGAATTTTATAAAATTTAGCTCGAATTTGATTTGCATCAAATCTATTTGATCATCTTTAGTTAGAGGCCTCTAAACTGTTGGCAGTGGCAGATGTTTAGGGAAGAAGAGATTTGGTAGTACAATGGCTCAGAAGCAATCACTGTAGCCTTGCTGCACTTGGACCCTGGGTTACAATCTGACCAAGGATAATATCTGCCTAGAGTTAGCATGTTTACCATATGTGAGTAAGTTTCCTTGGGGGTGCTTTGCTTTCATCAAGCACTTTCAGTCATATTGATAGGTTGGCTTTCTCCTAAATTGCTCCTAGTGTATGCATGTCTGATAAAATTAACCTGCAAGGGATTCATAAAGTAATGACAATCTGTGTACAGGAGTGCAGAATATGCTGGTGAGAGGAAATAATCTTCTTGCTACATGTTGTGTCCTTCAAAACACAAGGTAAATGGAATGAAAGATACATATTATATGAATGCTCACTGATCAAAGTAAAAGCTACTCCTTTATGAAGCCTAACTGTATTTTTCACTTTTTTCTATAAATGTATGATACATATTACAGGACCTTTTAAAAAAGTTACTCTTTTAATTAATGATCCATTTGGTGTGTCATTAATTAGCATTGTCACATTTCAATAAAACATTGGAAAATGCCCTGAATGAAGCAGCACACCAACACACAGAAAGACCTGACACAAACGAAGGCAACCCTGGTACATTTTGCAAGCATGTTTTCTCTAGCCTTTCTCTAGACTCTTTTAAACTTTCCTCTCCCTTCTGAGCCCAAAACTACTGGCCCTCATCACAAACCTCAATGCTTACAATCCGGCCACTTACTTCCAAGAAAAAAATCAAACATATCCACCAGGACATTTTTGCCCAATCCCCTCAGAGCTTGGATCACCTTCAAGCTCACTTTCCACCTTTGAACCTACAGTATATCAGAAGAGGAAGTTTCAAGGCTCCTTGCTTCTTCTCACTCTACAGCATGCACCAGTGACCATATTCCCTAATTTTCTTCCTCGGTTGTCACTACACACCTAACTAAAATATTTAAACTGTTTCTTTCTTCTGCCATCTTTCCCTCCTTATTTAGGCATAACTCCTCTACTAAAAAAAAATCCCTGTACCAGAACTGTTCTGTTAACTACAGCCTGGTCTCTAATCTCCCGTTCATCTCTAAAATCCTGGAACCCTTTGTCAACTCTCTCCTAATCTGCTATCTCTCAGATAATTATCTTCTTAAAATTAAGAAAAACTGGAAAGGAAAAAAAGTGCAAATAAAGGCACTGTCACACTTAGCGATCGCACCAGCGATCACGACAACGACACGACCTGGCGAGATCATTGGTGCGATCGCTATGTGATCGCTAGTTAGATTCCAAACACAACTCATCAGCGATCTGTATAACGACCTCTGCGGTCGTTGGGAAAACCTAGTCCCACCTGCGACGCTGGTGAAGTCGTTCATAAAGGGTGTCACACTCAGCGATTCAGGCTCACCAGCGGGACACCAACGACCAAAAAACGGCTCAGAACGTTCATAAGCGATCAACAACATCGCAGCAGGGGACACATCGCTGCTACATGTCACACACAGCTAAGTCGCTAACGAGATTGCTACTGCGTCATAAAATTGGTGACGCATTAGCGATCTCGTTAGCGATCTCGTTTAGTGTGACAGTACCTTAAGGTCTTATATGTAGGGCTGCCACTAGGAATTTCGGAGCCCCATACTGGCAACATTTCTGGGTTCCCCTTGAGACTCCACCCAGGCTTCACCCCAGCCCTGCTTCTACCCCTCGAACTGCCCACAGTCCCACCACTCTCTCTTGGAAAAACTACACTTCTCACCAATCACACATTAACAGTTCCCATCACCAAATCACACATATAGCCAGCAGCTTTTGTTTTGGCCAAAAGATTTTTTTAAGCCGCCACCATGACAAGGTAGACTCTTTTGGCCGACCCTACTCTACACTAACCTATTAAATATTTGTTAAAAAACCAATACAATTTAGGTATATTTTTATTTATTTTTCAATTTTTAAAATGACCAATAATATCACATACAAGAGACAAATACCACCTACCATGACCAGACACCATATTACCACCACATAGCGACCTATAATACCACATACAATGAACAATTACTGCCACATCATGCCCAGACCACATATTACCACCACAGTGACTGAATCACATACAAGGGACAAATACCACCGCACCATGTCCAGATCACATATTAGCACCACATAGTGACCAAATAATACCACATACAAGGAACAAATACCGCCACAACCATGGCTGGACAACATAATACCATCATATAGTGACTGAATACTACAAAACTGATCATTAATAAAAAAACACAATACTAATATTACGATAAGTGCCATTATACACAGAAGATCTGTACTTAGTATGCAGTGTCGGTGTACAGGTAATACAGTGATTACTGGTGACATTATACACAGGAGCTCTGTACACATTATCAGTGCACAGGTAATACAGTGATCAACAGTGACATTATACAAACGAGCGGTGTATATATTGTACAGGTTATACAGTGATCACTGGTGACATTGTACACAGGACCGCTGTATAAAGTATACAGTGTATAGTGTCAATGGATATAGTCCTCACTGCTGAAAAGAACTTGTCACGTTGTGACAATACATGTTGTGACAATGCATGTCTGTGCTTTAACCCTTTGCTCCTTTTCCCCCTAATTGATCTGGGATACTGATATCCGTTACCTGTATGGATGATGGTCAGTTCCCAGCTCCGCTGTGTAGCCGTGCATGCGTGGGTGTCTCCGCTGTGCTGCAAGACCACCCGCATGTGTGGTTCCTGGCTATTGCTGTGGAAGCTAACCGTAGGTCAAGGTCCTCTGCAGTGGTGCATGACTTACTACGTGTGTTTAGGCTGCAGCCATTTCCAGGTGCCCTTGCTGTGCTGAATTGTGTTTGGCTGCATAGGGTGCGCGGGCCACATCTGCCCTGCTTTTATCAGGGTTAGTGTGTGTACTTGAAATGCTGTCCCCAGCCAATTGCTGAGGGGCAGCTCATATATAAAGGCTCCCTGCCCTATGGGCGGGGCCTTAGCTACTCACATAGCTTCTGAATCTTGTCATGTTTGTTGTGTGTTCCTGTACCCGTTCCTTCGCCCATCCTAGACGCGGGAATTCTAGGCTTGAATCCCTGATCCTGTACCCGTCCCTTCGCCTATCCTGGAGGCAGTAATTACAGGCTTGAATCCTTGATCCTGTACCTGTCCTGTACCTGACTGTCTGAACTGTGTCTGTTGTGTTATGTTCCTGAATCCTTCTGTGTCCTGAACCCTGTGCCCAGTGACTGTGATCTTTTGCTAACTGACTTCCTTTGATACGACCTGGGTTCATCTTGGAAGGAGGAGTCCGGTGTGGGCCTGCTGAGTTTCTGTTACTCTGTGCTCAGCTTTTTTTTGGTGCAATCCCCGGCCGGCTCCACTTGAGCCTGATGGACTTGCACCAGACTGCTTGGGTTCCTTTTTAGATCGCTTCCAGATGTCCGGATCCGATCCTTCCCTGTCTGATGTCCGGAGCCTGCAGATCGTTGCCAGATGTCCTGAGCCTGATACTGCGGCCTCATGTCCGGAGCCTGATGTCCGCAGGTCGATGTCTGGAACCTGTCGATCGTTGCCAGATGTCCGGAGTCCAATGCCAGTGTTCTGATGTTCCTGAGATCCAGCCCGTGTTCCGGTGTCCGTGTTCCTGATGTCCAGTCCGTGTTCCAGTGTCCGTGTTCCTGATGTCCAGTCCATGTTCCTGATTCTGTGTTCCGATGTCCGTGTTCCTGAGATCCGGTCCATGTTCTTGAGATCCAGTTCGTGTTCCTGAGTTCGTGATTCTGATGTCCTCATGTGTCCTGTCTACGTTCTGATGACCTCGTGTACCCTGATGTCTGTGTCCTGATGTCCCACCTATGTGTGCCACGGTGATCCGTTGGTACCTTGGAATCTTCTGGGTGATACCCTTCTGGAAGGTGTGGAATCGGGAGCCTTGCATAGTCATGTTTGATTTATGTACTGTGTGTCTTCACTTATTTACTTTAGTAAACTTTACTTCCCTATACCTGAAGTTGTGCGGTGTAATCAAGTTCTATGTGTCTCTTCATTGTCCACATGCTCAGCTGCCACAGAACCCCGGTCTCTGCCCTTCCCTAGTTTGGGTAGGCCCGGGTCTCCCTCTGCGGTATGGAGGGTCCATATTGCGTCCCAGGGGGACTCCCGCCCCACGCCATGGTGGTCGGTCTGCGTGGAGGCGATTATGGGCTGTGCCGCTTCTCGGCGGCTGCAGCCAATCGTGACAGAACTGAGACGTAAATCCAGGTATGATGAAATAAAAGATGATGGTTTATTCAACGCGTTTTGAATTACAGAGTTACTTCTTCATCAGGATATGTGTTACGCGCATGCCGTAACAGATAGGTTCAGATAGGGCGGGACAGGTCTCAAGAATTCTTTGGAACTCTAGTGGAACCATTACTCAGGGCGATCATGCACTGCAGCTTCCTCAGGCACAAGATGGTTCCACTAGCTCTCACAAACACATTAATAGAGTTCTCTGTTATGTTTTGGTAGCTGAGGAGGCAGGAGCAAAAAACCGCATAGGCAGCCTAACACCAGAGAGGTTGGAAACTAATAGGTTGCAGACCCCTAAACTAACCGCACAACTAGAAGCAGCCGTGGAGCGTACCTACGGTGGTCCTAGACGCCTCGGCACAGCCGGAGAGGTAGCTATCCCTGAAGATGATAAGAGGAAAGCTAACTGCCCCGGAGTAGACCCCAAAAGAGTAGGAAGCCCCCAAACATATAATGGCAGTTAGACAAGATGAAAATACGAACACAGACAGAAAATAGATTGAGCAAACGCTGGGGCCCAAAACTGTCTAGATAGGACAGCAAAGGAGAGAATACTGTCTGAAACCCAGAAAAACCCTAGGAAAAACTCCAACACTTCTGAATCCAAAAACACTGAGACCACACGGTCCCGACCACCTATATCAGATCTCTGGTGTGGACACGTAGCTACCCAGCAGTAAAATATCACAAGAACTGAGCAAATGAACAAATACAAAAAACGAACGGAGACCAACAAAAGCCCCCCAAAGGGGACCCGGCTGAAGACAAAAAGCAATGCAGCAAAAAGCAAGGAATTCAAACCACAGTAAAAAAAAAAACTGAAAGGGACTTATCTGAAAGCAAGCAGGGACAGCAGGAAAGCAAGCTGAATTCCAACCTAGATCAGGAAGAACAATTGATCACCGGCGAGGATCATGGGAGTTCAGCTCACTTATATCAGGCCAGTCAGTACCACCTGACAACCACTCGTTATCTGCAGGTGTAGGACTCTTGGTGTTCAACATAGGTTCAATACCCTCAGCAACCACCAGAGGGAGCTTCAGCTCCGAAGTCGTCTCCAAAACGTTCACAACAGTAGCCCCCCCTTGAGGAGGGGTCACTGAACCCTCACTTGTACCACCAGGACTATCAGGATGAGCTCGGCGATAGGCACGGACCAGTCTTTCAGCATGAATGTCAGAAGTAAACACCCAAGAATTGTCCTCCTGACCATAGCCTTTCCACTTCACCAAGTACTGGAGTCTCCGCCTGGCCAAACGAGAATCCAATATCTTCTCAACCACATACTCCAAATTGCCCTCAACCAAAACAGGATCAGGAGGTGCAGCCATAGGAACCACTGGCTCGACAAATCTCTTCAATAAAGATTTGTGAAATACGTTGTGAATCTTGAATGTTCCTGGAAGAAGCGAACGGAAGGAAACGGGATTAATAATCTCCACAAACTTATAAGGTCCAATGAACCTTGCTTAAATTTTGGAGACGCGACCCTCATAGGGATATTTTTTGAGGACAACCAAACCAAGTCACCCACTTTAAATCGAGGACCATCAGTCCTATGCTGGTTGGCAAACCGCTGGGCCTTCTCCTGAGAGAGAGAGACAGCTTATCCACTACTTGATCCTAAATCAGCTGCATTCTCTCCACAATAGAGTCAACACCAGGACAGACATAAGCCTCCACCTGCCCTGAAGAAAATCGAGGTTGAAACCCGAAATTGCAGAAAAATGGAGACATCAAGGTGGCAGAACTAGCCCTATTATTCAAAGCAAACTCAGCCAAGGGCAAAAAAGAGACCCAGTCATCTTGATCAGCAGACACAAAACATCTCAAATAAGTCTCCAAGGTCTGGTTTGGTCTGAGGGTAGAATGCAGAGGAAAAAGACAGCTGAACTCCCAGTTTGGAACAAAATGTCCTCCAAAATCTGGAAACAAACTGGACTCCTCTGTCAGACACAATGTTCTCTGGAACGCCGTGCAACCGAACCACCTGTTGAAAAAACAAGGGCACCAACTCGAAGGAGGATGGCAACTTAGGTAGTGGCACAAGATGTATCATCTTGGAAAACCTATCACAGATTACCCAAATAACGGTCACTCTCTAGAGACAGGGAGGTCGGAAATAAAATCCATAGAGATATGGGTCCGTGGCCTCTTAGGCACAGGCAATGGCATTAATAAACCACTAGAGCGAGAGCAAGGTTGGACAGAGAAAAAGTTCCACAGGACTGCACAAAGTCCCTGACCTCATGAGACAAAGTGGGCCACCAAAAGGACCGACTAACCAAATCTCTGGTACCAAAAATACCAGGATGGCCGACCAATGTGGAGCAATGAATCTCGGACATCACATTCTTCCTCCACTGGTCTGGGACAAACAATCTCCCAGCAGGGCAACGTTCAGGTTTATCCTCCTGAAATTTCTCCAAAGCCAGTCTCAAATTGGGCGAGATAGCGGAAAGAACCGCACCCTCCTTCAGAATAACAGCAGGCTCAGTTACCTCAGGAGAATCCAGAAAGAAACTCCTCGAGAGGGCATCCGCCTTAACATTCTTAGTGCCCGGGAGTAAAAAGACCACAAAATTAAAACGTGTGAAAAACAAGGCCCACCTGGCCTGTCTAGAATTAAGTCGCTTGGCTGATTCAAGATAAACCAGGTTCTTATGATCCGTGAGGACCACCACCTGATGCTTGGCTCCTTCCAGCCAATGTCTCCAATCCTCAAAATCCCACTTCATGGCCAATAACTCCCGATTACCCACATCATAATTACAATTCTGCTGGGGAAAATTTTTGAGAGAAAAAGGCACAAGGGTTAATCTTAGAGGGGTCTAGATTCCAAATGTGGTCACTTGTGGAGGTTTTACACTGTTTAGACACATCAGAGGCTCTCCAAACGCGACATGACACCCACAGACCATTTCATCAGTCTGGGTTCCAAAACGTCACTTCTTCCTTCCTGAGGCCTGCCGTGTGGCCAAATAGTAGTTTCCCCCACACATGGAGTAGCAAACTGCTCAGGAAAAATATCACAACAAATTGTGGGTTTTATTTTCGCCTGCTAACCTTGTGAAAATAAAAAATTGGGACTAAAATAACACGTTTGTGGGAAAAAATAGATTTTTTTTATTTTCACGAGTCTATGTTGTAAACTTCTGTAAAGCACCTTGGTGTTCAAGGTGCTCACCACATATCTAAATAGATTCCTTAAGGGGTCTAATTTCTAAAATGGTGTCACTTATGGGGGGGTTTCTACTGTTTAGGCACATCAAGGGCTCTCCAAACGCAACATGGCATCTGCTAATTATTCCAGAAAACTTTGCATTTAAAAAGTCAAATGGCACTCCTTCCCTTCTGAGCCCTGCCTTGCACCCAAACAGTAGTTTTCAGTGTACTCATGAGAAATTGCACAACAAATTGTACAGTGTATTTTCTCCTGTTCCCCCTGTGAAAATGCTAAATTTGGGGTTAAAAAACATTTTTGTGGGATAAATTAGAATATTTTATTTTCACGGTTCAAAGTTATAAACTTCTGTGAACCACCTGATGGTTCAACGTGCTTACCACACATCTAGATAAGTTCCCTTTTTTCAGACAATGCAAGGTGAGCTTCATGATATGCAACATGATGTATTCATACATATGTTTTTTATTTCCTTTTTTATGTAGGATTTTGTCATTTATCAGCTGTCAGTTTGATTGATACTTCTATGAGGATTGTCTGGATTTCTTTTATGGACTTTAATGTAATCAAGCACCTCCTGTCATAAATCATGTTTATCACATTTTGTACTTACTGATATTATTTTTTATCATATAGTAGATTGTTCGGTATTTTGGTGTGAACTGTAGGAACACCTTCTACGGATTCAAACAGAATTGCAATAGTCTTTGTCACTAAATCTTGCCTTATATAACTTGTATTTTATTTATGTTTATATATACAGTATATATACAGTACAGACCAAAAGTTTGAACACACCTTCTCATTTGAAGATTTTTCTGTATTTTCATGACTATGAAAATTGTACATTCACACTGAAGGCATTAAAACTATGAATTAACACATGTGGAATTATGTACTTAACAAAAAAGTGTGAAACAACTGAAAATATGTCTTATATGCTAGGTTCTTCAAAGTAGCCACCTTTTGCTTTGATGACTGCTTTGCACACTCTTGGCATTCTCTTGATGAGCTTCAAGAGGTAGTCACCGGAAATGGTCTTCCAACAATCTTGAAGGAGTTTCCAGAGATGCTTAGCACTTGTTGGCCCTTTTGCCTTCACTCTGCGGTCCAGCTCACCCCAAACCATCTCGATTGGGTTCAGGTCTGGTGACTGTGGAGGCCAGGTCATCTGGCATAGCACCCCATAACTATCCTTCGTGCTCAAATAGCCCTTATACAGCCTGGAGGTGTGTTTGGGGTCATTATACTGTTGAAAAATAAATAAAAAGTTGTTGTCCAATTTGTCCTGAGTACGCTGATACCCCATATGTGGGGGGGAACCACTGTTTGGGCGCACTGCAGAGCTCGGAATGGAAGGAGCACCATTTGACTTTTTCCAACCAAAATTGGCTGGAATTGAGATTGGACGCCATGTTGCATTTGGAGAGCCTCTGATGTGCCTAAACAGTGGAAACCCCCCACAAGTGACCCCATTTTGGAAACTAGACCCCCTAAGGAACTTATCTAGATCTGTGGTTTGCAATTTGAACCCCCAAGTGCTTCACACAAGTTTATAACGTAGAGCCGTAAAATTAAAAAATAATTTTTTCCACAAAAATGATCTTTTCACCCCAATTTTTATTTTCCCAAGGGTAACAAGACCCCAAAAGTTGTTGTGCAATTTGTCCTGAGTTGCTGATACCCCATATGTGGGGGTAAACCACTGTTTGGGTGCATGGCAGAGCTCGGAAGGGAAGGAGTGCCGTTTGACTTTTTCAACGCAGTATTGGCTGGACGCCATGTCGTGTTTGGAGAGCTCCTGATGTGCCTAAACAGTGGAAATCCCCCACAAATGACACCATTTTGGAAACTAGACCCCTCAAGGAACTTATCTAGATGTGTGGTGAGAACTTTGAACCCCTAGGTGTTTCACTAAAGTCTATAACGCCTGAGTATGAAAATAAAAAAATCATATTTTTTCCACAAACATGATCTTTTAGTCCCCAACTTTTTATTTTCCCAAGGGTAACAGGAGAAATTGGACCCAAAAAGTTGTTGTCCATTTTGCCCTGAGTACGTTGATACCCCATATGTGGGAGTAAACTACTGTATGGGCACACGTCGGGGCTCAGAAGGGAAGTAGTGATGTTTTGGATTGCAGACTTTGATGGAATGGTCTGCGGGCGTCATGTCGCATTTGGAGAGCCCCTGATGTGCCTAAACAGTGGAAACCCCCACAAGTGACCCCATTTTGGAAAATAGACCTCACAAGGAACTTATCTAGATGTGTGGTGAGCGCTATGAAGCCCCAAGTACTTCACCGAAGTTTATAACGTACAGACGTAAAAACAAAAAAAATCATTTTTTTTTTACACATATTATATTTTCGCCCCCATTTTATTATTTTCCCAAGGGTAACTGAAGAAATTGGACCCCAAGAGTTATTGTGCAATTTGTCCTGAATACGCTGATACCCCATATGAGGGGTGTAAACTACTGTTTGGGCACATGGCAGAGCTCAGAAGTGAAGGAGCACCATTTGACTTTTTCAACGCAGAATTGGCTGGAATTGAGATCAGACGCCATGTCACATTTGGAGAGCCCCTGATGTGCCTAAACAGTGGAAACCCCCCAATTCTAACTCCAACCCTAATCCCAACACACCCCTAACCCTAGTCCCAACCCTAACATAACCCTAACCACAAACCTAACCCTAACAAACCCCTAACCCTAATCCCAACCCTAACCCTAATCCTAACTTTAGCCCCAACCCTAACCCTAACTTTAGCCGCAACCCTAACCCTAAGGCCAGGGCACACATTGTGGATTTACTTGCGGATTTTTTTACTGAGGTTTTGCCGCGGTTTTTGTGCGGATTTGCCTGCTGTTTTACCCCTATGATGGAATAGGTGTAAAACCGCTCCGGAATCCACACAAAGAATTGACATGCTGCTGTTTTAAAACTGCACCAAATCCGCACGGAAAATTCCGCATCGCATCATGTGCACAGCTTTTTTTTTTCCCTTCACTAACATTGTACTCTACATGACGTTTGGTTCTGGTGCAGATCCGCAGCGCCAAAATCGCTGCGGATCCGCAGCACAATCCGCAACCCTAATGGGAAAATGGAAATAAATAATTTTTTTTAATTTTATTATTTTTCCCTAACTAAGGGGGTGGTAAAGGGGGGTTTGATTTACTATTTATAGCGGGTTATTATGATTGGCAGCTGTCACGCTAAACGACGCTTTTTATTGCAAAAAATTGTTTTTGCATCACCACATTTTGAGAGCTATAATTTTTGCATATTTTGGCCCACAGAGTCATGTGAGGTCTTATTTTTTGCAGTATTAGCTGACGTTTTTATTAGTACCATTTTTGAGCAGTGACATTTTTTGATCGCTTTTTATTTCGATTTTTGTGAGGTTAGAATGAACAAAAATCAGCAATTCATGAATTTCTTTTGGTGGGCCGTTTATACCGTTCCGTTGTGGCAAAATTGATAAAGCAGTTTTATTCCTCGGGTTAGTACGATTACGGCGATACCTCATTTATATCATTTTTTATGTTTTGGCGCTTTTAGACAATAAAAACAATTTTATATAAAAAATAATTATTTTTGCTTTGCTTTATTCTGCGAGCTATAACTTTTTTATTTTTTCGTTGATGATGCTGTATGGCAGCTCGTTATTTGCAGGATAAGATGCCGTTTTCAGCGGTACCATGTTTATTTATATCGGTCTTTTTGATCTCGTGTTATTCCACTTTTTGTTCAGCGGTATGATGATAAAGCATTGATTTTTTGCTTTGTTTTTTTTTTAAGGGGTTCACTAAAGGGGCTAACTAGTGGGAAAGTTTTATGGGGTGGTTGTTACAGACGCGGCGATACCAAATATGTGTACTTTTATGGTTTTGTTTTTTTTATTTTCAGGAAGAAATTAATTTATTGGGGAATATTTTTTTTTCCTTTATTTTGGAATTTTTTTTTTACACTTGTTCTTTTTATTTTTTTAACTTTTTTACTTTGTCCCAGGGTGGGACATTACTGTATAATACCAGATCGCTGTTCTCACAGTGTGCACAGCACTCTGTGAGACCAGCGATCGCACAGGCAGTGCTGCGGGCTTCCTCAGCGCCTGCTCTCAGTAGGCACTGAGGAAGCCGCCTCCCTGCAGGACCCGGCGGCCATCTTGGATCCAGGGTCCTGCAGTGAGGAGAGTCCCTCGGAACAGAGCGACACATTGCGCTGTTCTGAGGGCCTCAGGGGAGCAGCAGGAAGCCCCCTCCCTTCGCGATGCTCCCCTGTGCTCCCGGTATCAAACATGATCGCGGTGTGCCAGGGGTTAATGTGCTGGGAGCGGTCCGTGAACGCTCCTGACACATAGTGCCGTGTGTCAGCTGTGATAATCAGCTGACACCCAGCTGCGATCAGCTGCGCTCCCCCCGTCCATGGGAATGAGGTCCAGGGTCACATGGACGGAATAGTATGTCGGATGGAATAAAGGGGTTAATGTACACTTTGCACCCCATCTTTACTAAAAAAAAAGCAGAAATGTAGGAATTATTGCAAATTTATTAAAAAAGAAAAACTGAAATATCACATGGTCATAAGTATTCAGACCCTTTCTCAGACACTCATATTTAAGTCACATGCTGTCCATTTCCTTGTGATCCTCCTTGAGATGGTTCTACTCCTTCATTGGAGTCCAGCTGTGTTTACACAATGTTCCAAATTATTATGCAAATTGGTTTTAAGTGTCATAGCGTTTTTTGTTTTTTTTTGTAAATGAAACCCATTGATGGTATTGTGTCTCAGGGTTCTTTGGATCACTGAAATCAATCTCAGATACCTGTGATAATTAGTTTGCCATGTGAGCCCAATAAAAGGAAAACTGGATGTTCCACACTATTAAGCAGGCCAGAGTTTTCAAGTAAAATGGGAAAGAAAAAGGATCTCTCTGCTACTGAAAAGCATCAAATAGTACAATGCCTTGGTCAAGGGATGAAAACATTACATATTTCCCGAAAACTTAAGCGTGATCATCGTACTGTTAAGAGATTTGTGGCTTATCCTGAGCACAGACGTGTTCGTGCTGATAAAGGTAGAATGAGGAAGGTTTCTGCCAGGCAAGTTCAAAGGATTAAAAGAGCAGCTGCTAAAAAGCCATTACAAACCAGCAAACAGATATTTGAAGCTGCTGGTGCCTCTGGAGTCCCTCGTACCACAAGGTGTAGAATCCTTCAAAGGCTTGCTGTGGTGCATAAACCAACGATTCAGCCACCCCTAAACAGTGCTCACAAGCAGAAATGGTTGCAGTGGGCCCAGACATACATGAAGACTAATTTTTAACCCCTTACTGCCATCGGACGTACTATCCCGTCCATGGTACCTGGGCCCGTATGACCGGGGACGGGATAGTACGTCATAGGCGATCAGCTGCGCTCCTGAGGGGAGCGCAGCTAATCGCCGCCGGGTGTCAGCTGATTATCACAGCTGACACCCATGACTGTGTGTCAGGAGCGGTCACGGACCGCTCCCGGCACATTAACCCCTAGCACACCGCGATCAAACATGATCGCGGTGTACTGGGGGCACAGGGGAGGATCGCGCAGGGTGGGGGCTCCCTGCGCGCCCCCCTGAGACCCTCAGAGCAGCGCGATGTGATCGCGCTGTTCTGAGGGCTTCCTCCCTCCCAGGACCCGGATCCAAGATGGGCCGGGGTCCTGGAGGGAGGCGGCTACCTCAGTGCCTGCCGAGAGCAGGCACTGAGAAGCCTGCATCTATGCCTGTGCGATCGCTGGTGTGACAGAGTGCTGTGCACACTGTCACACCAGCGATCTGATAAAATACAGTGATGTTCCACCCTGGGACAAAGTAAAAAAGTTAAAAAAATAAAAATAAACATGTGTAAAAAAAAAATCCAAAATAAATAAAAAAAAAAAAAAATATTCCCCAATAAATTCACTTCTTCCTATAAATAAAAAAAAACAAACAATAAAAGTACACATATTTGGTATCGCCGCGTCCGTAACGACCCCCCCTATAAAATTGTCCCACTAGTTAACCCCTTTAGTGAACCCCTTAAAAAAAAAAAAAAAAACGAAGCAAAAAATCAATGCTTTATCATCATACCGCCGAACAAAAAGTGGAATAACACGCGATCTAAAAGACCGATATAAAAAAACATGGTACACTGAAAACGTCATCTTGTCCCGCAAAAAACGAGCCATCACAAAGCATCATCAGCGAAAAAATAAAAAAGTTATAGCTCGCAGAATAAAGCGATGCAAAAATAATTATTTTTTATATAAAATTGTTTTTATTCTATAAAAGCGCCAAAACATGAAAAAATGATATAAATGAGGTATCGCCATAATCGTACTGACCCGAAGAATAAAACTGCTTTATCAATTTTACCACACGCGGAACGGTATAAACGCCTCCCCCAAAAGAAATTCATGAATTGCTGATTTTTGTTCATTCTAACCTCCCAAAAATCGAAATAAAAAGCGATCAAAAAACGTCACGTGCTTAAAAATGGTACCAATAAAAACGTCAACTCGTTCCCGCAAAAAATAAGACCTCACATGACTCTGTGGGCCAAAATATGCAAAAATTATAGCTCTCAAAATGTGATGATGCAAAAACTATTTTTGCAATAAAAAGCGTCTTTTAGCGTGACAGCTGCCAATCATAAAAACCCGCTATAAATAGTAACTCAAACCCCCCTTTATCACCCCCTTAGTAAGGGAAAAATAATAAAATTAAAAAAAGCATTTATTTCCATTTTCCCATTAGGGTTAGGGTTAGGGTTGCGGCTAAAGTTAGGGTTAGGGTTGGGCTAAGTTAGGATTAGGGTTAGGTTGATTAGGGGTGTGTTAGGTTAGGTTTGTGGTTAGGGTTGGGACTAGGGTTAGGGGTGTGTTGGGGTTAGGGTTGGAGTTAGAATTGGGGGGTTTCAGCTGTTTAGGCACATCAGGGGCTCTCCAAATGTGACATGGCGTCTGATCTCAATTCCAGCCAATTCTGCGTTGAAAAAGTCAAACGGTGCTCCTTCACTTCTGAGCTCTGCCATGCGTCCAAACAGTAGTTTATCCCCACATATGGGGTATCAGCGTACTCTGGACCACAAGAGTTATTGTGCAATTTGTCCTATTTCTTCTGCTACCCTTGGGAAAATAAAAAACTGGGGGCGAAAATATCATTTTTGTACAAAAAAAAATATTTTTTTTGTTTTTACGGCTGTACATTATAAACTTCTGTGAAGCACTTGGGGCTTCATAGCGCTCACCACACATCTAGATAAGTTCCTTGTGGGGTCTATTTTCCAAAATGGGGTCACTTGTTGGGGATTTCCACTGTTTAGGCGCATCAGGGGCTCTCCAAATGCGACATGACGCCCCCAGACCATTCCATCAAAGTCTGCAATCCAAAACGTCACTACTTCCCTTCCGAGCCCCAACGTGTACCCATACAGTAGTTTTCTCCCACATATTGGATATCAGCGTACTCAGGACAAATTGGACAACAACTTTTGGGGTCCAATTTCTCCTGTTACCCTTGTAAAAATAAAATATTGGGGCAAAAAAATCATTTTTGCAAAAAAAAATAGGATTTTTTATTTTTTACGGCTGTGCGTTATAAACTTCTGTGAAGCACTTTGGGGTTCAAAGTGCTCACCACACATCTAGATAAGTTCCTTGTGGGGTCTATTTGCCAAAATGGGGTCACTTGTGGGGGGTTTCCACTGTATAGGTGCATCAGGGGCTCTCCAAATGTGACATGACGCCCCCAGACCATTCCATCAAAGTCTGCAATCCAAAACGTCACTACTTCCCTTCCGAGCCCTGACGTGCGCCCATACAGTAGTTTTCTCCCACATATTGGGTATCAGCGTACTCAGGACAAATTGGACAACAAGTTTTGGGTTCCAATTTCTTCTGTTACCCTTGTGAAAATAAAATATTGGGGACGAAAAAATCATTTTTGTAAAAAAAAAAAAGATTTTTTATTTTACGGCTGTACGTTATAAACTTTAGTGAAACACCTGGGGGTTAAAAGTTCTCACCACACATCTAGATAAGTTCCTTGAGGGGTCTAGTTTCCAAAATGGCGTCATTTATGGGGGTTTCCACTGTTTAGGCAGATCAGGAGCTCTCCAAACACGACATGGCGTCCAGCCAATTCTGCGTTGAAAAAGTCAGACGGCGCTCCTTCCCTTCCAAACTCTGCCATGCACCCAAACAGTGGTTTACCCCCACATATGGGGTATCAGCGCACTCAGGACAAATTGCACAATAACTTTTGCAGTCTTGTTACCCTTGGAAAAATAAAAATTGGGGTGAAAAGATCATTTTTGTGGAAAAAATATGATTTTTAAATTTTACGGCTCTACGTTATAAACTTG
Organism: Oophaga sylvatica; assembly: GCA_033576555.1. Classification (NCBI taxonomy): domain Eukaryota; kingdom Metazoa; phylum Chordata; class Amphibia; order Anura; family Dendrobatidae; genus Oophaga; species Oophaga sylvatica. Next base: position 165,351,165 of record JARQOD010000001.1, on the reverse strand, counting down.
TGTGAAGCACTTGGGGGTTCAAATTGCTCACCAAAGATCTAGAAAAGTTCCTTAGGGGTCTAGTTTCCAAAATGGGGTCATTTGTGGGGGGTTTCCACTGTTTAGGCACATCAGGGGCTCTCCAAATGCAACATGGCATCCAATCTCAATTCCAGCCAATTTTGGTTGGAAAAAGTCAAATGGTGCTCCTTCCATTCCGAGCTCTGCCGTGCGCCCAAACAGTGGTTCCCACCCACATATGGGGTATCAGCGTACTCAGGACAAATTGGACAACAACTTATGTGGTCCAATTTCTCCTGTTACCCTTGAGAAAATAAAAAATTAGTGACTAAAATATAATTTTTGTGGGAAAAAAATAGGATTTTTTATTTTCATGCCCGGGCATTATAGACTTGTGTGAAGCACTTGGGGGTTCAAAGTGCTCACCAAAGATCTAGATAAGTTCCTTAGGGGGTATAGTTTCCAAAATGGGGTCACTTGTGGGGGGTTTCCACTGTTTAGGCTCATCTGGGGCACTGCAAACGGAACATGACCCCCATCAACGTCTGCATTCCAAAACGTTACTACTTCCTTTCCAAGCCCTACCGTGCACCCAGACAGTTCCCCCCCCCACATATGGGTATCAGCGTACTCAGGACAAATTGGACAACAACTTTTGGGGTCCAATTTCCTTGGGAAAATTCAAAAATTTGGGACTAAAAAATCATTTTTGTGGAAAATTGTTTTTTTTTTTTTTTCACACCCAGGCATTATAAGCTTTTGTGAAACACTCGGGAGTTCAAAGTGCTCACAACAGATCTAGAGAAGTACCTTAGGGGGTCTAGTTTCCAAAATGGTGTCACTTGTGGGGTTTCCACTGTTTAGGCGCATCAGGGGCTCTCCAAACACGACATGGCGTCCAATCTCAATTCCAGCCAATTTTAGTTTGAAAAAGTCAAACGGCGCTCCTTCCCTTACGAGCTCTGCCGTGTGCCCAAACAGTGGTTTTCCCCCACATATTGGGTATTGGCGTACTCAGGAGAAATTGCATAACAACCTTATCTGTCCATTTTCTCCTTTTACCCTTGTGAAATAAAAAAAAGTTTGTAAAAGATCATTTTTGTGGCTAAAAAGTTAAATATTCATTTTTTCCTTCCACGTTGCTTTAGTTCTGTGAAGCACCTGAAGGGTTAATAATCTTCTTGAATGTGGTTTTGAGTACCTTGAGGGGTGAAGTTTTTAGAATGGTGTCACTTTTGGGTATTTTCTGCCATATAGACCCCTCAAAGTGACTTCAAATGAGAGGTGGTCCCTAAAAAAAATGGCTTTGTAAATTTTGTTGTAAAAATGAGAAATCGCTGGTCAACTTTTAACCCTTATAACTTCCTAACAAAAAAAAATTTTGGTTCCAAAATTGTGCTGATGTAAAGTAGACATGTGGGAAATGTTATTTCTTAACTATTTTATGTGACATATTTCTCTGTTTTAAGGGAATAAAATTCAAAGTTTGAAAATTGCAAAATTTTAAAAATTTTCGCCATATTTGCGTTTTTTTCAAAAATAAACGCAAGTTATATCGAAGAAATTTTACTTCTAACGTGAAGTACAATATGTCACGAGAAAACAATCTCAGAATCGCGAAGATCCGTTGAAGCGTTCCAGAGTTATAACCTCATAAAGAGACAGTGGTCAGAATTGTAAAAATTGGCCCGGTCATTAAGGTGCAAACCACCCTTGGGGGTGAAGGGGTTAAGGTGCAAACCACCCTTGGGGGTGAAGGGGTTAAACAGTCTTGTTTACTGATGAGTGTCGAGCAACCCAGGATGGTCCAGATGGATGGAGTAGTGGATGGTTGGTGGATGGCCACCATGTCCCAACAAAGCTGCGACGTAATCAAGGAGGTGGAGGAGTCATTTTTTGGGCCGGAATCATAGGGAAACAGCTGGTAGGGCCCTTTAACCCCTTCACCCCCAAGGGTGGTTTGCACGTTAATGACCGGGCCAATTTTTACAATTCTGACCACTGTCTCTTTATGAGGTTATAACTCTGGAACGCTTCAATGGATCTTCGCGATTCTGAGAATGTTTTCTCGCGACATATTGTACTTCACGTTAGAAGTAAAATTTCTTCGATATAACTTGCAATTATTTTTGAAAAAAACGCAAATATGGCGAAAATTTTTAAAATTTTGCAATTTTCAAACTTTGAATTTTTATTCCCTTAAAACAGAGAAATATGTCGCACAAAATAGTTAATAAATAACATTTCCCACATGTCTACTTTACATCAGCACAATTTTGGAACCAAAATTTTTTTTTGTTAGGAAGTTATAAGGGTTAAAAGTTGACCAGCGATTTCTCATTTTTACAACAAAATTTACAAAGCCATTTTTTTTAGCGACCACCTCTCATTTGAAGTCACTTTGAGGGGTCTATATGGCAGAAAATACCCAAAAGTGACACCATTCTAAAAACTGCACCCCTCAAGGTACTCAAAACCACATTCAAGAAGATTATTAACCCTTCAGGTGCTTCACAGGAACTAAAGCAACGTGGAAGGAAAAAATGAATATTTAACTTTTTAGCCACAAAAATGATCTTTTACAAACTTTTTTTTTATTTTCACAAGGGTAAAAGGAGAAAATGGGCAGATAAGGTTGTTATGCAATATCTCCTGAGTACGCCAATACCCAATATGTGGGGGAAAACCACTGTTTGGGCACACGGCAGAGCTCGTAAGGGAAGGAGCGCCGTTTGACTTTTTCAAACTAAAATTGGCTGGAATTGAGATTGGACGCCATGTCGTGTTTGGAGAGCCCTGATGCGCCTAAACAGTGGAAACCCCCACAAGTGACACCATTTTGGAAACTAGACCCCCTAAGGTACTTATATAGATCTGTTGTGAGCACTTTGAACTCCCAAGTGTTTCACAAAAGCTTATAATGCCTGGGTGTGAAAAAAAAAAAAACAATTTTCCACAAAAATGATTTTTTAGTCCCAAATTTTTGAATTTTCCCAAGGAAATTGGACCCCAAAAGTTGTTGTCCAATTTGTCCTGAGTACGCTGATACCCCATATGTGTGGGGGGAACTGTTTGGGTGCACGGCAGGGCTTGGAAAGGAAGTAGTAACGTTTTGGAATGCAGACGTTGATGGGGGTCATGTTCCGTTTGCAGTGCCCCAGATGAGCCTAAACAGTGGAAACCCCCCACAAGTGACCCCATTTTGGAAACTATACCCCCTAAGGAACTTATCTAGATCTTTGGTGAGCACTTTGAACCCCCAAGTGCTTCACACAAGTTTATAATGCCCGGGCATGAAAATAAAAAATCCTATTTTTTTCCCACAAAAATTATATTTTAGTCACTAATTTTTTATTTTCTCAAGGGTAACAGGAGAAATTGGACCACATAAGTTGTTGTCCAATTTGTCCTGAGTACGCTGATACCCCATATGTGGGTGGGAACCACTGTTTGGGCGCACGGCAGAGCTCGGAATGGAAGGAGCACCATTTGACTTTTTCCAACCAAAATTGGCTGGAATTGAGATTGGATGCCATGTTGCATTTGGAGAGCCCCTGATGTGCCTAAACAGTGGAAACCCCCCACAAATGACCCCATTTTGGAAACTAGACCCCCTAAGGAACTTTTCTAGATCTTTGGTGAGCAATTTGAACCCCAAGTGCTTCACACAAGTTTATAACGTAGAGCCGTAAAATTTAAAAATCATATTTTTTCCACAAAAATGATCTTTTCACCCCAATTTTTATTTTTCCAAGGGTAACAAGACTCCAAAAGTTATTGTGCAATTTGTCCTGAGTGCGCTGATACCCCATATGTGGGGGTAAACCACTGTTTGGGTGCATGGCAGAGTTTGGAAGGGAAGGAGCGCCGTCTGACTTTTTCAACGCAGAATTGGCTGGACGCCATGTCGTGTTTGGAGAGCTCCTGATCTGCCTAAACAGTGGAAACCCCCATAAATGACGCCATTTTGGAAACTAGACCCCTCAAGGAACTTATCTAGATGTGTGGTGAGAACTTTTAACCCCCAGGTGTTTCACTAAAGTTTATAACGTACAGCCGTAAAATAAAAAATGTTTTTTTTTTTTTACAAAAATGATTTTTTCGTCCCCAATATTTTATTTTCACAAGGGTAACAGAAGAAATTGGAACCCAAAAGTTGTTGTCCAATTTGTCCTGAGTACGCTGATACCCAATATGTGGGAGAAAACTACTGTATGGGTGCACGTCAGCGCTCGGAAGGGAAGTAGTGACGTTTTGGATTGCAGACTTTGATGGAATGGTCTGGGGGCGTCATGTCACATTTGGAGAGCCCCTGATGCACCTATACAGTGGAAACCCCCCACAAGTGACCCCATTTTGGCAAATAGACCCCACAAGGAACTTATCTAGATGTGTGGTGAGCACTTTGAACCCCGAAGTGCTTCACAGAAGTTTATAACGTACAGCCGTAAAAATAAAAAATCTTTTTTTTTTTACAAAAATGATTTTTTCGCCCCCAATATTTTATTTTCACAAGGGTAACAGAAGAAATTGGAACCCAAAAGTTGTTGTCCAATTTGTCCTGAGTACGCTGATACCCAATATGTGGGAGAAAACTACTGTATGGGCGCACGTCAGGGCTCGGAAGGGAAGTAGTGACGTTTTGGATTGCAGACTTTGATGGAATGGTCTGGGGGCGTCATGTTGCATTTGGAGAGCCCCTGATGCGCCTAAACAGTGGAAACCCTCCACAAGTGACCCCATTTTGGAAAATAGACCCCACAAGGAACTTGTCTAGATGTGTGGTGAGAACTTTGAACCCCGAAGTGCTTCACAGAAGTTTATAACTGTCATGTATGCATCGCCACGAAGATCGTCGCGGTTGCACATTCTGACTTCTCACAGCTGAGTTGCTGTTTCTTTGTGTTTGGCAGTTAGGGAGTTAATTCTGTCTGTGCTCAGTTCTGGGACTGGGTGCAGTTTCTCCCGGCTGCAATTAATTATTTGTTGATTGGTTTCCTTTAAATCTCTGGTTGTCTGTGTTGGGAGTTGCCAGTGAAATTCTTCATGCAGACCACAGATAGGATTGTATCTGTATAGACTTAAGTTAAAGAGCTCCTTAGTTGTTTTAAGCTCACCTTGCTTAGAGTTTAATATCCCAGATCATTTATGTTCCTTCTGTGTTTGAGTGTGTATGCAAGTCTGTGTTTTCTCCAGTCTGTCTTATATGTCTAATCTGTGTATTTAGCAGAGATCAGCCCATATCCCTTTGGTGGTAATCAGAATCCTTCTTAGGACTGATTACAGGGTTCAGGGACTGATAGGAGACAGGGTTAGGCTGGAGACTTGGACCTCTGAACCATTATCAGTACCTCCAAGGTGAGGGATTAGTTAGGACCCCAGTTTAGGGTCAGGTTAGACCCCGGTCCTCCTCTTTCCTGTGACAGTGTATCAAGTCCTCAAGATTAACCCTGAGTTCAACGGATATCGTGTCAGGTAAATCTATTCTATATTTACATGCTGATGTTGCTAATCTATATGTTGTATAGAGTGTTGTTCTTTTAAGAATAGTTTACTGACATCGTACACATATCATAAGACCGCGTGACATTTTCACTGGCCCATAAAATTATTCCCCGTTGCCATGGATCCAGTAGCCCAGCTGGCTCTGCAGTTGCAGGGATTATCCATGGAGCTGACGGACATTAAGTCCAAAGTTTTGTCTCCCTCGGAGCAAACCAGATTTGAACCTAAAGTAGCTCTCCCGGACAGGTTCACTGGTGGGCGAGACAAATTTTTTACCTTCAGGGAAGCATGTAAATTGTATTTTCGGCTTCGGCCTCGATCATCAGGGAGTGAAGAGCAGAGAGTGGGAATTGTTATCTCGCTCCTACAAGGGGACCCTCAATCCTGGGCCTTCTCCCTTCCTCCGGGATCCCCGGCTCTACAGTCAGTAGATCGATTTTTTACTGCCCTGGGTTTGGTATATGATGACCCAGATCGGGTCTCTCTTGCTGAGACAAAATTACGTAAGATACAGCAGGGAGATCGTCCGGCGGAGGAATTTGCTTCTGAGTTCCGTAGATGGGCCACAGATACTCAGTGGAATGACCCAGCTCTTAGAAGCCAGTTTTGTCATGGGCTTTCTGACAAATTAAAGGACGTTTTGGCTCAGTATGATTCTCCTCCATCATTGGAGGCTGCTATGGCCTTAGCTATCCGTACTGATAGACGGCTCCGGGAGAGGTGCAAGGTAACTCCGCCCCTGTTGTTACTCCACCTACTACTAAAGTCCCTTATGTTGAGGTTCCCCTTGTCTGTTCGGAGGAGCCTATGCAGTTGGGAGGGACATCATTTCGTAGGAGGGGATTGGCGGTACGCCGCAGGACTAGAAGGTGTTTCTTCTGCGAGAAAGAGGGACATTTTGTTGAGGGATGTCCATCCCGTGCCTTGTTGAGCAAAAAGTCGCCGGAAAACTGTTAATCCCAGGTTGTGTGGTGGACGACAACCTGGGAGTATGTATTTCGTCCGCTAGTTCTTCTCAGTTCCTTGTACCAGTGGAGGTGGTGGTTGGTACGAGAGTGGAGAGATTTTCTGTTCTTCTTGATAGTGGGTCCGGGGCTAATCTGGTTGACGCTCAGTTTGCTCAGGCTCAAGGTATGCATCTGAGTGTATTGGTCAAACCGATCCCTATATTCTCCATTGACGCCAGGCCTCTCGGCCAAGGTAGCTTTGTTCATGAGGTTCATAACATTGACCTTCGGGTAGGGGCAATACATAGGGAACCATTATCTTGTTATGTGTTGGAGGGTCTACCTACTCCTATTGTGTTGGGACTTCCTTGGTTGGTTAAACATAACCCTGTGATTAATTGGCAGTCCAGAGATATAAGCCAATGGGGGGAGTTTTGCAAAAGTAACTGCATGAACACAGTCATCAGTGCGGTCGTGCCTAGTACTTTGCCTCCTTTTTTGGAGGACTTTGGGGATGTTTTCTCTGAGGAGGGGTGTCAGGAGTTGCCTCCTCATCGCGTGTATGACTGCTCTATTAATTTACTTCCTGATGCTAAGTTACCTAAAGCTAGGTTATATAACCTTTCTGGTCCTGAGAGGCAGGCTATGAAAGATTATATTTCGGAAAGTCTGGCCAAAGGGCATATTAGACCTTCATCTTCCCCAGTGGCCGCGGGGTTCTTCTTTGTGAAGAAAAAAGATGGAGGCCTACGCCCTTGCTTGGATTTCCGCGAACTTAATCGGATTACTGTTCGAGATCCGTATCCACTCCCTCTGATTCCTGATCTCTTCAATCAAATTGTTGGCGCCAAATGGTTCTCTAAGTTGGATCTCAGGGGGGCGTATAATCTGATTAGGATAAAAGAGGGGGATGAGTGGAAAACGGCGTTTAACACGCCGGAGGGACATTATGAGAACCTTGTCATGCCTTTTGGTCTGACTACTGCACCAGCAGTATTCCAACATTTTGTTAATGACATTTTTCGTCATCTGGTGGGGCTGTTTGTGGTCGTATATTTGGATGACATTTTAATTTACTCACCAGATCTTGTGTCTCACCAGGAGCATGTGAGACAGGTGTTGCAGATCTTGCGAGACAATAAACTATACGCCAAACTGGAAAAGTGTGTATTCGCCGTACAGGAACTTCAGTTTTTGGGTTTCTTGGTGTCAGCCTCCGGTTTCCGTATGGACCCTGAAAAGGTGAGAGCAGTGCTTGAATGGGATCAGCCAGAGGATCTTAAGGCTCTGCAGCGTTTTCTGGGGTTTGCTAACTACTACCGGAAATTTATTTGTAATTTCTCATCTGTTGTCAAACCTCTCACTGACATGACAAGAAAAGGGACGGATTTTTCTAAATGGTCGGACAAAGCTTGCCAAGCTTTTTCCTCTTTGAAAAAATGTTTTGCTTCGGCACCCGTTCTCATCCAACCAGATGCATCACAGCCGTTCGTTGTGGAGGTGGACGCGTCTGACGTAGGGGTGGGTGCAATATTGTCCCAGGGTCCGTCCCCTGGTAAATGGCATCCGTGCGCTTTCTTTTCTAAAAAATTGTCGTCTGCCGAAAGGAATTATGATATCGGCAATAGGGAACTTTTGGCCATTAAGTTGGCTTTTGAAGAATGGCGTCACTTTTTGGAGGGGGCAGTCCACCCGGTCACCGTCATTACTGATCACAAGAACCTGCTGTATTTGGAATCTGCTAAGCGTCTGAATTCCAGACAAGCTCGATGGTCGTTGTTTTTTACCAGGTTTAATTTTGTTGTCACTTATCGCCCTGGATCTAAGAATGTTAAGGCGGATGCCTTGTCTCGCAGTTTCCCAGGGGCCGGGAAAATGGATGACCCGATTCCTATCCTTCAGGAGGGGGTGGGTAGTGTCGGCTGTATGTTCTGAGCTTGAGGAGGAGGTGTTAGAGGCTCAGGGGGACGCCCCTGCAGGACCTCCAGGGAGACTGTTTGTCCCAAATCAGTTGAGACAAAAGGTTATTGAGGCACATCATAATTCTGCTTTAGCAGGACATCCAGGGAGTAAGGCTACTTTAGATCTCCTTTCTCGCCGGTTTTGGTGGCCTAACGTTAATAAAGATGTTTTAACTTTTGTCGCGTCCTGTGGGGTTTGTGCTCGCTCTAAGACCCCTCATACCCGTCCGTCTGGGACCCTCTTACCCTTGAAACTTCCGGAGCGTCCATGGACTCATTTGTCTATGGACTTCATCACGGACCTTCCTCAGTCGTCAGGGAAGACTGTCATACTGGTGGTTGTTGACAGGTTCAGTAAGATGGCACATTTCATTGCTCTTCCTGCCCTCCCTAATGCTAAAACTCTGGCGCAGGTGTTCATTGGGGAGATTGTGAGACTTCATGGGTTGCCTTCTGATGTGGTGTCAGATAGGGGGTCTCAGTTTGTGTCCAAGTTTTGGAGGGCATTTTGTTTACGTCGGGGGATGCAATTGTCATTTTCCTCGGCTTTTCATCCGCAGACCAATGGTCAGACAGAGCGTCTGAATCAAAGCCTAGAGACTTATCTTCGGTGTTTTGTCTCAGAGAACCAGGAGGACTGGTCTTCTTTCTTGCCTCTGGCAGAGTTCGCTCTTAACAACAGGCGGAGCGAGTCCACTGGTAAGTCCCCGTTTTTTGGGGCATATGGTTTTCATCCCCAGTTTTGTACATTCAATGGGGGGGGCCCTTCTGGGGTTCCTGAGGAGGAGCGTTTCTCGTCGTCACTTGCTTCAGTGTGGAGAGGTGTATTGAATAATCTGAGTGCTATGGGGAACCGTTATAAACGTATGGCTGATAGGAGGAGAGTTTCTGGTCCAGATCTTAATGTGAACGATCTGGTATGGTTGTCTACCAGGAATCTAAAACTTAAAGTTCCCTCCTGGAAGCTGGGCCCCAGATTCATCGGGCCGTACAGGATCAGTTCCATAATTAATCCTGTGGCATTTCGTCTGGACCTCCCTCCTACGTTTAAAATCCACAATGTGTTCCACAAGTCATTACTTAAGAGGTACGTGGCACCAGTCATACCATCACCTCTACCTCCTCCTCCAGTGGTGGTCAATGGTAACTTGGAGTTTCAAGTGTCAAAGATCATTGACTCACGTCTGAATCGCCGGTCCCTTCAGTACTTGGTGCATTGGAAGGGGTATGGTCCAGAGGAGAGGACGTGGGTTCCTGCGTCTGACATTAACGCAGATCGTTTGGTGCGGACCTTCCACAGAACTCACCCGGGCAAACCTGGCAATGAGGGTCCGGAGGCCCCTCGTAGAAGGGGGGGTACTGTCATGTGTGCATCGCCACGAAGATCGTCGCGGTTGCACATTCTGACTTCTCACAGCTGAGTTGCTGTTTCTTTGTGTTTGGCAGTTAGGGAGTTAATTCTGTCTGTGCTCAGTTCTGGGACTGGGTGCAGTTTCTCCGGCTGCAATTAATTATTTGTTGATTGGTTTCCTTTAAATCTCTGGTTGTCTGTGTTGGGAGTTGCCAGTGAAATTCTTCATGCAGACCACAGATAGGATTGTATCTGTATAGACTTAAGTTAAAGAGCTCCTTAGTTGTTTTAAGCTCACCTTGCTTAGAGTTTAATATCCCAGATCATTTATGTTCCTTCTGTGTTTGAGTGTGTATGCAAGTCTGTGTTTTCTCCAGTCTGTCTTATATGTCTAATCTGTGTATTTAGCAGAGATCAGCCCATATCCCTTTGGTGGTAATCAGAATCCTTCTTAGGACTGATTACAGGGTTCAGGGACTGATAGGAGACAGGGTTAGGCTGGAGACTTGGACCTCTGAACCATTATCAGTACCTCCAAGGTGAGGGATTAGTTAGGACCCCAGTTTAGGGTCAGGTTAGACCCGGTCCTCCTCTTTCCTGTGACAGTGTATCAAGTCCTCAAGATTAACCCTGAGTTCAACGGATATCGTGTCAGGTAAATCTATTCTATATTTACATGCTGATGTTGCTAATCTATATGTTGTATAGAGTGTTGTTCTTTTAAGAATAGTTTACTGACATCGTACACATATCATAAGACCGCGTGACAATAACGCACAGCCGTAAAAATAAAAAATCCTTTTTTTTTTTGCAAAAATGATTTTTTTGCCCCAATATTTTATTTTTACAAGGGTAACAGGAGAAATTGGACCCCAAAAGTTGTTGTCCAATTTGTCCTGAGTACGCTGATATCCAATATGTGGGAGAAAACTACTGTATGGGTACACGTCGGGGCTCGGAAGGGAAGTAGTGACGTTTTGGATTGCAGACTTTGATGGAATGGTCTGGGGGCGTCATGTCGCATTTGGAGAGCCCCTGATGCGCCTAAACAGTGGAAATCCCCAACAAGTGACCCCATTTTGGAAAATAGACCCCACAAGGAACTTATCTAGATGTGTGGTGAGCGCTATGAAGCCCCAAGTGCTTCACAGAAGTTTATAATGTACAGCCGTAAAAACAAAAAAAATATTTTTTTTTGTACAAAAATGATATTTTCGCCCCCAGTTTTTTATTTTCCCAAGGGTAGCAGAAGAAATAGGACAAATTGCACAATAACTCTTGGGGTCCAGAGTACGCTGATACCCCATATGTGGGGATAAACTACTGTTTGGACGCATGGCAGAGCTGAGAAGTGAAGGAGCACCGTTTGACTTTTTCAACGCAGAATTGGCTGGAATTGAGATCAGACGCCATGTCACATTTGGAGAGCCCCTGATGTGCCTAAACAGCGGAAACCCCCCAATTCTAACTCCAACCCTAACCCCAACACACCCCTAACCCTAGTCCCAACCCTAACCACAAACCTAACCCTAACACACCCCTAATCCCAACCCTAACCCTAATCCTAACTTTAGCGCCAACCCTAACCCTAACTTTAGCCGCAACCCTAACCCTAACCCTAATGGGAAAATGGAAATAAATACTTTTTTTTAATTTTATTATTTTTCCCTTACTAAGGGGGTGATAAAGGGGGGTTTGATTTACTATTTATAGCGGGTTTTTATGATTGGCAGCTGTCACGCTAAAAGACGCTTTTTATTGCAAAAATAGTTTTTGCATCATCACATTTTGAGAGCTATAATTTTTGCATATTTTGGCCCACAGAGTCATGTGAGGTCTTATTTTTTGCGGGACGAGTTGACGTTTTTATTGGTACCATTTTTGAGCACGTGACGTTTTTTGATCGCTTTTTATTTCGATTTTTGGGAGGTTAGAATGAACAAAAATCAGCAATTCATGAATTTCTTTTGGGGGAGGCGTTTATACCGTTCCGCGTGTGGTAAAATTGATAAAGCAGTTTTATTCTTCGGGTCAGTACGATTATGGCGATACCTAATTTATATCATTTTTTCATGTTTTGGCGCTTTTATAGAATAAAAACAATTTTATATAAAAAATAATTATTTTTGCATCGCTTTATTCTGCGAGCTATAACTTTTTTATTTTTTCGCTGATGATGCTTTATGACGGCTCGTTTTTTGCGGGACAAGATGATGTTTTCAGCGGTACCATGTTTTTTTATATCGGTCTTTTTGATCGCGCGTTATTCCACTTTTTGTTCGGCGGTATGATGATAAAGCATTGATTTTTTGCTTCGTTTTTTTTTTTTTTTTTTTTAAGGGGTTCACTAAAGGGGTTAACTAGTGGGACAATTTTATAGGGGGGGTCGTTACGGACGCGGCGATACCAAATATGTGTACTTTTATTGTTTTTTTTATTTTATTTACAGGAAGAAGTGAATTTATTGGGGAATATTTTTTTTTTTTTTATCTATTTTGGATTTTTTTTTTACACATGTTTATTTTTACTTTTTTAACTTTTTTACTTTGTCCCAGGGTGGGACATCACAGTATTTTATCAGATCGCTGGTGTGACAGTGTGCACAGCACTCTGTCACACCAGCGATCGCACAGGCATAGATGCAGGCTTCTCAGTGCCTGCTCTCGGCAGGCACTGAGGTAGCCGCCTCCCTCCAGGACCCCGGCGCCATCTTGGATCCGGGTCCTGGGAGGGAGGAAGCCCTCAGAACAGCGCGATCACATCGCGCTGCTCTGAGGGTCTCAGGGGGGCGCGCAGGGAGCCCCCACCCTGCGCGATCCTCCCCTGTGCCCCCAGTACACCGCGATCATGTTTGATCGCGGTGTGCAAGGGGTTAATGTGCCGGGAGCGGTCCGTGACCGCTCCTGACACACAGTCATGGGTGTCAGCTGTGATAATCAGCTGACACCCGGCGGCGATTAGCTGCGCTCCCCTCAGGAGCGCAGCTGATCGCCTATGACGTACTATCCCGTCCCCGGTCATACGGGCCCAGGTACCATGGACGGGATAGTACGTCCGATGGCAGTAAGGGGTTAAGGTTCCTTAAGGTGTGAAAATGACCTCTGCAAAGTATGTAGAGTTTCTGATTGACAACTTTCTTCCATGGTATAAAAAGCAGAAACGTGCCTTCAGGAGCAAAATCATCTTCATGCATGACAATGCACCATCTCATGCTGCAAAGAATACCTCTGAGTCATTGGCTGCTATGGGCATAAAAGGAGATAAACTCATGGTGTGCCCACCATCTTCCCCTGACCTCAAACCTATAGAGAACCTTTGGAGTATCATCAAGCAAAATATCTATGAGAGTGAGAGGCAGTTCACGTCAAAACAGCAGCTCTGGGAGGCTTCATGCAAAGAAATATAAGAAGATACTCTCCAAAAACTCACACAAGTTCAATGGATGAAAGAATTGTGAAGGTGATATCAAAGAAGGGTTCCTATGTTAACATGTAACTTGGCCTGTTAGGATGTTTTGGAGTTAAGTAGCTTTTTTGTTCAGTGAATGTGACCTCCTAATGCTGCAAATTCCACAAATTAGCATTTTCAGTTCCTTAAAACAGATCAAATGTTCAGAAATTCTACTGTGCCTAATAATTTGGAACAGCGCATTTTGAGTTTTTTTCCATTTTGGAGATTATACTGTTATCATTGGGAGGTTTCTTCAATAAAATTCGATGTACACTCCAATGGGTGATGACTTTTATTAGACTGACTGTCATTTGCACCGACCACTTAGGAAAATCAGAGAAAAATATCATTTGCATAATAATTTGTAACATAGTGTAATTAAACTGATAGGAATTGATTTGTAAAGGCACATATAAGACATCACAGCTCACAGTGCATGTCAGACCAAATGAGAATCATGAGGTCATCTGAGTCAACTTCTGTGCATGTTATCAGGCCAAAATCACCAGGGTATGCAAACTTTTGATCAGGGTCGTTTAGATGTTTTGGGTTGTCTTTATGATTTAAAAAGAGAAAACACAGTAGTTTTACAATAACTGGTTTCACCCAACCACTAAACATGAGTGGAGAAAAAGTTTTGGTGTTATCATTCATATTCTCTGAAAAAAAAGGCCAAGAAAGCAAAAATTCTGCCAGGGTATGTAATCTTTTTAACACAACTGTAAATGACATCTTCCAGGCTTTGGAGAGGATGCTGCCTGTAATATAACTCAGATTTTATGGACACACACACTAATTACAAGCAAATAGGTCATATGTAACCTTTAGTAGCCATTCAAACCCATCTGAATTAACTTCTGTGCATGTTATCCGGCCAAAATCACCAGGGTATGTAAACTTTTGATCAGGGTCATTTGGTTGTTTTGGGTTGTCATTATGATTTAAAAAGAGAAAACACAGTAGTTTTACAATAAATGGTTTCACCCAACCACTAACCCTGAGTGGAGAAAAAGTTTTGAAAAAAGGCCAAGAAAGCAAAAATTCTGCCAGGGTATGTAAACTTATGAACACAACTGTAAATGACATCTTCCAGGCTTCAGAGAGGATGCTGCCTGTAATATTACTCTGCCTCTGAGCTTATTTTACATGAAGTGGGTGTTGCTAGTGTGATGTGTAATGTCCGCTCTCTACTATCCTGATCTCACTGCAGAGCTGTGTGTGATTATAACTGACACATCTGCAGGTTCCTCTCAGCTTCAGCTTCCATCTCACAGGCAGACAGGGCTGCAATATTGTTACAATAATTCACAAAAGGTTACCAAATAAATAATCTGGTAACAAGAAGGGTAGTACCCTTCTTGTTACCAGATTATTTATTAGTAGTGTTGAGCATTCCGATACCGCAAATATCGGGTATCGGCCGATATTTGCGGTATCGGAATTCCGATTCTGAGTTCCGATATTTTTTACATATCGGATACCGGAATCGGAAGTTTCCTGTAAAGTATATGGGGAGTTCCTGTGTCACAGAAGGAAGTACGTGACATAGGAACTTCCCAGTGACAGTCAGTGACAGTGTCGGTCGGGGCTGTCAGGAGTCAGTCAGCACTTACCTTACAGAGGATCGCCGGTGGTCACGTCGTGGATGGATTTCTCTCTGCGACTGCCGGCCATTACCCTTCCCTGGCGGTCACGTGCAGCTTCTCGCGATAAGTGCACGTGACTGCTGGGGAGGACTGGGTAATCTCGGCCAGCTGTATTCTCGCGACAGCTGGCCGTGATAAATCCAGTCAACGTCACGTGACCGCCGGGGAATCTCCTCAGGTAAGCAGCTCTGCTGTGTCTGGATGTCAGGCTGAGCCTGGCATCCAGATGTAGCAGAGCTGGACTCGTCGTGGGATCCTCGTTATCTTGGACTACATCGGACAGAGAGTATTTGTGTTGGTTTGTTATTTTTGTTTTTTTTACAGGAGATCGATGGCGTCGCAGGATGAGCGTGCAATAAAAAATAATGAAAACTGTGTTGTGTATTATTTCATTAAAAGACTTTATTCTGGCTGTGTATTTTTTTAAACATTTTCAAACTTTATGATTAATAATGGATCAGTGTCTTATTGACGCCTCTCCATTATTAACCGGGCTTATAGTGACCGTTCAATCAAAGGTGACATTAACCCTTATTACCCCATATCTCACCGCTACAGGGGAGTGGGAAGAGCTGGGTAAAGTGCCACAATTGGCGCATCTTTGTATGCGCCAATTGTGGGGCTGCTGCAGCCTGGTATTTTTAAGCTGTTGAGGGCCAAAATCCATGGGCCTTGATAGTCTTTTATTACCAGGCCGCAGCAGTCTGCTTTTTAATTGGCTGGTTAACAAAAATAGGGGGACCCCACACCATTTTTTTTTTCGAGGGGATCCCCTATTTTTGTTAACCAACCAAGATAAGCAGACTGCTGTGGCCTGGTATTATCAGGCTTGCAAGGTTCATGGATATTGGATCCTTACCAGCCTGAAATACCAGGCCTCAGTAGTCTGCTTCATCTGACTGGTTAACAAAAATAGGGGGGACCCCACGCCATATTTTTTTCGAGGGGATCCCCTATTTTTGTTAACCAACCAAGATAAGCAGACTGCTGTGGCCTGGTATTATCAGGCTTGCAAGGTTCATGGATATTGGATCCTTAACAGCCTAAAATACCAGGCCTCAGTAGTCTGCTTCATCTGGCTGGTTAACAAAAATAGGGGGACCCCACGCCATTTTTTTTTCGAGGGGATCCCCTATTTTTGTTAATCAGTTTACTTCAGGTCAGCCGGGATTCCTCTGACGTCACTGATGCTGTGCGGTGTCCCTGGCTGACCTGAAGTGAAAGTGGGAAGCAATGAATTAAGCTTCCCACACTAATCACTTCCTCTCCTGTCAGCCAGGAGAGGAGATGATTAATTTGGGGGTTTACTGCAAGGCTGGCAGTATTAGCTGCGGTCCCTGCAGTAAACATTAACCCTTTCAGAAGGATTACATCAGGGGACCTGACTGAACACCGGATAGGTAAGAATAATTATTATTATTATTATATTTATTTATGTAGCGCCATTAATTCCATGGTGCTGTACATGAGAGGGGTTACATACAAAGTTATAGATATCGTTTACAGTAAACAAATTTACAATGACAGACTGGTACAGAGGGGAGAGGACCCTGTCCTTGCGGACTTACATTCTACGGGATAATGGGGAAGAAACAGAAGGTCGGGGGTGCGGTAGCTCTGGTGGTGGCGGCAGCTCTGGTAGTGGTGGCGGCGAGGCGGCAGCTCTGGTGGTGGCAGCGAGGCGGAAGCTCGGGTGGTGGCGGCGAGGCGGAATGGTTATTGCAGGCTGTAGGCTTTCCTGAAGAGATGGGTTTTCAGGTTCCGTTTGAGGGATCCAAGGGTGGTGGATAATCGGACATGTTGAGGCGTGGAATTCCAGAGGATGGGGGATATTCGTGAGAAATCTTGGAGGCGGTTGTGTGAGGAACGAATAAGTGTGGAGGATAGTAGGAGGTCTTGGGAGGATCGAAGATTACGTGAAGGAAGATATTGGGAGATTAGTTCAGAGATATAGGGAGGAGACAGGTTGTGGACGGCTTTGTAAGTCATTGTTAGTAGTTTGAACTGGATTCGTTGGGGAATTGGGAGCCAGTGGAGGGATTTGCAGAGGGGAGAAGCAGGGGAGTAGCGAGGGGAGAGGAGGATTAGTCGGGCAGCAGAGTTGAGGACAGACTGGAGTGGTGCTTAATGTTGCTTTATTATTTTATTTTTATTACAGGAGAACAAGGGAATCGAGGATTAACTGTACAATAAAAGATGGACAAAAACTGTGTAATTATTTCATTAAAATGATTTTTAATTAAAGTGTATGTGTTTTATTTTTATTTCATACAATAGGATTAATAATTGATAGTTGTCTAATTGACAGCTCTCAATTATTAACCTGGCTTAAAGTCACCTTCCAATAGCAAGGTGGCTTTAACCCATTATTAACCCATTCGCCACGCTACAGGGCAATGGGAATAGACGGGCTAAGTGCCAGAAAAGGCGAATCTAATTATAGATTTGCCTTTTCTGGGGTAGCTGGGGGCAGACATTAGTAGCCGGGGGGGCACTAAATAAATGCACCCTCCCTAGGCTATTATTATCTGCCCACATTCGCTGGCTTTGTCTGTCTGGTTCAGAAAATAGCGCGGGAGCCCACGCATTTTTTTTCAACAAATATACACCTCATATATATATATATATATATATATATATATATATATACATGTCATTGTGACACATATATATATATATATATATATATTTATAGTTCATACACTTCTACATAGTATAATAGCCGCTAATTCAATTGTCGACTTTTCTGAAATTACAGACCCGACAAGAAATGACACATGGTTTACATACAGTTAACCATGTCATTTCATGTAGTTTGATATATGGTTTTCACTAACAATTACATGAGTGTATGTGTGCAAAATTTCATACAGCTAGGGGTTAATTAAAGGTGTAAATTCGTTGAAAAAAAATGCGTGGGCTCCCGCACTATTTTCTCAACCAGACAGACAAAGCCAGCGAGTGGGGGCAGAGAATAATAGCCCAGAGAGGTACCATTATTTTTGGGCCCCCCTGGCTACTAACATCTGCCCCCAGCCACCCCAGAAAAGGCAAATCTATAATTAGATTCGCCTTTCTGGCACTTAGCCCGTCTATTCCCTTTGCCCTGTAGCTGTGGCGAATGGGTTAATAATGGGTTAAAGCCACCTTGCTATTGGAAGATGACTTTAAGCAAGGTTAATAATTGAGAGCTGTCAATTAGACAACTATCAATTATTAATCCTATTGTTTGAAATAAAAATAAAACACACACACTTTAATTAAAAATAATTTTAATGAAATAATGACACAGTTTTTGACCATCTTTTATTGTACAGTTAATCCTCGATACCCTTGTTCTCCTGTAAAAAAATTAAATAATAAAGAAACATTATTCTTACCTATCCGGTGTTCAGTCAGGTCCCCCAATGTAATCCTTCTGAAAGGGTTAAGTTTACTGCAGGGACGGCAGCTAATGCTGCCAGCCTCGCAGTAACCCCAAATGAATCATTCCTCTCCTGGCTGACAGGGAGAAGTGATTAGTGTGGGAAGCTTAATTGATTGCTTCCCACTTTCACTTCAGGTCAGCCGGGGACACCGCACAGCATCAGTGACGTCAGAGGGAGTCCCAGCTGACCTGAAGTGAAAGTGGGAAGCAATCAATGAAGCTTACCCCAGTAATCAGTTCCTCTCCTGTCGCCGGGAGAGGAACTCATTCATTTGGTAGCTCACAGCTGAGCAGGCAGCATTAGCTGCGCTGCTTGGCTGACAGCTAGTTAACCCTTTGTAAAGGATTACAGCGTGGGACCTGACAGAGCGGCGGATAGGTAAGAATAATGATGTTTTATTATTTTTTCTTTATTGCAGGAGAGCGAGGGCTTCGCAAGGATTAACAGTAAAATAAACGATGGTCAAAAAAAGTGTGTTTATTTCATTAAAATTATTTATTCTTCATGTGTGTGTGTTTTTTTTATTTCCTTCAATAGGATTAATAATTGATAGATGTCAAATTGACAGCTCTCAATTATTAACCTGGCTTAAAGTCACCTTTCAATAGCAAAGTGGCTTTAACCCATTATTAACCCATTCGCCACCGCTACAGGGCAATGGGAATAGACCGGCAAAGTGCCAGAAAGGGCGCATCTAATTATAGATTTGCCTTTTCTGGGGTGGCTGGGGGCAGATGTTAGTAGCCAGGGGGGGCACTAAATAAATGCACCCTCCCTCGGCTATTATTCTCTGCCCCCACTCGCTGGCTTTGTCTGTCTGGTTGAGAAAATAGTTCGGGAGCCCACGCATTTTTTTT
Source organism: Oophaga sylvatica (assembly GCA_033576555.1). Taxonomy (NCBI): domain Eukaryota; kingdom Metazoa; phylum Chordata; class Amphibia; order Anura; family Dendrobatidae; genus Oophaga; species Oophaga sylvatica. The sequence continues at coordinate 165,332,020 of JARQOD010000001.1, read as the reverse complement.
AAACGAATTTACACCTTTAATTAACCCCTAGCTGTATGAAATTTTGCACACATATACTCATGTAATTGTTAGTGAAAACCATGTATCAAACTACATGAAATGACATGGTTAACTGTATGTAAACCATGTGTCATTTCATGTCGGGTGGTTCTGTAATTTCACAAAAGCCGGCAATTGAATTAGCGGCTATTTTACTATGTAGAAGTGTATGAACAATAAATATTATGTATATATATATATGTCACAATGACATGTATATATATATGTATTCTATGTGTGTATATCTAGTGTTTACAAGGAAAGAAAGGGTTTATTTTAATTCCAATATTTGTGTCCCATTGACTTGCATTGGTTTCCGGTATCGGAATCGGCGATACCCGATACTTTTTGGGTATCGGTCCGATCCAATCCGATCAGATATTTCATGATATCGGAAAGTATCGCTCAACACTATTTATTAGGTAACCTTTTATGAATTATGGTTTGTTGTAAAGGGATACTGTTACCCCATATTTTTAGGGGCTAATTTGATATTTTGGATGTCCTAGTGTGATAATATTGTTACAATAAAGCAAAGCTCAAGGAGCTGCAAAAAATGTGTTTGCAATAAGACAAATGTCATTTCTCTTGTTGTGTTAATTACTTGTCTCACATGGGTTACTCCTACTTCATGTAAAATAAGTTCTGAAGGCAGAGTTATCTTTCAGGCAACATTTTCTCCATTGCCTGGAAGAGGTCATTGTCATAAAGTGATAAAAGATGATTTATCAAATTTATCAACAACAAGGCATCTGATGTGAGACACACAGGTAGGACTTTTTCAGCATTCTATAACCTGAATGTCCATATTAATAGTTTAGAAAGATCAAACATGGTGACAGATTTTTTTTAAAGATGAATGATATGAAATGGCCCTTTCCTCACTTGACCTAAACCCAATTGAGAACTTGGAGCTTTACTGTTAAATTAAAAAGTACATCTCTCTGAACAGTGTTTGGGAGGCTGTGGTTGGTGCTGCCCAAAAGTTGTCAACAGAAACTGACAGACTCCATGGAAAGCTTATGACTGTTACTGAAAAAAGGGTGGCTATATCGATCACTTAAATCTTTTTTATTAAATGTCAGAAATGTATTTTTTGCACATTTTGAGTTGTTTGGTTATTATTATTACTTTAACAGATAAAAAAAAATAGAGATTGGAAAATTTCAGTTTTTGATTTTGTTGCATAATTATTTTTCATAATAGCTGCCAATAAATTATGCACACATAGGTATTCTCCAAAACCTCTCTTTTACTTTCTTAAATATTCAGGTTTCAGGTTTAAGTTTTTGGATTGACTGACATTACTGTATATGTTCAATAATAAAATTAATAATCAAAAACACAAATTGCCTAATAATAATAATAATAATCTTTATTTATATAGCACCAACATATTCCGCAGCGCTTTACAGTTTAACAGTTTCAAAACACAAGTCATAAGTAACAACGTTAACAATACAATAATTAAAGCAAAATAAGACGACCCTGCTCGCGAGAGCTTACAATCTACAATGAGATGGGGAGGTACAAAGTACAGGTGTGTATATACAATGGTGCATTTACAATGATGGTCCAGCCATCTTGAGGGAGTGAGGGATGGATGGAGATAGTGAATGGGCTACACACACACACTTACACATAGAATGACTTTGATTAGTGAATGTGATAGGCCGCTCTGAACAAATGTGTTTTGAGGGAGCGCCTGAAACCATGCAAATTATGGATAGTCCTAATTTCTTGGGGTAGAGCATTCCAGAGGATTGGTGCAGAGTGGGAGAAGTCTTGGAGTCGGGAGTGGGAGGTACGGATTAGTGCAGAGGTTAGTTGAAAGTCGTTTGCAGAGCGCAGCAGTTGGTTAGGACGATAGATAGAAATGGGGGAGGAGATGTAGGAGGGTGCTGCACTGTGGAGAGCTTTGTGGGTGAGAACAAGTACTTTGAATTGGATCCTATAATGAATGGGCAGCCAATGTAAGGACTGGCGAAGAGCGGACGCGTCCGAGTACCGATTAGCCAGATGGATGACCCTGGCTGCTGCATTCAGTATGGACTGGAGAGGGGATAGTCGAGTAATGGGGAGGCCAAGTAATAGAGCATTGCAGTAGTCCAGGCAGGAGTGGATCAATGCTACAGTGAGGGTTTTTGTTGTTTCCATGGTGAGAAAAGGGCGGATTCTAGAGATGTTCTTTAGGTGTAGGCGGCAAGAGCGGGCAAGAGATTGTATATGGGAGGTGAAGGAGAGATTGGTGTCAAACATAACACCCAGACAGTGAGCCTGCTGCCAGGGTGTTATTATGGTGCCGCCCACAGAGAGGGAAATGTCAAATTTAGGGAGGTTAGTAGACTGCGGGAGCAGAAGATTCAGTTTGAGTTTCAGATAGAAAGCGGACATGATGTTGGAGACTGTGGACAGACAGTCGGTGGCGTTCTGTAGTACAGCGGGGGTAAGGTCGGGGGATGACGTGTATAGTTGTATGTCATCAGCATAAAGATGGTACTGAAAGCCAAATCTGCTGATGGTCTGTCCAATTGGGGCCGTGTAGAGAGAGAAGAGAAGGGGGCCAAGGACTGAGCCCTGGGGTACCCCAACAGCAAGAGGAAGAGGAGATGATGTGGAGCCAGAGAACAAAACACTGAAGGAGCGGTCTGAAAGATAGGAAGAGAATCAGGAGAGAGCAGTGTCCTTAATGCCTAGTGACTGGAGCCTAGACAGTAGGAGACGGTGGTCAACCGTGTCGAAAGCTGCAGAAAGGTCGAGAAGAATGAGCAGAGAGTGGTCACCGTTACGTTTTGCTGTCAGAAGGTAATTGGTCACTTTGATGAGTGCAGTTTCAGTCAAATGTAGGGGGCGGAAGCCGGACTGTGAAGGGTCTAGAAGAGAGTGAGTGGAGAGGTAACGGGTAAGGCGGGTGTAGACTAGGTGCTCCAAAAGTTTAGAGATGAAGGGGAGATTGGAGACCGGTCTGTAGTTGTTTGTGCAGGAAGGGTCGAGAGTGGGTTTCTTTAGTAATGGAGTAATGATGGAGTGTTTGTAGGAGGATGGGAAAATGCCAGAGAGAGTGAGAGATTAAAAATAGTAGTTAGGTGAGTTGTGACAACTGGAGAGAAGACTGGAGGAGATGTGAGGGAATGGGGTCGGTAGTGCATGTAGTCGTGCGAGAAGAAGAGAGGAGTCTGGAGACTTCTTCTTCTGTGATGGGATCAAATGTGGAAAGTGAGCCAGGGGAAATGCAGGGAAATGCCCATGTGACAGCTCACCAGCAATCAGCTAACTAACTCCAAGCGATCCCATCCACGTCGGATCATTGGTGGGATCGCTGGGACATTGAAGAGTGTGACGGGGCCCTATGTATATGCAGGCATCGTCCGATGGGACTACAAGTCCCATCGGGCTATGTCTGCTACAGTGACAGTGTTGACACATTAGCCAATGATGGGACAGTAGTAGTCCCATCATCCAGCTAATGTGTTGAATGTAAAAAAAAAACACATGCACTACATATAATACATACAGAAGATACATTACATACATATAACATATACAACATACATTACATATAACATACAGAACATACAACATATAACATACAACATATAACATACAGAACATACAACATATAACACAGCATATAACATACAGAACATACAACATATAACATACAACATATAACATACAGAACATACAACATTAACACAGCATATAACATACAGAACATACAACATATACATACATAACATACAACATATAACATACGATATACCATACAAACATAAATATAACATACAGAACATACAATATAACACGCTATACAACAGAACATACAACATAAATACACATAACATACAGAACATACAACATATAACACAGCATATAACATACAGAACATACAACATATAACATACATACATAAACATATACATACAGCATATACCATACAGACATATAATACATACAGAACATACAAATATAACACAGCATATAACATACAGAACATACAACATTAACATATAACATACAGAACATACAACATATAACATACAGACATAAACATATAAACTACAAACATATAACATAACATATAACATACAGAACATACAACATATAACACAGCATATAACATACAGAACATATACAACATATAACATTACATAACATACAACATAAACAAAACATACATACATATAACACAAGACATCATACATATAACAACAGAACATACATTACATATAACATACAGAACATAATTACATATAACATACAGAACATACATACATATAACATACAGAAATAACATATAACATACAGAACATACAACATATAACATATAACATACAGAACATAAACATATAACATACACATAACAACAGAACATACATATAACACAGAACAACAATATAACACACAGAACAATACATTAACACACAGAACATACATTACATATAACATACAGAACATACATTACATATAACATACAGAACATACATTACATATAACACACAGAACATACATTACATATAACACACAGAACATCATTACATATAACACACAGAACATAACACATACACATACATACAACCATAGCATAGAGTATATACTCACCAATCACCTAATCCCGAAGCCATCGATCTCCTGTAATAAAATAAAATAATAAAGCAACCTATACATCACATGTCCGCCGTAGTCCAATTATTATCGAGTGTCCCACGACGATCTCCGGTGTAGAACACTGACATCGGGTGATGTCAGCCCTCTACACCGCCCTGCGATACACTAACAGCGGAGGTAATCCTCTGCTGTGTGTATCGCTCTACCGCCGGGAGAGAATGAGGTCACTTCCGTTCATTCTCTCACTGGCAATGCTGGGTGAGAAAATTCCCACGCAGCATTGCCATAAAGTGAGAGAATGAACTCAGGTAACCTCAGTGATGCACCTGCAGGAGCCATTGTCTCGTCAGTGCATCACTAGGAGGTCCTACAGAGCAGTGGCATCACCTATTATCACTGTTCTATAGGGGAGACCGTCGTGGGACATTCGTTACTAATTGGACTGCGTCGGACAGGGAGTATACAGTTGTTTTATTTTTTTTACTTTTTATTACAGGAGAACGAGGGTGTCGCTTGGATCTGAGCGTGTAATAAAGATATGAAAACCGGGTTGTGTTTTATTTAATTAAAATACTTTATTCTTATGTGTGTGTGGTTTTTTTTAACCCTTTATTAATATAAGATTAATAATGGAGAGGCGTCTTATTGACGCCTCTCCATTATTATCTGGGCTTAATGTCACCTTACAATAGCAATGTGATATTAACCCCTTATTACCCCATATCCTACCGTTACAGGGGAGTGGGAAGAGAGGGGCTAAATGCCGGAATTGGCGCATCATATAGATGCGCCAATTCTGGGGTGGCTGGGTGCTGGTATTTTTAGCCAGGGGGGTGCGCCAATATCCATGGCACCTTCCTAGGCTATGAATATCAGCCCGCAGCTGTCTGCAAAGCCTTTCTGGCTATAAATTACTGGGGGACCCATGTTAATTTTTTTTGGGTCCCCCTATTTTAATAGCCAGTAAAGGCTAGCTGCGGGCTGATATTCATAGCCTGGGAAGCTCCATGCGTATTAACCCTTTCTCAGGCTAGAAAAATTGGCAAGAGCCGTCGGCTTTCCCCCTCTGGCGCAGAAATGCGTGGGACACCATTTTTTCCCCATTTTTTTAAATTAATAATATTGCATGTCTGTGTATTATTGACTATTGTGTCTTTTACTATTTATGTACCATTCTTCTATTTTATGTATATCTATCTATTATCTATGTAATATCTATCTATCTAATATCTATATATCTATCTATTATCTATCTATCTATCCATCATCTATCTATCTATTATCTATCTACCTATATATATTATATCTATCTATTATTTATCTATTATCTATATATCTATTATCTGTCTATCTATCTATCTATCTATTATCTATCTATTATCTATCTATTATCTCTCTATCTATTATCTATTTATCTATCTATTATCTATATATCTATTTTCTATCTATCTATTATGTATATATATCTATCTATTATCTATCTATCATCTATCTATCGTCTATCTATCTATATACAGTACAGTCCAAAAGTTTGGACACACCTTCTCATTCAACGATTTTTCTGTATTTTCATTACTGTGAAAATTGTAGAATCACACTGAAGACATCAAAACTATGAATTAACACATGAGGAATTATACATTACACTTTACAAAAAAGTGTGAAACAACTGAAAATATGTCTTATATTCAAGGTTCTTCAAAGTAGCCACCTTTTGCTTTGATTACTGCTTTGCACGCAGAAAAGGTGAACGGATGGACTCTACATGCCTGGTTCCCACCATGGAGCATGGAGGAGGTGGTGTGATGATGTGGGGGTGCTTTGCTGGTGACACTGTTGGGGATTTATTCAAAATTGAAGGCATAGTGAACCAGCATGGCTACCACAGCATCTTGCAGCGGCATGCTATTCCATCCGGTTTGCGTTTAGTTGGACCATCATTTATTTTTCAACAGGACAATAACCCCAAACACACCTCCAGGCTGTGTAAGTGCTATTTGACCAAGAAGGAGAGTGCTGGGGTGCTACGCCAGATGACCTGGCCTCCACAGTCACCAGACCTGAACCTAATCGAGATGGTTTGGGGTGAGCTGGACCGCTCACCGCTTCAATTATGAATAAATCCCCAACAGTGTCACCAGGAAAGCACACCCACACCATCACACCACCTTCTCCATGCTTCACGGTGGGAGCCAGACATGTAGAGTCCATCCGTTCACCTTTTCTGCGTGCAAAGCAGTAATCAAAGCAAAAGGTGGCTACTTTGAAGAACCTAGAATATAAGACATATTTTCAGTTGTTTCACACTTTTTTGTAAAGTGTAATGTATAATTCCACATGTGTTAATTCATAGTTTTGATGCCTTCAGTGTGATTCTACAATTTTCATAGTCATGAAAATACAGAAAAATCTTTTAATGAGAAGGTGTGTCCAAACTTTTGGTCTGTACTGTATATATCTATTATCTATCTTCATCTATATATCTATTATCTATCTATCTATTATCTATATATCTATCTATTATCTATCTATCTATCTATCTATTATCTATCTATTATCTATCTATCTATTATCTATATCTATCTATCTATCTATCTATCTATCTATCTATCTATTATCTATCTATCTATCTATTATCTATTATCTTCTATCTATCTATCTATTATCTATCTATCTATCTATCTATCTATCTATCTATCTATCTATCTATCATCTATCTATTATTATCTATCATCTATTATCTATCTACCTACATATCTATTTATTATTAATCTATTTTTTGTCTATCTGTGTGTAATGGAGTGTGGGTTGGACGAATGTAAAGAGGAGGTGGACAGAATGACATCACAGCTTTTTTTTTGTTAAAACATTTCTTTATTTCAGCTTACAAAACGAATACAATCCGCATGAAAAAAAAGCATGATAACGCATCAAAATAGATCGCGTTCTGCAAGAGTCCTGTTTTTGTGCAAAATTCAGCGTCAAATCTGCAAGTGTGCACTACTCCAATCCCCGCCAAGCTCGCGCACGCTCATTGCTCACCGCGGCGGGATTTGAATCCCCGGTCATTGCTCAGACGCTGGCAGCCAGCCAATGAACGGTGCATGCGCTTTGCAGGGATTTCATCCTGCGCGGCACCGCTCATAGCTAGCCCCGCGGCTGAGCCAATGAGCGTGTCGTGCAAGATTTAATCCTGCAAGGTGGCAACCAATCAGCCGTAGCACTATTAGGCCCAGATTTGAATACCATAGCGCTGATGTATTTGGTCACCACCGCCGGGTGCGATCTATAAGTGTTGCGGTATTACCGATTCCATGGTGTTTGCACCACTAGGATACAAAAGTCTGTTATTCACCGCAACTCCGATGAAATAGCATCGGGCTATTTTGTTTCCAAAAAGTAAAATAACTGAATTCACTATTTCTTGTAAATGTAATCTGCAAAAACAATAATTTAAAAAATCAATTAATTTCTGTTTTTGCTTGGATTTTTTTGTTGCACATTCATTCAAGAAATTTTTTAGAAACTTCCATTACATAACAATGATGAAATAGGGATAAAAAAGTAGGAAATGAGTGACTAGAAATCAGAATAAGTAACAGCAGTATACAAAACCATAGGTCAGTTTAGATTTTTCCAGAATGGCGGCTCTTTAAGTATTTAGAACATTGGTAAGAGATGGATGGACATGGATATATTGGATGACACAAGAAGTAATGAATGGAAGTTTGAGAGGATATTGGAAAAGAGAAAAAGTCACTGACAAAGTCAGTGATTGTGATTTGTTAAGACTGGTGTTAAATAAAGAAAAGAATGGAACCAAATAAAATGCGGCACACAACATATAGGGCAGTGAGATAACTTATGGTCGATGGAAATAGTAGATATACAGAAATGTGAATACAGTGAAAGTTGATTCAGGGCTTTTTACCTCAAGACTAGTGGGCCAGGTCTAACGCTCCGAAGAGCGAAACAATATATCCCAAAACACATGAGTGAAGCATGTTAGTGTAGCACATGATAAAAATGGAACAATTTTATAGATCTAACTTATTAGGATTAAGTTTCTTATAAGCAATTCAAGAACTACCACATGTCTTGCAAGCTTTTAAATGAAGGTATTAACATTGTTTGAAGAAGTTTTGTCACTTGAATGTAATCAGCAAGCAAACAAGTGCACTGTGGCATCCTTTTCAGTTGCCGACAATGAACTCAGAGTCTTGAGAAGAAAATCCAAAGAACTGCAGGCTATGGCAGCACATTAGGACAGCACGCTATTCACAGAGCACAAACAGCATGGAGCTTGGGGTTGACTTTTTGAAAATAACCGAGACATTTGACCTGTTCAACCATCAAATCAATTGAACATTAGGATATCCATGGATTGAAGCTTGGTACACTAAGTACATTATGCTGCACCTATAACAATGCTGTTGATGAAAGCTGTCAGAATTTTGAGACGGGATTGTTCAATCAACTCCCTTAGTAATATGGAGGAACACCTGTTCTTTAAAAGGAGACTGAAAATTGCTAGCAGCGAGACCAAAAGTTAAGGAACCCTTGGATGTACAGGTACTGGTCAAATGTATTAGAATGTGGAAAAGAAATGATTTTGAATATTATAAAAAATAGAAGTGTTTATTTGATTTGTCAATTAAAAAGTGAAGTGAATAACAAATGAGAAATGTAATAACTCAATTGGTGTGATCACCCTATGCTGCAAAACGATCAATTCTTTTAGGTATTGCACACAGTTTTGAAGGACTTGGCAGACAAGGGTTCTAAACATCTAGAGGCTAACCACAGATCTTCCGTATAGGCGTGCAGAATGCTTCTGTTCTTTATGTAAATCCTGAATATCAGTGTACTGTTTCATGACTCGTTTTGCATATCTTACTTCCGGGTCTTTCTACTTCTTTATGCTAAGTAGTTCTAATTAATTAGTGTATGCTTGAGATGTTTCAAGTTTCAAATTTTATTCTCCACATTGGGCACATTAATTGAACCACAATTCCCAACTCCATTTGCTAAAATCAGTCCAGACTGCAAGACTCACCAGACTATTGTTGCCTGTGAACACTTACTTTGTACACTCTCTAGCTTTCAGTGAGCAATATTTAAAATGGGGACTAGTCAGAGACCTCTGTCATTCTGTGCAAATTAGTTGCTTGGTCTTTGTTTCCATGTTGAACATATGGCTTTTTGGTCACAATTTCCTGAAACCACAAATGTCTTCAATCAGTGGATAGTGTAGCTGGTCCATTGTGCTACCAGGTCTAGTTGATGTCAACTGGTGGAAATCTTCCTATTTGAAGGAAAAGTAAGTATGATGTTTCTTTCATTGCTGCACTGTTTCTTGCTGATCATTGCGTATATGATCCCCAAAAAGCCATTTCTTGTATGCTTCATTCAAAAGGCTTGAGAGCACATTTTGAAACCACAGTCTGCTTTGAAATTATGGCTTGTGGGAGACTTTACTGACATAGTATAACTACATTTTGACATACTGCTGTGCTCAGTCTTGCCATAATGAATTTAGAATATTAGGAAAAAATGAATGAAATGCTTTGCACAAAATTTGGCCAAATAATTCTGCCCATAAACCATTGTCAAGGTGGTTTCATAACTTAAGGGTCCCTCTCTGTGTGAACATACCTCTATTAGGCTGATATTTGAATTCCTGGGTGAAGGTGGAAAAATATTTAGACTTGAGAGTCCTCAGTGGTTGATACCTTTTAATGGCTAACTGAAAAGATGGTAACAAATTGCAAGCTTTCGAGACTACGCAGGTCTCTTCGGGTGAAGGTGGACACCTTGTCAGCAAAGCCTGCATTTATGGGTAGGTAGGAACCTGCTGCAATTACAATCATCATGTGGTGAAGGGCGAAGTGCTCGGTCAGTAAGCTAACATAAAAATAACAAAAGACTGACTGGCACATCCAAACTAGTGTTACCTCCATATACAATAAACAAAAGAAGTTTCACTCTATCGTGCTAAAGCATCAATGTGAAATATGAATAGCAATATGGCTTTAGAATATTAGGAAAAAAATAATGCCAAATAATGTCTGCCCATAAACCATCGTCAAGGTGGGCTCACAACTTATGGGTCCCTCCCTGTGTGAACATACATCTTTTTTACATGAAACTGTCTTCCACAAACTTATTTGGTTGGCTGTTTCTCACCCAGTTGTAAGCTTCTGACAGATGTTTCTCTTTTAGTAAATGACTGTTTCAAGTTATGTATGAAAATGTTCATCATTATCTTCTGGTTGATAAAATTGGTTTCTCATACACCTGACTAGAAATCTACATAATCCCTGAAGTACCTAGAAGATTGTTGCTGTTTTGAAGGGAAAGAGTGATCACTAAAGTTGATCAATTCTTTTGAAATTCAAATTTGCCAAGTAAGTTATATGAAAAAATTGATTTGCAGCAAATTTATTCACCACAAATCGAAATACTGCAAAGCCTCTAGTTGCCCTGAAGAAATGTATGCTCCCCTCAGAGGTCTCCTAGAACTATGTCAAACCCCTTTCAAGTTCTTTAACACAAACATGGCCTATGTAATGTCCAAGTAATCTCACTATAAAAATGCATGGTAACGATATTATCAGTCACCACATTTGACCTATCTAAACTTTTAATATGGGCATACAGGCTAAAGATTGCTGAAAAAAGTCCTACCTGTGTTCCTCATAATAGATTCCTAATGACGTTTGGGTTTTCATTGGCTGTAAGCCATAATCATCAACATTAACAGAAATAAACACTTGAAATACATCACTGTTTGTAATGACTCTATATAATATACAAGTTTTATTTTTTGTATTGAAGAACTGAAATAATTTAACTTTTTGATGTTATTCTAATTTAGTGAGAAGCACTTGTAATATATAAAGTTAAAAAATAAAAAAGTAAAAAAAATAGAAAAAAATACATATATTATTGACATTGCTAATTAATTTATTATGAAAATAATTACTAAATGTAAAACAAGTCATTTGTACAGTTCATTCCTTTTGAAAATTTGGTGTCCAAGTGAAGAATTCAAAATGCCTCTCTGAGGGCTAGCGATTTTTGCCAATTTCCTCCACGAATCAGTTGTTTGAATTTTTCCAGTCCAAAAAAGAAACAAAATCAGATAAATTCCCCTTATGTATGACTGTGAAGTGTTTTACTGCTCCTGAATATGTGCTGCTGTTATTTTTGATGTTTGCAATATGTTCCGCAATCCTTTTATTTAAATTTCCTGGTTGTGTAACCGATATACTTAAGGTTACATGCATGGCGAAAAATGCAATAGACAACATGGTCTGAATCACAGTTGATGAATGAATTTATAGTGTGCATTGTGCCTTGTGGAAAATAAAATGTTTTTATCTTGTTTGCGGCAAATTCACATGTATTGCACCGATCACCAGAGCATTTATAGAATCCTTTGCTGGATAGACACGTTGGAGAAGATTGTATGGATATGAGCATACTGGGAGAAAGTAAATTTCCAAGTGACATTCCTCTCCTAGCCACACATCTGCAGCCATTGTTGAGAACTTGGCGTAGCGTATTGTCCTGGTTTATTATTGGCAAGTATTTTAAGATGATTTTTTTAAAGTCAGTGAACTGTCTGCTATATGGAGCAGAGAACGTAATTGGGGTAGTGGAGTCATGCAAATCAATGCTGTTATTGTTGTTTCTGTATAATAAACTTCTTGTTTCCTTTTTGTTGTCCTTAAATGCTTTGTTTATGTTGAATCTCTTATATCCCCAATCCATAAGCCTTTTTTATATGATGATTCCTTCTGATTGAAAGGTTTCGTCATTTAAACAAATATGTCTTGCTTGTGTAAATTCTCCATACGAGATAGCCTGTATTGCATGTTGTGGATGGAAACTGGAAGATAATAATATTTGTGTTCCCTGTTTTGCCTTTTCTGTATAATGAGGTATCCACTGTGTGTGAGACAGGATTGCCTGATAGTTTGATGTCTAAAAAATTCATGTGGTTGGAGGGTGTGTTAAGTGTGAATAGCAAATTATAATTATTGGAATTTATGTAATTTAAGAATTCTGGCACCGTTTTAGTATCTCCCCTCCAAACTAACAACAAATCTTCCACAAAGTGGCCATACCACATTATATGGAAAAAAAGATTATTCTCAGTGAATATATAACGTTCCACCCACCATGCTATAAATAATATCGCTAAAGTTGATGAAAATTTTGATCCCATAGGGGCACCTAGTGTTTGTAAATAACATTTTTGATTGAAAGTGAGTAAAATTGTGATTTAATAAATAATCAAGGGACAGCATAATGAAACGTTTCAGATTAGTTGAATAAGCGCTGTAATTGTCTAGGTGACGTATTGCAATTTTTACTGAAGAGTGTGGAATTGAAGAATATAAATTGACTTGTTATGTTTTGGTAGCTGAGGAGAGTAAGCAAAAAACGCCAATACACCAGAGAGGCTGGAACCTATTGGATTGCAGTAACCTGAACTAACCACACAACTAGAGGTAGCCATGGAGCGTTCCTACGTTGATCCTAGACGCCTCGTCACAGCCTGAGAGATAACTACACCTAAAGGCAGAAAGATGAAAGCTATCTACCCCAGAGCAGATCCCCAAAGAAAATAGGAAGCCCCCAAACATGTAATGGCGGTTAGACAAAAGGAAGCACGGACACAGACAGAAAATAGAATGAGCAAACGCTGGGGCCCAATCTGTCTAGACAGAAAAGTACAGGAAAGGATACTCACTGCATTCCAAAAAAAACCCTAAAAAAAAACAACTCTACTGATTGCAAAAACACCTGAGATCACACGACCTCTACCACCTAAATCAGTTCTCTGGTGTAACGAAAACTAAGCCGCAGCCACTGAAAAAACAGGAAAAAGCAAATGAACAAACAACAGTGGCTCCAGATAAACTGAGAGGAGCACAAGCCCCCCGGAGGGGACCTGGCTGACCTCCACCGAAGTGCAGGGAACAATGCAAAAAGCAAGCGCAAAAATAAAAGCAGAAAATATCTTATCTGGTAGCAGAAGATGCGGGCAAGACTCAGCAAGCTTCCAAATGAACCAGGAACCACAATTGAGACAAGAACAATTGATCACCGGCAAAAATCATGGGAGAGAACCTCCCTTATATCAGACCAGTCCGTGATCCCAGATTGCCATTCCTCACTGAAAGGTTCAGTACTGTCTGTAACCACCAGAGGGAGCCTCTGCTCAGAAACCATTTTTAGCACATTCACAACATTGACCATGTCCAAGGAATCAAAACAAAAAATGTCCAAGGAATCAAAACAAAAATCAGACTGTTCAAAAGATTTGAGTAATATTGATCATGTTACTATTATGTTTCCTTCCCTTGTTGCATCATTGAAGTCAGTTTGGCAGAAACGGCTCTGAAACCACACAGCTTTTGTCTGCATAATGCAATCAAGTTTGATCAACGGTGTTTGGTTTCTTCCATGTATATTTGTAATACATCCTATGACTAAGGGCACTGCTTTTGCTTGAAATGCGTCAGGTGTTTGTTTTAAGGGGGTCTTCTTTTTAAATGAAATTTTCAATAAACTGAACTTTTAATCATCTAGACGACAGTGCTGGACTTCCATCCTTCCCAGCTCCAATCCTATGTTTGGCTGCAATCACCAGTAGGATTGGCACGCTCCAGATATCTCCAACTAAGACCTACAATTGCAACAGCGTGGTGAGCTAATTTCCATCTTTTTTTTCCAAATATGCTATAATCATAGAAGCAGTAAGGAGAGCGTGGAGCATCTTTATTACCTCAAGATAGAAGTGAGGTGAGAAAGCTACAACACCAGACTCATCCCACCTCCCCCCACCTCACTGCATGAGCAAGGTACAGTTCTTCTTAGGTTAAGACACTGTCTGTGAAGAGAAGTTATCTGTGAAGAGACTTTCATATACTGTATATTAATGAAACAACTCAATTCAGCTATACCAATTAAAAGGGAACAGAATTGTAAAAGCACAATAGCAGAACCAGCAGCTACGGATGTGGAAACACAGATTAACAGTGACAGTAAGTTGCTTCTGCAGATAATACATGAGAAATTGAGTGCGGTAGCAGGACATGTAAAGATGGCAGAAGAACAGATCTCTAAGTCAAGCAACCTCAGACATCTCTTAACAGCCATTAACAAAGAGATGGATGAGTTAGGAGAGAGAGAGAAAATGAGGAGGTCATAGGGACATTCCTTCAGGAATTAACACAGTTTATAACAGGGCTGAGGATGAAATATGGAGGGGAGGTGCCAATCAGCAAGGGAGAGAAACTACTTCCACAGACAGAACTACAGGAATTGAAAGAGAAATTCATCGCTTTGAGTGCAGGAATCTGCCAAAACTCCTGAACTAGTGGCAGACTCTGACAGAGCCTCTAGCCCACCTGGGTTAGGTAGACAAGAAAGGCAGACCTCTCTATCACCATAAATCACCATAAGGAAAGATTTTAAGATCCTTGGACAGATGGGGGAGCGTGAATAGATTGCATCAGATTGATGTAGGATTGCAGAAAAGCTACCAGTCAGATGAGATCGTCAAGAGGATGGTGAAAGCTATCAACCCAGGACTGAACCCCTGAAATACACTGTATATGAAAAGTCACTTAACATTACCACAACTGAAGATGATTTTAAAGGGGCACTATAAAGAAGAAAGCACTTCAAAATTTCTCCACTGACTCCATAACATCTCACAAGTCTCCTCAAAGTTTCTTCCTCAGAGCAATTGAACTTAAAGACAGGCTGTTGTTTGCATCTCGTGCTGTAGAGGCATCTCCAGAAGAAGTTTTTGAGTTCTTTAGGAACAGGTTAATCAGCAAAGACATCAAGTTGCAGATGAAACAGTACTTATCTTGGCATTCTGGATGAAGTCTTAATTTGAAAATGAAGGAGGCAGCCAGTTTGGAGTCAGAGAGTGAACAGAAAGTAAAGAAAGGCTCTGCTACCAAAACTACCAAAATAAATCAGCTGCAGTTGGAGACTCCTAGCTGTCAGTCAGAAGATCATCCTGGAGACTCTCCAGCATTACTACCGATAGCGGACCCCAAATTGTCTGGGAAAGATAAAACCAGCGCTGACTGGGAAGAAGTAATCGGAGAACTCCGAGCTGAGTTTACAGAGGTGAAGAAGTTAATTTGCACCAGGCCTAAGTCCAGATCATTTAGACCAAGGGGTGGGTTCCAAAATAAAAGATTACCTGCTTGTGAGGATTTACGGACATCAAATCAGAGTGCTGCCTGTGTCCAGTGTCTAAAGTGTAGTGAAGAAGGACATTATGCCAAGGGTCACAATTCCTGGGGATAAAGGGCAGAAGGTTGCCATTATGGGGCGACTGGTAGCCACGACATGGATGAGACCCCAGAAGCAAACACAAACAACACCAACCCTGAGAACAGCTTTTGAGATGAAACGGCTGCATCAGCACTATCCTCAGGTGTGTGACCATCTTCAAAGCTGCAAGAGAAACAGGGGCATCAGCTACTTAATGCCCAGTGCAGAAATAAGACTATACACTCCTGGGAACAAGAGAATTTCCTGGGCAGTAAGGATAACCTCATCAAGCTAATAGGTGAAAAGTAATTGATAAAGTGCTAGTTAGATGGACTCCTGGTGAAAGCGCTGTGGGACACAGGTGCCCAAATGAGCCTTCTTAATGAAGAATGGAGAAGGTTACATCTGCCACACACCTACCTCCGTCCACTAAAAGAACTCTTAGGACCGGTAGAACTCCTTTCATAAAAAAAAATTAAAATTCCTTTCTTAGCTGGGTGGAAGTGACATTTCACATCAGCGCCATGAAGAACAGCAACACCATTTAGTTATTGGTACCCTTTCTTGTCACCAATGATCAGAATGTGGCAGAAGTACCTATCCTGGGTTACAAAATGATCAGCGACGTTATCAAGAAACACAAATCAGGTACACTCATGGTGGAGGCGGTAGCCACCTCTCTGACCATAACCAAAGTCATGGCGGAAAATGTGATTCATGGTATAAGCAAAGTACAGAACACAATGGATATGACAGAAGTAAAGGTAGGCCTGTGTCCAACCATCATCCCTGCAAACAGAGTGGTGGGAGTGAGGTGTGGCATTCTGGTGGAATCAGGAAGAAAACTACAGAGGAGACTGTGCAAGAGAGACTCTTCGGAACTTCCCGAAGTTCTCATGCAAGGTGATACTGTGCTTACAATCCTGACTGGTGGTTTTGCCCGAGTGACAGTGCTGGTGATGAATACAGCGAAGCATGAATTTAGATTGAACCCTAAGACTGTGTTAGGCCACATTGATTGGTGTATCCAGCCAGTGTGAGGCCAGTCCAGGTTTCCACAGGGAATTCTTTTTCTGAACCAAGGAGCAAAGTCTGCCCATGGGAGAGAACCACACGACCAAACTCAGGCACCTGGGACCCTCCAGTATTCCTTGAGCACCTGAGTTCCGTAGATTTATCGGTTTCAAAACCACTGTTAAGTGAAGAGTGTCACACGTTCTCAAAGAATGACTCTGATATAAGGTGTATCCCGTCATTGCACCTGAAGACAAACCTGAAAGACTCTTCCCCAGTAACCAGAAGTTACATGTCTATGCCTAAATAATTACATCACAAAGTAAAAGAATATCTGAATATCTGCAAGACCTAATTAACATAGGTTAGGTCCAAAAATTGAAGTCTTTCTACTCCTGTCCTATTGTCTGTGTTAGGAAGAAGGACAGCATGTTGAGCTCTGTTGTGATTACTCGGAACTTAACAAAAAGTCTATCCCTGACCGGCACCTGATACATAAGAATCAAGACATGCTGGTTATTTTACCAGAAATACCTGGTTCTCTGTCCTTGATTAGGGTAAGGCAAACCACCAAAGGTTTTTTCAAAGTGAACCCCTGATAGCCTTCATCACACCATGGAAATTGTACGAGTGGATCCATATACCATTTGGGCTAAGCTCTGCCTGGCAGAATTCTAGAGGAGCATGTCTAGAGGGGTTAAAGGATGACATCTACCAGCCGTACCTAGATGACAATATGGTACACAGCGAGACCTTCGCCAAGAGTGTTGATTATGTGAGAACCATACTCCAACATTATCAGCAACATTGAGTCAAGATAACTCGAAAAAATTGTGAACTGTGCAAAACATAAGTTTGATTCCTGGGAAAAATCGTATCCGGAGATGGATACATCTGGACCCAGCGGAAATCACTCTGGTAATAGCCTTAACCCCTTAGTGACAGAGCCAATTTGCAGCTTAATAACCGGGCCAATTTTTATAATTCTGACCACTGTCACTTTATGAGGTTATAACTCTGGAACGCTTTAACGGATCCTGCTGATTCTAGATTGTTTTTTCGTGACATATTGTACTTCACGTTAGTGGTAATTTTTTTTTTTATATGACGCGTTTATTTATGAAAAAAATGGAAATGTGAAAATTTTGAAAATTTTGCAATTTTCAAACTTTAAATTTTTATGCCCTTAAATCAGAGAGATATGTCACACAAATTTCTTAAATAACAATTCCCACATGTCTACTTTACATCAGCACAATTTTGGAAACAAAATTTTTTTGTTACGAAGTTAAATGGGTTAAAAGTAGTGTTGAGCCACCCCCGTAGTGTTCGAGTTCGGTTCGGTTCGTCTAACATCCGTATTTTTGACGATCTGTTCGTCGAACACCGTTAAAACCAATGGCAGGCAAACAAAAACACATAGAAACACATAGAAACCACATAGAAAACACTTCAAAGGTGTCCAAAATCTGACAAACTGCTCAGAAGACACAACTAACACAAGGAAAAGTGACAAGTACATTTAGTCATGCGAAAAGAAAAGAGGTGGAGGATTAAAAGGAGGGGGAGACACAGATCTAGGCTTGTCATGCCCTTCTAAAACCAAGTTCCTGCCCGTGTGACCTCCGTGTCGCCGGGTTTGTGCCACAGCTGCGGTGGACCCTGACGGCCAGCCCCCCTCTCCCAATACTGGTGCCTGTCCGCTGGTGGGTCGAGCGAGCCCCCCTGCGGTGGAGACAGGTCTAATCTTTTTAATTTAAATTGTCTCTCTAATTTGAATAAGTACACTTTAAATCCTTTTACAAGGATCTATTGGAGGGCAAGTCTCATGCCAGCAGCGGCGGTAATTCCAGCTCCAGTAGCGTCCAGTAAAGCTGCTGCAGTTAAAAAGCTTTTATAAGGATCGAGCTTGGCGGTCCACTGCAAGGCATCCTACCGCCAGTCCCAGCCCCTGTGCCTTGGGGTCCTCCCGATGCTCTTCACTGAGTGTCCCGGGGGCCCGAAGCATTTCCTTTGAAAAAATTAAGTGTCCAAACTACAGGTGGTGTAGCTTGCTTAACAGCTGGGTTAATCCGCTGAATAGCAGACACTGCTACTAGGCCCAAAGTATTGCTTGGGCTAGATGCAGTTAAAAATTTGTAATTAGATACTCTTGTTGGATGCTGAGAAAGCATTCCAGAGAGTCTCCTGGCACGCCATATATTATTCTCTTAAAAAGCTTGGGGTAGGTGACCCTTTTATAGCCAAAATCATGGCCCTGTATCGCAATCCATCAGCTAGGCTGAAATAAATGGAACATTATCATCACCTTTCATAATCACCAATGGGACAAGGCAGGGATGTCCTCTGTCCCCTCTCTTATACATCCTAGTGATGGAGCACCTGCTCTCATCAATTCACGATAACCCCAATATTAGGGGGATTGAGGTGGGAGGCACCGAGTACAAGTGCTCTGCATTTGCTGATGAATGATGTCCTAGTATATATCACTCAACCCAGTGGCGTAGCAGGGGGGCGGTCCGCCCCAGGTGGCACGTGTGTGGGGGCGGCGCAGCAGCAATTCAATACTTTCCCAACAGTCTCGATTCTAACCCCTCCCACCCGCTGTCACGGTCGGGACACTATGTGTCATGCAGGAGAGAAGCCGCCACACCCCCCCATGCACCCCTTCCTTACCCTCCCAGCTCTCCTACTTCGCACAGCCAGCATTTACCATTGCTGTGCTGTCCTCTGTAAAAGTGTGAGCAGGACCTGTGATGAGGTCACAGGAGGGAGGAGTTAGGTGTCACATGATCAGGCTCCTCGTGACGGTTGAGAGGTATGTGTTTATAATTATTGTTTATGAAACAGTGTGATCAGCAGTGTTAAATGGGCGTGGTCAGGGCATGGATATGGGTGTGACCAGTGAAATGGGTGTGGCTAGGGCGTGGCCTAAAATTTGCCGCCCCGGGCGCCACAAACAGTTGCTACGCCACTGACTCAACCACATATATCCATCACTGCTGTTATGGCTGAAATAGATCACTTTGGTACGTAGTCAAATTTTAAAATCAATGCAGTCTGAGGCCCTCAATGTTTCCCTCACCAAATCCATACAGGATTCCATCCAGTCCAACTTTCCTTTGCCTGGCCCTCACAGGGTATCAAATACTTAGGAATTTGTATTCATAGAGACCTCTCCTGTCTATTTTTTCTTAATTTTGGGCCCTTTATTGAACAACTCCATAGAGATCTTACTTCTTGGACGGTGAAGGATTTTTCCAGGTTCGGCAGAATAAATATACTAAAAATGAATGTCCTACCTAAACTCTTATACCTCTTCCAAACCATTCCCGTGGTAATTCCCTCAAATTTTGGAAAAGACTACGCAGTAGCTTTTGCAGATTTATCTGGGCAAGTGGGCATCCACACATTCGGGGGGACGTTCTGATCAGACAGAAACAAAAGGGGGGCCTTAGCCTTACGGATTGTAGAAGGTATTACATGGCAGCAGTACACGCTAGAATCCTGGACTTCTTCCATCATTCGGAGGGGAAATTGTGGGTCCAAATAGCTCAATCCATTTGTCCTAAAGCTCTTACCACTCTACCATGGTGCGCCCATTTAATTGTCCCCTCTCTTGGCCTCATGTCATATAGTACTTATGCCACTGCTTTGGCTTTGAGATCCCAAAAAAAAGCTTATCTTCTATCGACCCCCAAGGCCCCTTGCTCCCGATTTCAGATAATCCAAATTTCCCACCAGGACTATCTGCAAATAGATTTCTGGGTTCAAATAAATCCTATCCGATATTATTTTCTCATGTCATCTCTAGTGTTGAGCATTCCGATACTGCAAATATCGGGTATCGGCCGATATTTGCTGTATCGGAATTCCGATTCTGAGATCCGATATTTTTTGCATATCGGATACCGGAATCGGAGTTTTCCTGTAAAGTCTATGGGGACTTCCTGTGTCACAGAACGAAGTACGTGACACAGGAACTTCCCGAAAGTGTCACTGTCAGTGTCGGTCGGGTCTATCAGGTGTCAGCAGCACTTACCTGGCAGAAGATCCCCGGCAGTCACGTCCTGGACTCCTTGATGGCCGCCATTACCCTCTCCCTGGCGGTCACGTGCAGCTTCTCGCGATAACTGCACGTGCTGCCGGGTACTGGGTAATCTCGGCCAGCTGTACTCTCGCGACAGCTGGCCGTAAACCAATCCGATGACGTCACCGCCGGGGAATCTCCTCAGGTAAGCAGCTCTGCTACATCTGCATGCCAGGCTCAGCCTGGCATGTAGATGTAGCAGAGCTGGACTCGTCGTGGGACACTCGTGATTTTGGACTGCGTCGACAGGGAGCATTTGTGTTGGTTTGTTATTTTTGTTTTTTTACAGGAGAACGATGGCGTCGCAGGATGAGCGTGAAATAAAAATAATGAAAACTGTGTTGTGTTTTATTTCATTAAAAGACTTTTTTCTGGCTGTGTATTTTTTAAAAAATTTGCAAACTTTATGATTAATAATGGATCAGTGTCTTATTGACGCCTCTCCATTATTAACCGGGCTTATTGTCACCTTTCAATCAAAGGTGACATCAACTCCTTATTACCCCACTTGCCACTGCTACAGGGCATGTGGGAAGAGCCGGGTAAAGTGCCACAATTGGCGCATCTTTGGATGCGCCAATTGTGGGGCTGCTGCAGCCTGGTATTTTTAGGCTGTTGAGGGCCAAAATCCATGGGCCTTGACAGTCTTTTATTACCAGGCCGCAGCCGTCTGCTTTTTACTTGGCTGGTTAACAAAAATAGGGGGACCCCTACGCCATTTTTTTTTTCGAGGGGATCCCCTATTTTTGTTAATCAGCCAAGCTAAGCAGACTGCTGTGGCCTGGTATTATCAGGCTTGCAAGGTCCATGGATATTGGCTCCTTAACAGTCTGAAAAACCAGGCCTCAGCAGTCTGCTTCATCTGGCTGGTTAACAAAAATATTGGGGACCCCACGCCATTTTTTTTCGAGGGGATCCCCTATTTTTGTTAACCAGCCAAGATAAGCAGACTGCTGTGGCCTGGTATTATCAGGCTTGCAAGGTCCATGGATATTGGCTCCTTAACAGCCTGAAAAAATAGGCCTCAGTAGTCTGCTTCATCAGGCTGGTTAACAAAAGTAGGGGGGACCCCATGCCATTTTTTTTCGAGGGGATCCCCTATTTTTGTTAATCAGTTCACTTCAGGTCAGCCGGGATTCCCTCTGACATCACTGATGCTGCGGTGTCCCTGGCTGACCTGAAGTGAAAGTGGGAAGCAATCAATTATGCTAATCACTTCCTCTCCTGTCAGCCAGGAGAGGAGAGGATTCAGTCGGGTGTTTACTGCGGTCCCTGCAGTAAACATTAACCTTTCAGAAAGATTACATCGGGGGACCTGACTGAACATCGGATAGGTAAGAATAATGTTGCTTTATTATTTTATTTTTATTACAGGTGAACAAGGGCTTCGCAAGGAATGGCAGTAAAATAAAATCTTGTCAAAAACTGTGTGTTTATTTCATTAAAATGATTTTTAATTAAAGTGTGTGTGTTTTATTTTTATTTCATACAA
Organism: Oophaga sylvatica; assembly: GCA_033576555.1. Taxonomy (NCBI): domain Eukaryota; kingdom Metazoa; phylum Chordata; class Amphibia; order Anura; family Dendrobatidae; genus Oophaga; species Oophaga sylvatica. The sequence continues at coordinate 165,309,467 of JARQOD010000001.1, read as the reverse complement.
TAGGATTAATAATTGATAGTTGTCTAATTGACAGCTCTCAATTATTAACCTGGCTTAAAGTCACCTTTCAATAGCAAGGTGGCTTTAACCCCTTATTAACCCATTCGCCACCGCTACAGGGCAATGGGAATAGACGGGCAAAGTGCCAGAAAGGGCGAATCTAATTATAGATTTGCCTTTTCTGGGGTGTCTGGGGGCAGATGTTAGTAGCCAGGGGGGAGGGCAAAAATAATGGTCCCTCTCTGGGCTATTATTATCTGCCCCACTCGCTGGCTTTGTCTGTCTGGTTGAGAAAATAGGGCGGGAGCCCACGCATTTTTTTTCAACAATTTTACACCTCATATATATACATGTCATTGAATTTGTGACACATATATATATATATATATATATATATATATATATATATATATATATACAGTCAGGGCCAGAAATATTTGGACAGTGACACAATTTTCGCGAGTTGGGCTCTGCATGCCACCACATTGGATTTGAAATGAAACCTCTACAACAGAATTCAAGTTCAGATTGTAACGTTTAATTTGAAGGGTTGAACAAAAATATGTGTTAGAAAATGTAGGAATTGTACACATTTCTTTACAAACACTCCACATTTTAGGAGGTCAAAAGTAATTGGACAAATAAACATAACCCAAACAAAATATTTTTATTTTCAATATTTGTGGCGAATCCTTTGGAGGCAATCACTGCCTTAAGTCTGGAACCCATGGACATCACCAAACGCTGGGTTTCCTCCTTCTTAATGCTTTGCCAGGCCTTTACAGCCGCAGCCTTCAGGTCTTGCTTGTTTGTGGGTCTTTCCTCTTAAGTCTGGATTTGAGCAAGTGAAATGCATGCTCAATTGGGTTAAGATCTGGTGATTGACTTGGCCATTGAAGAATGTTCCACTTTTTTGCACTCATGAACTCCTGTGTAGCTTTGGCTGTATGCTTGGGGTCATTATCCATCTGTACTATGAAGCGCCGTCCAATCAAGTTTGCAGCATTTGGCTGAATCTGGGCTGAAAGTATACCGGTACACTTCAGAATTCATCCGGCTACTCTTGTCTGCTGTTATGTCATCAATAAACACAAGTGACCCAGTGCCATTGAAAGCCATGCATGCCAATGCCATCACGTTGCCTCCACCATGTTTTACAGAGGATGTAGTGTGCCTTGGATCATGTGCCGTTCCCTTTCTTCTCCAAACTTTTGGCTTCCCATCATTCTGGTACAGGTTGATCTTTGTCTCATCTGTCCATAGAATACTTTTCCAGAACTGAGCTGGCTTCTGGAGGTGTTTTTCAGCAAATTTAACTCTGCCCTGTCTATTTTTGGAATTGATGAATGGTTTGCATCTAGATGTGAACCCTTTGTATTTACTTTCATGGAGTCTTCTCTTTACTGTTGACTTAGAGACAGATACACCTACTTCA
>JARQOD010000001.1:165266806-165307932 GCA_033576555.1 Oophaga sylvatica | reverse complement strand
GGTTAACAAAAGTAGGGGGGACCCCATGCCATTTTTTTTCGAGGGGATCCCCTATTTTTGTTAATCAGTTCACTTCAGGTCAGCCGGGATTCCCTCTGACATCACTGATGCTGCGGTGTCCCTGGCTGACCTGAAGTGAAAGTGGGAAGCAATCAATTATGCTAACCACTTCCTCTCCTGTCAGCCAGGAGAGGAGAGGATTCAGTCGGGTGTTTACTGCGGTCCCTGCAGTAAACATTAACCCTTTCAGAAAGATTACATCGGGGGACCTGACTGAACATCGGATAGGTAAGAATAATGTTGCTTTATTATTTTATTTTTATTACAGGTGAACAAGGGCTTCGCAAGAATGTGTTGTGAATGGGTTTGAGATGAGTTCTGAGCAGAGGCTCCCTCTGGTGGTTACAAGCGGTACTAGTGAAGATTGTGAGGACTGGGAATCAGGTGTTACTGACTGGTCTATATAAGGGAGTCATTTTCCCATCAGGGTTGCCGGTGATCAATTGTTCTGGTCTGAATCCTTCATTCCAGTTTCCCTTGTAGCCTGCTGTTTCGTGTCTGCATCTCCTGCTACCAGATAAGATTTTTTCTTTTGTGTTATTGCTATTTTTTTGCATTTTGTCTTGCACTTCTTTGGGGCCTTCTGGGTCCCCTCCGGGGGCTTCTGCCTTCTCAGTTTAGTTCAGCCACTGAGTTTTGTTCTTTTGCTTTTTCCCGTTTTTTCAGTGGCTGCTGTTTTGATTTTGTTACACCAGAGAGCTAATTTAGGTGGTAGAGGTCGTGTGATCTCAGGTGATTTTGAAATTAGTAGAGTTGGTGTTTTTCAGGGTTTTCTGGGATTGCAGTAAGTACCCTTCCTGTCCTTTTCTTTTTAGATAGTTTGGGCCCTAGCGTTTGCTCATGCTATTTTCTTTCTGTGTCAGTATTTCCTCTTGTCTAACCGCCATTACATGTTTGGGGGCTTTCTATTATCTTTGGGGTTCTGCTCCGGGGCAGATAGCTTTCCTATTTCTATCTTTAGGTGTAGTTAGTTTCTCAGGCTGTGACGAGGCGTCTAGGACCAACGTAGGAACGCTCCACGGCTGCCTCTAGTTGTGGTGGTTAGTCAGGGTACTGCAATCCCATAGATTCCAACTGCTCTGGTGTATTGCCTTTTTTTTTACCTGCACTCCTCAGCTACCGAAACATAACAGTATCACCGGCCAATAGAAAATTGTATGGTACTCACAGAAGGGAAAAAATATTGTGATAGAAAAAAAGGTTGTCAGAGTTGTCAGAGATATTTTTCTGTTTGTTGCATTTTTTTTTTTTTTTCCCTCTGTATCTCTGGGTGCTGGGGAGGATCTTTTCTCCCAATGGAGTTTGCACAGTTGTCTGGCCGTGTGGATCAGCTTGCCACTGAGGTTCGGAGTATTGCTATCTATCTTGCTGGGTTGCCTGTTGTGGAACCTAGGATCCCCATGCCAGATTTGTTTTTAGGGGATCGAGCTACGTTTCAGAATTTTAAAAATAATTGTAAATTGTTTTTTGCCTTAAAATCTAAGTCCTCAGGAAACGCAGCGCAGCAGGTTCAAATTATCATCTCTCTCCTGCGCGGCGATCCTCAGGATTGGGCTTTTTCCCTGATACCTGGGGATCCTGTTTTGAGTGATGTTGATGCGTTTTTTCAGGCTTTGGGGTTATTGTACGATGAGCCTAATGTCACTGATCAAGCTGAAAAAGCCTTGTTGGCATTAAATCAGGGGCTTGATGACGCTGAGTTATACTGTCAGAGATTCCGTAGGGGGGCAGTCCTGACCAAATGGAATGACGACGCTTTGGCGGCCCTTTTCCGGAAGGGTCTGTCAGATAATGTAAAGGATGTTATGGTGGGATTCCCTGTCCCCTCTGGTCTCAATGATTCTATGTCATTAGCGATTCAAATTGACAGACGTTTGCGTGAGCGGAGAAGTATGCGTGGAATGGTGTTGCCTTGTGAACCAGCTCCTGAAACCATGCAGTGTGATAGAGTGGTGTCTGGGGCACAGCGTCATGAGTTTCGAAAGCGCAATGGGTTATGTTTCTACTGTGGTGATGCCTCTCATGCTATTTCAGTCTGCCCTAAGCGGGGAAGACGTTTTGCACGCTCAGTTGTCTTGGGTAGTGTTCAGACTAAGTTTTTATTAACTGTCACTCTGATATGCTCTCTGTCCTCATTTTCTGCTCAGGCTTTCGTTGATTCTGGAGCAGCTATTAACCTGATGGATTATGATTTTGCTAAACGTTGTGAGTTCCCCTTGATACCCCTACAGAAGTCTATTCCCCTACTGGGGATCGATTCTACCCTTTGGCTGAGAATAAACCCCAGTTTTCTACTCAGGTGATAATGAGGGTTGAACCTGATCACCAGGAGTGCTGCAAATTTTTGGTTCTATATAATCTGCATGACATTATCGTGCTGGGTTTCCCTTGGTTGCAGTCTCATAATCCTGTTTTGGATTGGAAGTCTGTGTCTGTGGCCAGTTGGGGCTGCCAATGTGTTAATACCAACACTCCTGTTTTTTCTGCCTCCCCCCAGGCTCAGGATGTTCCTGACTTTTTGTTTGATTTTTCTGATGTGTTTAGCGAAAGTAAATCTGCATCCTTGCCTCCCCATAGGAGCTATGACTGCGCTATTGAATTAGTGCCGGGTAGTAAATTCCCTAAAGGTCGCCTTTTTAACTTGTCTGTACCTGAACATGACGCTATGCGGTCTTATATCAAGGAATCTTTGGAGAAGGGTCATATCAGACCATCCTCTTCACCCTTAGGTGCCGTTTTTTCTTTGTGGCCAAAAAAGATGGTTCATTAAGGCCGTGTATTGATTATCGTCTCTTGAACAATATTACTGTGAAATATCAATACCCGTTACCCTTGATTTCTGACCTGTTTTCCAGGGTGAAAAATGCTACTTGGTTTACCAAGCTTGACCTCAGGGGGCAAATAACCTTATTCGCATTAAGCACGGGGATGAATGGAAGACGGCATTCAATACCCCTGAAGGGCATTTTGAGTACCTAGTGATGCCCTTTGGGCTCACTAATGCTCCTTCCGTCTTCCAGTCCTTCATGAATGACATTTTCAGGGATTTTGTGGACAAATTTCTGATTGTTTATTTGGATGATATCTTGATTTTTTCTAATGACTGGGACTCTCATGTGAAACATGTTCGAACTGTGTTCCAGATTTTGAGAGAGAATGCTCTGTATGTGAAGGGATCAAAGTGTCTTTTTGGCGTACAGAGGATCTCATTTCTGGGATTCATTTTGTCCCCATCTGTTATTGAAATGGACCCGGTCAAGGTTCAAGCCATCTGTGATTGGGTCCAACCTACTTCATTAAAGGCTCTTCAGAGATTTTTGGGTTTTGCCAATTTTTATCGTAAATTTATTGGTAATTTCTCGGTTATTGTTAAACCATTAACTGATTTGACCAGAAAGGGTTCTGATGTGGTGAATTGGCCTCCTGAGGCAGTCTCTGCATTTCAGGAACTTAAGCAGAGATTCACTTCTGCTCCTGTTCTACGGCAGCCTGATGTTTCTCTGCCATTTCAGGTGGAGGTTGATGCCTCTGAAATTGGGGCAGGTGCCGTTTTGTCTCAAAAAGATCCAGAGACCTCTAAAAGTAACCCTTGTGCCTTTTTCTCTCGAAAATTTTCTCCTACTGAACGTAATTATGACGTGGGTAATCGGGAGTTATTGGCCATGAAGTGGGCTTTTGAAGAGTGGAGACATTGGCTGGAGGGAGCCAAACATCAGGTGGTGGTCCTTACGGACCATAAGAATCTGGTCTATCTGGAATCTGCCAAGCGACTCAATCCTAGACAGGCCAGGTGGGCCTTGTTTTTCACACGTTTTAATTTTGTGGTTTCCTTTCTTCCTGGCACTAAGAATGTTAAGGCGGATGCCCTCTCGAGGAGTTTCCTTGCGGACTCTCCTGAGTTATCTGATCCTTCTGTTATTTTGAAAGAGGGTGTAGTTCTTTCCGCCATCTCGCCCAATTTGAGACTTGCTCTGGAGGGGTGTCAGGAGGATAGGCCCGAGCGCTGCCCTGTTGGAAAATTGTTTGTCCCGGACCAATGGAAAAAGAGTGTGATGTCTGAGATTCATTGTTCCGCATTGGCTGGGCATCCCGGAATTTTTGGTACCAGAGACTTGGTTAGTCGGTCCTTTTGGTGGCCTACCTTGTCTCGTGATGTCAGGGAATTTGTGCAGTCCTGCGGGACTTGCTCTCGCTCCAAGCCTTGCTCTCGCTCTAGTGGTTTGTTGATGCCATTGCCTGTGCCCAAGAGACCATGGACCCATATCTCTATGGATTTCATTTCCGATCTTCCTGTTTCTCAGAGAATGACCACCATCTGGGTAATTTGTGATAGGTTTTCCAAAATGATACATCTTGTGCCATTACCTAAGTTGCCTTCCTCCTCTGAATTGGTGCCGTTGTTCCTTCAGCACGTGGTTCGTTTACACGGCATTCCTGAGAACATTGTGTCTGACAGAGGAGTCCAGTTTGTTTCCAAATTTTGGAGGACTTTTTGTTCTAAACTGGGTGTTCAATTGTCTTTCTCCTCGGCATTTCATCCTCAGACCAATGGTCAAACTGAGAGAACAAACCAGACATTGGAGACTTATCTTAGATGCTTTGTGTCTGCTGATCAGGATGACTGGGTCTCTTTTTTGCCTTTGGCTGAGTTTGCTCTTAATAATAGGGCTAGCTCTGCCACTTTGATGTCTCCGTTTTTCTGTAATTCTGGGTTTCACCCTCGATTTTCTTCAGGACAGACGGAGGCTTCTGTCTGTCCAGGTGTTGACTCTGTTGTGGAGCGTATGCAACAGATTTGGGACCAGGTAGTGGAGAGGTTGTCCCTCTCTCAGGAGAAGACCCAGCGGTTTGCTAACCGGCATAGGACTGATGGTCCTCGGTTTAAAGTGGGGGACTTGGTCTGGTTGTCCTCAAAGAATATTCCTATGAGAGTAGCATCTCCTAAATTTAAGCCTAGGTTCATTGGACCTTATAAGATCATGGAGATTATTAATCCTGTTTCTTTTCGTTTGCTTCTTCCAGGGACATTTAAGATCCATAACGTGTTCCACAAGTCCTTGTTGAAGAGGTTTGTTGAGCCAGTGGTTCCTGCTGCTGTGCCTCCTGACCCTGTTTTGGTTGAGGGCAATCTGGAGTATGTGGTTGAGAAAATATTGGATTCTCGTTTTTCTAGACGGAAACTCCAGTATTTGGTTAAATGGAGAGGTTATGGTCAGGAAGACAATTCTTGGGTGTTTGCTTCGGACATCCATGCTAGGAGACTTATCCGTGCGTATCATAGAACTCATCCTGACCGACCTGGTTGCTCAAATGAGGGTTCGGTGACCCCTCCTCAAGGGGGGGTACTGTTGTGAATGGGTTTGAGATGAGTTCTGAGCAGAGGCTCCCTCTGGTGGTTACAAGCGGTACTAGTGAAGATTGTGAGGACTGGGAATTAGGTGTTACTGACTGGTCTTATATAAGGGAGTCATTTTCCCATCAGGGTTGCCGGTGATCAATTGTTCTGGTCTGAATCCTTCATTCCAGTTTCCCTTGTAGCCTGCTGTTTCGTGTCTGCATCTCCTGCTACCAGATAAGATTTTTTCTTCTTTTGTGTTATTGCTATTTTTTTGCATTTTGTCTTGCACTTCTTTGGGGGCCTTCTGGGTCCCCTCCGGGGGCTTCTGCCTTCTCAGTTTAGTTCAGCCACTGAGTTTTGTTCTTTTGCTTTTTCCAGATTTTTCAGTGGCTGCTGTTTTGATTTTGTTACACCAGAGAGCTAATTTAGGTGGTAGAGGTCGTGTGATCTCAGGTGATTTTGAAATTAGTAGAGTTGGTGTTTTTCAGGGTTTTCTGGGATTGCAGTAAGTACCCTTCCTGTCCTTTTCTTTTTAGATAGTTTGGGCCCCAGCGTTTGCTCATGCTATTTTCTTTCTGTGTCAGTATTTCCTCTTGTCTAACCGCCATTACATGTTTGGGGGCTTTCTATTATCTTTGGGGTTCTGCTCCGGGGCAGATAGCTTTCCTATTTCTATCTTTAGGTGTAGTTAGTTTCTCAGGCTGTGACGAGGCGTCTAGGACCAACGTAGGAACGCTCCACGGCTGCCTCTAGTTGTGGTGGTTAGTCAGGGTACTGCAATCCCATAGATTCCAACTGCTCTGGTGTATTGCCTTTTTTTTACCTGCACTCCTCAGCTACCGAAACATAACAGAATGGCAGTAAAATAAAATCTTGTCAAAAACTGTGTGTTTATTTCATTAAAATGATTTTTAATTAAAGTGTGTGTGTTTTATTTTTATTTCATACAATAGGATTAATAATTGATAGTTGTCTAATTGACAGCTCTCAATTATTAACCTGGCTTAAAGTCACCTTTCAATAGCAAGGTGGCTTTAACCCCTTATTAACCCATTCGCCACCGCTACAGGGCAATGGGAATAGACGGGCAAAGTGCCAGAAAGGGCGAATCTAATTATAGATTTGCCTTTTCTGGTGTGTCTGGGGGCAGATGTTAGTAGCCAGGGGGAGGGCAAAAATAATGGTCCCTCTCTGGGCTATTATTATCTGCCCCACCCGCTGGCTTTGTCTGTCTGGTTGAGAAAATAGGGCGGGAGCCCACTCATTTTTTTTCAACAATTTTACACCTCATATATATACATGTCATTGAATTTGTGACACATATATATATATATATATATATATATATATATATATACAGTCAGGGCCAGAAATATTTGGACAGTGACACAATTTTCACGAGTTGGGCTCTGCATGCCACCACATTGGATTGGAAATGAAACCTCTACAACAGAATTCAAGTGCAGATTGTAACGTTTAATTTGAAGGGTTGAACAAAAATATGTGTTAGAAAATGTAGGAATTGTACACATTTCTTTACAAACACTCCACATTTTAGGAGGTCAAAAGTAATTGGACAAATAAACATAACCCAAACAAAATATTTTTATTTTCAATATTTTGTGGCGAATCCTTTGGAGGCAATCACTGCCTTAAGTCTGGAACCCATGGACATCACCAAACGCTGGGTTTCCTCCTTCTTAATGCTTTGCCAGGCCTTTACAGCCGCAGCCTTCAGGTCTTGCTTGTTTGTGGGTCTTTCCCTCTTAAGTCTGGATTTGAGCAAGTGAAATGCATGCTCAATTGGGTTAAGATCTGGTGATTGACTTGGCCATTGAAGAGTGTTCCACTTTTTTGCACTCATGAACTCCTGTGTAGCTTTGGCTGTATGCTTGGGGTCATTATCCATCTGTACTATGAAGCGCCGTCCAATCAAGTTTGCAGCATTTGGCTGAATCTGGGCTGAAAGTATATCCCGGTACACTTCAGAATTCATCCGGCTACTCTTGTCTGCTGTTATGTCATCAATAAACACAAGTGACCCAGTGCCATTGAAAGCCATGCATGCCCATGCCATCACGTTGCCTCCACCATGTTTTACAGAGGATGTGGTGTGCCTTGGATCATGTGCCGTTCCCTTTCTTCTCCAAACTTTTGGCTTCCCATCATTCTGGTACAGGTTGATCTTTGTCTCATCTGTCCATAGAATACTTTTCCAGAACTGAGCTGGCTTCTGGAGGTGTTTTTCAGCAAATTTAACTCTGCCCTGTCTATTTTTGGAATTGATGAATGGTTTGCATCTAGATGTGAACCCTTTGTATTTACTTTCATGGAGTCTTCTCTTTACTGTTGACTTAGAGACAGATACACCTACTTCACTGAGAGTGTTCTGGACTTCAGTTGATGTTGTGAACGGGTTCTTCTTCACCAAAGAAAGTATGCGGCGATCATCCACCACTGTTGTCTTCCATGGGCTCCTAGGTCTTTTTGGATTGATGAGTTCACCAGTGCTTTCTTTCTTTCTCAGGATGTACCAAATTGTAGATTTTGCCACTTCTAATGTTGTAGCAATTTCTTGGATGGTTTTTTTTCTGTTCTTGCAGCTTAAGGATGGCTTGTTTCACCTGCATGGAGAGCTCCTGTGACCGCATGCTTCCTTCACAGCAAAACTTTCCAAATGCAAACACCACACCTCAAATCAACTCCGGCCCTTTCATCTGCTTAATTGAGAATGACATAACAAAGGGATTTCCCACACCTGTCCATGAAATAGCCTTGGAGTCATTTGTCCAATTACTTTTGGTCCCTTTAAAAACAGGGTGGCACATGTTAAGGAGCTGAAACTCCTAAACCCTTCATCCAATTTTAATGTGGATACCCTCAAATGAAAGCTGAAAGTCTGAACTTCAACTGCATCTGATTTGTTTTGTTTCAAATTCATTGTGGTAATGTCTAGAATCAAAATTAGATAAATGTTGTCTCTGTCCAAATATTTATGGACCTAACTGTATATATATAGTACATACACTTCTACATAGTATAATAGCCGCTAATTCAATTGCCGGCTTTTGTGAAATTACAGACCCGACATGAAATGACACAAGGTTTACATAGAGTTAACCATGTCATTTCATGTAGTTTGATATATGGTTTTCACTAACAATTACATGAGTGTATGTGTACAAATTTTCACACATGTAGGGGTTAATTAAAGGTGTAAATTCGTAGCAAAAAAAAAAATTGTTTTTTTACAACGAATTTACACCTTTAATTAACCCTACATGTGTGAAATTTTGCACACATACAATCATGTAATTGTTAGTGAAAACCATATATCAAATTACATGAAATGACATGGTTAACTCTATGTAAACCATGTGTCATTTCATGTCGGGTGGTTCTGTAATTTCACAAAAGCCAGCATTGCCCGGCAATTGAATCAGAGGCTATTTTACTATGTAGAAGTGTATGAACTATAAATATATGTATATATATATGTCACAATGACATGTATATATATATATATATATATATATGTATTCTATGTGTGTATATCTAGTGTTTACAAGGAAAGAAAGGGTTTTTTTTTAATTACGATATTTCTGTCCCATTGACTTGCATTGGGTTCCCGGTATCGGAATCGGCGATACTCAACACTTTTTGAGTATCGGGCCGATCCAATCGATCCGATATTTCTGGATATCGGGCAGTATCGCTCAACACTAGTCATCTCCAATACTTCGCTGCTCCCCCTCAATGACTTGTTACAGGGAAGAGCCACTTCTCCGAAGGCAAATTTTGAATATAGCCAGTTACAACACTTCTATTCAACTGTGAAGAAGCGCACACATCTTCATAGAGATCTCACAAACTTTGAAAAATTGAGCCTATCATTGTCACCCCCTACACACTTCATCTCCCTACTGTATAATCTCCTCATTGCCCAGGTAACTGACAATAGGCCAGGATTCTGCGGTGCATGGGAAAGGGAACTGGGGAAGTCCTTCTCTGACTCACAATGGGATAAATGTTTCTTCCTAACACATAAAACCTCAATTGGGTCCAAAGCTCAGGAAACCTCCTTCAAAATTATCTCTAGATGGTACCGGGTACCAGCAGTCATTCATAGATGGTATCCAGTAGTCTCAGATAGATGTTGGAGATGTGGGGAGGGGGAAGGGACAATGTCACACATATGGTGGGCATGCCCTATAATAAATGCATTTTGAGCAAAGGTGGTTCCCATAATTGAGAAAATAACTGGTTTGACTATCCCTAATACGCCAGAAGCCCTCCTTTTATCAATGTTACCAATAAGTTAACGTAGTTATAAAAGGTCATCAATAGGCTACCTAATACAGGCGGCTAAGAATGTCATTCCACGACACTGGAAAAGCAGAGACCCACCCACTGTGGAGGAATGGTTTGCGCAGATCTACCTCCTTGAATAGGATGGAGCATCTGATTGCCATCTCACCGGCTGATGTTGATAGATACTGTGTGATTTGGAGGAATTAGATTGATTTGCAAAACTCTGACGCCTACCATTTAGCCCCCAACTAAAGTTATCCGTGATGTCGGCACAACAATGATCATAATCGCACTCTATTGATTGGTGGTCTGCCGTGGTCCGCTCCCTCTCTCTCTATCTTTCATATGGAAAAATACATGCTTGATCTGGATATTGATGAAAAACCCTCCCTGTACCCCCCAATGTACTGTCGTTATGCATAGATTTATAGTTATACTACCCCTTTTACTATGTATATTGTATTTTCTTGTTCTTTTTCACCACAAAAATAAAAAAAAATGGAATTTGAAAAAAAAAATTATAATTATATAATTGCAGACACTGAAGCTTTGGAGCAGACCTCTGATTCCCAGGCTATAGTATGAGTAAAAACAGCTCTTCAGAGTCAACCATCTGTGTTACCCCAAGCCATAGTGTATGTAGTTTCTTACGGTTAAAAGGGGGGGCGGAAAGACCCAACCCACCTGTAATTCACGATGCCAACGTCACGTAAAACACAGCAAGGGGACTCCAAAAAGAGTCTCCATTTTTTCCTAAAATTTGGGGCACAGACACCACTTAAGTGGCCTCAATTGCCCCAGAGTTGCTTAAAACGGTTGGTGAGTTGATTTTAACAAATCCTGAAGCTTTTACTCTCCCCAGGATGACACAGGGGTAGAAAAGTCCTTGCGGATTCATGATTTGTCCATCTTTATGAACGTAAGTCTGTCTACATTGTCTGTGGACAGCCACGTGCGCTTATCTGTCAGCACACCACCAGCAGCGCTGAACACACGTTCAGAGAGAATACTGGCTGCAGGGCATGACAAGATCTCCAAGGCGTGAATGGCGAGCTTCGGCCATTTATCCAGATTGGAAGCCCAAAAAGAGCAAGGGTCCAGTGACACAGTCATGGCTTCGATGTTCAGTTGGAGATACTCCTGTACCATCCTTTCTAGGCGTTGACTATGTGTCTGACTTCTTGTCTCCTGTGGCCTTGCAAAGGATGGGCTAAAAAAATGGTGAAAGGATTCCGCAAAATTGCTGTTAACACCAGCAGATACTGTGTTTCTGTTACGGTTTGAGTGCTGAAGACTCGACAGTCCACGGTTGGCAAGTTAGAACTGTGAGATTCACTACATGCACCACTGGTGTTTTGTGGAAAAGCACATGTAAGATTATGCAAGTCTCTGCTGACACTCCTGCATGCGTGATTCCCTTTCTATGGCAGGAATAATTTCGGCAAATTTACTTTTGTACCGGGGATCTAAGAGTGTGGCTACCCAGTAGTCAGGATTATTTCGAATTCTGACAATTCGAGGGTCATGTTGCAGGTAGTGCAGCAAGAAGGCACTCATGTGTCTTGCGCATCCAGGAGCACCAACACCCTGTTGTGTTGGTGGCGAGGTAAGAATCATGCTTCCTTCCTCTGCCCTCTCCACCCAACCTCGCACAAGAGAAATGTGATCAAGGTCTCCCTCATCTGATGAGTCTTCCATGCCCATCGCCAGTTCGTCCTCCACTTCTTCCTGGGCTCCTGCACCTTCCTCACTAGTGTGGCTGCTACCATGCGCTATGGTAAATCCCTCTCCCCCACCCTCCCATGCCTGCCGCTTTGGTGCTGCCGACCGTCTGGACCGTGCAGATGTTAGCCCTTCCGCATACAACTCCTCCTCCTCGACTTCCTCCACCTCCTCTTGTTCCACCACCTGACTCCGAATTCTGTTTAACATGTGCTCCAGCATGTAAATCACCGGAATAGTCATGCTGATAATGGCATCGTCAGCACTAAACAACATCGTCGCCATTTCAAAACTGTGCAGAAGGGTGCATAGGTCCCTGATCTGAGACCACTCCTCCAGCGTAATTTGCCCCACCTCTGGATCTCGTTGGCCCAGGCTATAAGTAAGAACATATTGCACCAGGGGTTGTCTGTGCTGCCAGTCGCTGCAACATGTGCAGAGTTGAATTCCACCCGTTGGCACATCGCATTTTAGCCTGTGAACTGGCAGACCCAACGACTTCTGTAGAGATGTAAGTCGCTGAGCTGCGGGATGCGAATGGCGGAAGTGAGCACACAGCGACCGTGCCTCTGCAGAAGGCCATGTAGTCCAGGATAGTGGGCTAAAAATTGCTGGACAACCAGGTTTAACACGTGAGCCATACAAGGCACTGTGTGACATTGCCCCGGCGAAGGGCCGCACCCAGGTTTGCTGCATTGTTGCACACGGCCTTCCCTGGTTGCAGGTCCAGTGGAGACAACCATTCATGAAACTGGTTCTCCAGAGCAGATCACAACTCCTCAGCTGTGTGACTCACATTTCCCAGACATTTCAACGTAAAAACCGCCTGATGACGTTGAGCCCTGCTGCCAGCATAGCAAGGGGGTGTGCAGGGTCCCTTCTGCGCAGTTAGAAAGCCGGTGGCATGACCTGACAGGCTTTGGGTACAGTTGGAGGACCGAGAGGAGGTTGAGGAGGCAGAAGCAGTGGAGGAACTTCGAGATAAAGAGGATTGACACACAACTCGTGGGGACAGCAAGACTTGGACAGCAGCCTCTTGTCCTGCTGTCACCATAGTTACCCAGTGCCCAGTCAGAGACATGTAACGCCCCTGTCCATGCCTACTCGTCCAAGTGTCTGTGGTTAAAGGCACCCTGTCACACACTGAGTTTCTCAAAGAAGCGGTAATGTTGTGTGCGACATGCTGGTGGAGCGCAGGCACACCTTTCTTTGAGAAGTAGTGGTGACTGGGCATCAGGTCCTGGGGCAGTGCGACGGACATAAAGTCTCGAAAATCCTTTGTGTCCACCAGGCGGAAAGGCAGCATTTCTGTAGCCAAGAGCTTGCAGATGGTGAAATTCAACCTCTTAGCTTTCTCATGGCTAGGAGGAAATGGTCTTTTACTTGTCACAATCTGAGGGACTGAGGGCTGGCTCAAGTTGTCGCTCAAATCAGGTATTTGAGTCTCATCATCGTCTTCCTCATTGTCTCCACCAACAGGAGTTACAGTTTGGGAACGGGGGTCTACATTATGCTCAGAACCTTCTTATCTGGTCCTGGATCCGACTCATAAACATTCTGGGCATCAGTGCAGATCATTTCCTCGTCTGGATTCACAGAAGCTGTGGAGACGACCTCTGATTCCCAGGCTATAGTATGAGTAAACTGCTGTGCAGACTCAACCATCTGTTCTACCCCATACTCAGAGGGCAGCTGGAGACTTGGGAGCTGTGAGGAAGCAAGTGCAATTGGGGTGACACCTCTGAGAACTGGAGTTTTTGTGATGTTGAAGTTGAGGTGGAGGAGAGCCGACTTAAAGGAGCACTTGATTTCTGTTGAAGTACCTGCTGTTTTTGTGCCTCATGTGGAATTTGTAGCAATGGGCATGGCCGTAAGAAAGGGATTGTACCACATTGTTCACTAAAAGAAGTAGACATCTTAGTTTGGCTGGAAGATGGTTATTCTTCTGCAGATATTGCTGTTGCTTTAACACCTACCCCACGGACACAATCTTTTTTTCACTTCCCAACAGCCTATTCCCCTTTCCACCAGCAGCAGGCCTTTTGCCATTCATTTTGGTGGTTAGGTTACCTAATTGACAACTCTGGAGTTGATTGCACAAAAAACGATCGATGGAAACCGAGCAGAGCTGAGTGGCCAATTTGTGGTAGTAGCCCAAAATGATTGGCTGGGTTAGAAGCAGTAAAACAATTTTATTAGATACACAGGTGGTGGAGCTTAGTATAGATGGCCTAATAGAATGAGTACCACACACTGCTACTATATCTAAAATTATTGTCCAGGCAAGATGCAGCTAAAAATTATTAGTAATTTCAACGCTGGTGGAGCTTAGTATAGATGGCCTAATAGAATGAGTACCACACACTGCTACTATGCCCAAAATTATTAGTCCAGGCAAGATGCAGCTAAAAATTATTAGTAATTTCAACGCTGGTGGAGCTTAGTATAGATGGCCTTAAAGAATGAGTACCACACACTGCAACTATGCCCAAAATTATTTTACAGGCAAGATACAGCTAAAAATTGTACTTATTTCAACGCTGGTGGAGCTTTGTATAGATGGCCTAATAGAATGATACCACACACTGCTACTATGCCCAAAATTATTTACAGGCAAGATACAGCTAAAAATTCGTAGTTATTTCAACGCTGGTGGAGCTTTGTATAGATGACCTAATAGAATGAGTACCACACACTGCTACTATGCCCACAATTATTTTACAGGCAAGATGCAGCTAAAAATTCGTAGTTATTTCAACGCTGGTGGATCTTTGTATAGATGACCTAATAGAATAAGTACCACACACTGCTACTATGCCCACAATTATTTTACAGGCAAGATGCAGCTAAAAGTTCGTAGTTATTTGAACGCTGGTGGAGCTTTGTATAGATGGCCTAATAGAATGAGTACTGCTATACCCAAATTATTTCACAGGCAAGATGCAGCTAAAAATTCGTAGTTATTTCAACGCTGGTGGAGCTTAGTATAGATGGCCTAATAGAATGAGTACCACACACTGCTACTATGCCCCAATTATTTTACAGGCAAGATGCAGCTAAAAATTCGTAGCTATTTGAACGCTGGTGGAGCTTTGTATAGATGGCCTAATAGAATGAGTACCACACACTGCTACTATGCCCCAAATTATTTTACAGGCAAGATGCAGCTAAAAATTCGTAGTTATTTCAACGCTGGTGTAGCTTTGTATAGATGGCCCAATAGAATGAGTACCACACACTGCTGCTATGCCCACAATTCTTTTACAGGCAAGATGCAGTTAAAAATTCGTAGTAATTTCAACGCTGGTGGAGCTTAGTATAGATGGCCTAATGGCCTAATAGAATGAGTACCACACACTGCTACTATGCCCAAAATTATTTTACAGGCAAGATGCAGCTAAAAATTGGTAGTTATTTGAACTCTGGTGGAGCTTTGTATAGATGGCCTAATAGAATGAGTACCACACACTGCTACTATGCCCAAAATTATTTTACAGGCAAGAGGCAGCAAAAATTCGTAGTTATTTCAACGATGGTGGAGCTTTGTATAGATGGCCTAATAGAATGAGTACCACACACTGCTACTATGTCTGCAATTATTTTACAGGCAAGATGCAGCGAAAAATTCGTAGTTATTTCAACGCTGGTCGATCTTTGTATAGATGGCCTAATAGAATGAGCATCACACACTGCTACTGTGCCCCAAATTATTTTACAGGCAAAATGTAGCTAAAAATTCGTAGCTATTTGAACGCTGGTGGAGCTTTGTATAGATGGCCTAATAGAATGAGTACCACACACTACTACTATGCCCAAAATTATTTTACAGGCAAGATGCAGCTAAAAATTGGTAGTTATTTGAACTCTGGTGAGCTTTGTATAGATGGCCTAATAGAATGAGTACCACACACTGCGACTATGCCCAAAATTATTTTACAGGCAAAGCAGCTAAAAATTCGTAGTTATTTCAACGCTGGTGGAGCTTTGTATAGATGGCCTAATAGAATGAGTACCACACACTGCTACTATGTCTGCAATTATTTTACAGGCAAGATGCAGCGAAAAATTCGTAGTTATTTCAACGCTGGTCGATCTTTGTATAGATGGCCTAATAGAATGAGCATCACACACTGCTACTGTGCCCCAAATTATTTTACAGGCAAATGTAGCTAAAAATTTGTAGTTATTTCAACGCTGGTGGAGCTTTGTATAGATGGCCTAATAGAATGAGTACCACACACTGCTACTATGCCCAAAGTTATTTTACAGGCAAGATGCAGCTAAAAATTCGTAGTTATTTGAACGCTGGTGGAGCTTTGTATAGATGGCCTAATAGAATGAGTACCACACACTGCTACTATGCCCACAATTATTTTACAGGCAAGATGCAGATAAAAATTCGTAGTTATTTGAACGCTGGTGGAGCTGGGAAAAAGTGATAGGAACTGATGTAACCTAGCCCTCAAAAGGGCTGCAATTACAAATAGTCACTACTCCCAACCTATCTGTCTATTTATTAAGAGCACAGACCTGCCTGCTAAAAGTGCTAGAAACTGCTGTAACCTAGCCCTCAAAACGACTGCAATTACAAACTAGTCCCATTCCCTACTCCCTAAACCTTTCTGTCAATTAAAGAGAAATTTCGCTTCCAATTTGCTGGTGCACAATATAGCGCTCACAGCAGCAGCAGTGCCGTCTAACACTCAGCTGCAGCAGTGAGAAAATGGTGGCGACGGGGAAAATGGCTGGGTCTTATAGGGCAAGGACATGTGACATACACAGCCAATGACACATGCCCTTGCTTGTGTGAAAAAAAAAGCACTTCACTCCGTGTCTGCGCTGCTGATAGGCTGACAGACTGCACCTCCCACTGGAAATGCGGGAAAGAGAAAAAAAAATGGAGATCTTCATTATTTCTGCATAGATCATCCCATGCCCCCTCCCCCCGCCCCGCTGTACACTCAAACTGTGTATTAACATTGATTATCAGCGTTACTGTGAAAAAATCCAGTTACGATTTTGGTTCACGAACAGTTATCGAACATAACCTCGAACAGCCGGATTTTTTCCAAATCGTTTGGGTTCGTCGAATGGCTCGAACACCGCCCAAAACAGCTCGAATTTGAGATTGGCGAACAGTTCGATTCGAACACCGCTCATCTCTAGTTAAAAGTTGACCAGCGATTTCTCATTTTTACATCATTTTTTTAGGGACCACATCACATTTGAAGTCACTTTGAGGGGTCTATATGATAGAAAATACCCAAAAGTGACACCATTCTAAAAACTGCACCCCTCAAGGTGCTCAAAACCACATTCAAAAAGTTTATTAACCCTTTACTTGCGTCACAGGAACTGAAGCAATGTGGAAGAAAAAAATTAACATTTCACTTTTTTTGAAAAAAATTTACTTCAGAACCAATTTTTTTATTTTCACAAGTGTTAAAAGAGAAAATGAACCACAAAATTTGTTGTCCAATTTCTCCTAAATATGCCGATACCCCATATGTGGGGGTAAAACACTTTTTGGGTGCATGGCAGAGGTCGCAAGAGAAGGAGCGCCGTTTGACTTTTTCAACACAGAATTGGCTGGATGCTATGTCTCGTTTGGAGAGCCCCTGATGTGCCTAAACAGTGGAAATCCCCAACAAGTGACCCCATTTTGGAAACTAGACCCCCTAAGGAACTTATCTAGATGTGTGGTGAGCACTTTGAACCTCCAAGTGCTTAACAGAAGTTTATATAACGTAGAGCCGTGAAAATAAAAAAATAATTTTTTTCCTCAAAAATGATTTTTTAGCCAGCTATTTTTTATTTTCCCAAAGGTAACAGGAGAAATTAGAACCCCAAAATTGGTGTGCAATTTGTCCTGAGTACGCTGATACTCCATATGTTGGGGTAAACCACTGTTTGGTTGCATAGCAGGGCTCGGAAGGGAGGGAGCACCATTTGACTTTTTGAATGCCATGTTGTGTTTGGAGACCCCCTGATGTGCCTAAATAGTGGAAACCCCTCAATTCTAGCTCCAACCCTAAACCCAACACACCCATAACCCTAATCCCAACCCTAACCCTAATCCCAATCCTAACCCTAATCCTAACCCTAATCCCAACCCTAATTCCAACCCTAATTGTAACCCTAACCCTAATTGTAACACTAGCTATTGTGAATTCGCTGTATTCTGAGTTGGGGCTCCCTCTGGTGGCTGTTGATATTAATGAAGCTGTCTTAACTGACAGAGACCATTCAGCTAAGGATTCAGCTGCTGACGATTGGCAATCTGGGAGTGATGACTGGGGAGATTTAAGGGAGTAACTTTCCCATGATCCTCTCCGGTGATTAGTTGTCTCTTCCTGGTCCAGTTTGGAAGTCAGCATGCTGCGGTCTCCTGCAACTTTCAGATAAGCTATTTCTTGCTTGTTTCTGTGGTTTTGCTTTCTTTTGTTTTTCT
Organism: Oophaga sylvatica; assembly: GCA_033576555.1. Classification (NCBI taxonomy): domain Eukaryota; kingdom Metazoa; phylum Chordata; class Amphibia; order Anura; family Dendrobatidae; genus Oophaga; species Oophaga sylvatica. Next base: position 165,290,050 of record JARQOD010000001.1, on the reverse strand, counting down.
GCCTTCTGAGTGAGGTCAGCTGGGTCCCCCTGCTGGGGCCTGCGCTGGTCTCTGTTTCTCAGTTATCGGTTCATTTGTTCAGTCCCTGTTCTTTCAGTGGCTGCTGGGTCGCTACCTGTTCACACCAGAGTTCTGATATAGCGGGGAGAGATCGTGTGGTCTCAGTATTTTTTGGAATCAGAAGTGTTGGAATTTTTCCTATGGTTTTGCTGGATTGCAGAAAGTATTCTTTTCTGTCCTGTCCTATCTAGACAGTTTGCTTACTCTATTTTGTGCCTGTGTTTGTATTTCATCTTGTCTCACCGCCAATATACCGTATATACTCGTGTATAAGCCGAGATTTTCAGCACCTTTTTTTGTGCTGAAAATGCCCCCTCGGCTTATACACAATTCATAGGGCAGAAACCAGTGGGGGAGGGGATGCAGCGGCAGGAGCCGGTGGCTGGGACATCATACTCACCCTCCCCATGCCATCGCTGAACGTCCCTGCAATCCTGCGTTCTCCCCGGCTTCCTGCAGCTCTCCAGCGCTGAGCGGTGACGTAATACCGCTCATTAAGGTCATGTAATATGGATGCGACGCCGCTCCCATGGGCGTGGCCTCTATATTCATGGCCTTAATGATCGGTATTACGTCACCGCTCAGCGCTGGAGAGCTGCAGGAAGCCGGGGAGAATGCAGGATTGCTGGCCGGGACGTTCAGCGATGGCACGGGGAGGGTGAGTATGATGGAGGATGGGGGGAGCATGGAGGAGGACAAGGAGCACGGAGCAGGACGGGGGGGGACGGAGAGCACGGAGCAGAACGGGGGAGGACGGAGAGCACGGAGCAGAACGGGGAGGACAGAGAGCACGGAGCAAGGGGGGAGGACGAGAGCACGGAGCAGGATGGGGAGGATGGAGAGCATGGAGCAGAACGGGGGGAGGACGGAGAGCACGGAGCAGGACGAGGGGAGGACGGAGAGCACGGAGCAGGACGGGGGTGGGCACAGAGGAGAATGGGGGAGTGCAGAGCTGGATGGGGGAGCACGGAGCAGGACGGGGGAGGATGGAAAGCACGGAGCAGGACAGGATAATGGAGCAGGAGGAGGGGAGCACAGCGGAGAATGGGGGCGCACAGAGCTGGATGGGGGAGCACAGAGCAGGACGGCAACTTATACACCCGGCTTATAAGCGAGTCAATAAGTTTTCCACGGTTTTTGTGGCAAAATAGGGGGGTCGGCTTATACACGGGTCGGCTTATACACGAGTATATACGGTAAGTGTGGGGGCTACCTATTCCTTTGGGGTGCTACTACGGGGCAGTTAGCTTTCCCCTTTCTACCTTAATAATACTAACAATTTTTATTTCTATAGCACCAACATATTCCGCAGCACTTTACATTACCTTTAGGCTTAGCTAACTCTCCGGCTATGTCGAGGCGTCTAGGTCATCGTAGGTACGTCCCACGGCTGCTTCTAGTTGTGCGGTTAGTTTAGGGGTCTGCAATCCATTAGTTACCAACCACTCTGGGTGACTGGCTGCCTTGGCTAATTTTGTTACAGTCCTCCTTGGCTACATATCATAACACATAACCCTAATTGTAACCCTAATCCCAATCCTAACCCTAATCTTAACCCTAATTCCAACCCTAATTCCAACCCTAATTGTAATCCTAACCCTAATCCTAACTCTAACCCTAATGGAAAAATGAAAATAAATATATTTTCTTTATTTTATTATATGTGCCTAACTAAGGGGATGATAAATGGGGGTTTTATTTACTATTTTTTTTTATTTTGATCACTGTGATAGCGTTTATAGCAGTGATCAAAATGTCCTGCACTGAATGAATGAATCTGCCGGCCGGCAGATTCGGCGGGCGCACTGCGCATGCGCCCGCCATTTTCTTTGCAGGCAGAAGACCGGGAGCTGCAGGAGCCATAGGAGGACGGGGGATACCGAGAGGTGCCGGGAGGGATCGGGGGTCCCGGGGACCCTATTTCTCTCCCCTCTGATGTGCGATCACATCAGAGGGGAGAGAAATTAATTGCAGAATCGCTGTGTTTTTGTTTGTTTTTTGCGGTCGCTGTTATATGGTTAATAATGGCGATCGCAAAAGCAGGGGACCCGAATTATTTTCTCTGGGGTCTTGGCTACCCCTGGTAGCCGAGACCTCGGAGAAAATCCGACTCGGCGGGTGAACTGTGCATTGCGCGTGCGCCCGCCATTTTCTTTGCACTGAGAAGACGCGTGCAGCTCCGGGAGCCACAGGAGGACTGGGGGGACACCGGTAGGCACTGGGGACAGGTGGGGGGTCCTAGGGACCCTAATTCTCTCCACTCTGATGTGCGATCACATCACAGGAGAAAGAAATGAAATGGAGAATCGCTGCTTTTTTTTTGCGGTCGCCGTTATATGGTTATATAACGGCGATCGCAAAAGCGGGGTCGGTAAAAACCAACCAGAATCACGTTTTCTGGGGTCTCGGTTACCCCAGGTAGCCAAGAGCCCGGAGAAAATCCGACTCAAGGGGGCGCTATATACTTTCTCCACAGCGCCGTGAATTAACGGCGCTGTGATTTAAGTACCCTTAACTACCGCCGTTAAAAGGCGTATCGGCGGTCGTTAAGGGGTTAAAGTACAAGCATCCGTCCAATGTGAGGGGCTGAGGAAGATCTTACGATTCCTCTCCTACTACATAACTTACATAAAGAACTTTTCCCAGATTGCCATTCCATATTGCCACCTCTTGGGGGGAACAAGAAATCCAGCCACATCATTGGAGAAAAAAAAGAACATGGGCAGGATTTAGCCTAAAAGAAGAAACACAGTTTCTGCTCACCAACCAATTAGCTTGATGTCAGATCACCAGGAGATATTGGAAGAATTAGTGGATTACCTTGAAAAACCACCCATTATTCGGATATCCTGACTTCAAACAACCATTTGTCCTGCATTGTGACACTTCTCAAGTGGGACTTGGAGCTGCCCTGTATCAGCATCAAGATGGTAAATTGAGAGTCATCTGCTACGGTTCCAGAATGCTGACAGGCGCCGAGAAGAATTACCATCTGCATTCTGGAAAACTAGAGTTCCTTGCATTGAAATGGGCTATCTGTGAATGATTTAGAGGTTATCTCTATTACAGCAAAGAGTTTGAGGTATACACTGACTACAACCCTCTGACATACATCCTCACTACAGCAAAACTGAATGCTACAAGTCATAGATGGGTGACTGAGCTTGCTGACTTCAACTTCAGTATCAAGTACAGGCCAGGAAAATGCAATGCGGATACAGAAGGATTGTTGAGAATACCATTAGAGCCTGAGGAGTTCATGCAAGCGTGCGCTGATGAAGTCAGTCTAGAAGCTATTGTGAGCACCACCCAAGCTATGCAAGTCCAAGCATGAGGAATGCACACTACTGTGGTGTCCATTGACTGTGGCAACTACTATGAATGCACAGGAACAAGATCACCCCATGTCCATTCAACAGTTATCAACAGAAACGATTCATAAAGCAAATGGAAAGATCAAATAACTGGCAGAATTCTCCTTACTGGAACTAAATAGGTTCATGAGGAGGTGAGAAAGCGTTACGGAGTCACCGACATTAGTTGTCTTATTTAAAGAAAGGGTGAAACTCTGCCTCAGTGCAGACGGTACTAACAACTGTTAATGCTATCTGGACTATATCATCGGTTGGTCTTCAAAGAACTCCACGAAGACATGAGACATATAAGAGTAGAAAGGACAACAAACCTGGTTCGTAAATGTTTCTTCTGGCCGTACATGCAAAGAGATATCGAGAGGTTTGTGACCAAAGAGTGCGGTAGTTTGAAAGACAAGCATCCTAACACACCAACACAAGTACCTATGGGCAACATCCAAATGACCTATCCATTTGAGATTGTTTCAATAGACTTTCTGCATCTTGATATGTGCAAAGGTGGATATGAATATATCTTAGAGCTGATGGACCATTTTCCTCAATTTGCTCAAGCATATCCAGTCAAATGTTCATGTTAAAGATTGACAGCAACATTTAAATATTTAGCAGCCGCACCAAAGTTCATGTCTGTCCATAGCTGTTAGAGACAGATGCTGGCTATTTAATGTAGTTGGCAATTGCCACTTGTGGAGATAGCTTAGCTCCTGAGCCCCCTCCATACATGTTCACTCCCACAATCCATGCACATGATATTGTATTAAGGGATTAATGGAGACAATTTAGACTTTGTACTTAGTGTACTTAGGGCAATATGAGCTGTAAATAAAACTCTGAATGTATGAAAAGGAAAAGAAGTATTAGATAGTGGTAGCGGGAGAAGGTTCAGTGTGAAAGGGATACATTTTTCATATTAACATGTGCTTAACCCCTTTACTACCGTCGACAGTAAACAAACGTCTGCACTTGCTGGGCTTTGTGTAGCATCAACATTTCTCTATGGTTGGGGTCTTGCAATGCTCAGGACCCCCAGAGTCCTGCAAGCTCTAGGATTCTGGTGCAGAGCAATAGCTCTGACCGGCGATATCATCTAGACCTGATTGACTCAGTTCTCGATGATGATAACCTTGTGTTATATTCTTGATGCTGTGATCAAAAGCAATCGCAGTATTCAAAAGTTGTGAGAGGGAGTGGGCTCCTTCTCTTACCCCTCTGGCACCCCGCTGAGGATTGTCATTGCAGCCGGAGGTCAAATCATGATCTTCGGATCTGCCAGCTATACATAGTAACATAGTTATTAATGTTGAAGGAAGACTTTAAGTCCATCTAGTTCAACCCATATCCTGTCCTAACCTGCCCTAACATGTTGATCCAGAGGAAGGCAAAAAAAACCTATGGGGCAAACAATAAGCTTCACATTGGAGAAAAAAATTCCTTCCCGACTCCACATACGGCAATCAGACTAGCTCCCTGGATCAACGCAATATCTAGGAAACTAGTGAATAAGCCTGTCATATTATACTTTTCAAGAAAGGCATCCAGTCCCTTCTTAAATTTTAGTAGGGAATCACTCATTACAACATTATACGGCAGAGAGTTCCATAGTCTCACTGCTCTTACAGTAAAGAATCTGTGTCTGTGATTATGACTAAATCTTCTTTCCTCCAGACGTACAGGATGCCCCCTTGTCCCCGTCACAGGTCTAAGAGTAAAAAGATCATTAGAAAGGTCTTTGTACTGTCCCCTCATATATTTATACATTGTAATAAGATCACCCTTAAGCCTTCGTTTTTCCAAACTAAATAACTCCAAGTGTAGTAACCTGTCTTGGTATTGCAGACCCCCCAGTTCTCTAATAACCTTGGTCGCTCTTCTCTGCACCCGCTCAAGTTCAGCTATGTCTTTATTATACACCGGAGACCAGAACTGTGCACAGTATTCTATGGTTGCCTGTTAGGCGTCTTTCACACTTCAGTCGTGCGACGTCAGTCAAAACCCGCCAAAGTGTGAAAAAAACGGATCCGCCATTTTTTTTTGCGGATCCGCTTTTTTCCCATTGACTTGCATTAGTGATGGATTTTGACGGATGGTCGTCCGTTGGATCCGTTTTTCGACGGATCCGCCATAAATGTGCGTCCGCTTTTTTGAAAAAACATTCAATGCAACGTTTTTTGTGTCCGCCAAAATGGCGGACTATGACGGATCCGCCTCGTCCGCCATTTTGTATAATGGGCGCCTATGGATGGCGGATCCGCTGCCATCCGCGGATTCCGTTCTTCCCATAGAAAATGCCCAGAACACTGTCCGGGGTCTCTCTCCTCTGTGCCAGACATGCGTACCATGCATTTTCCGGGTTGAAAAGTTCATGGCGCATCCATCACAAAACGGATCCGTTTGCATCCGATTTTGCAATTTTCTGACGGATCCGCTATTTTCACACTTTGGCGGACGTCGCACGACTGAAGTGTGAAAGAGGCCTTAGACAGCAGCAGGGTCTAAGAGGCGTTCTGTCAGTGTAAAATTGTAAGTTCTCATGCACATGTATTGCAATGCATGAGACCAGCATTCAGAGAAATACAAGTCCTATACAAAAGTTATTTTTTTAAAACTATCTGAAAAAAATCACAAAATAAGTAAAAAAATAAAAAATAATAAAACAATTAATTTGTATATTCATGTAAAAACAAAAATAAATTAAAAAAATAAACATATATGGTATTGCCCCCTCCAGAACGAACCGATCTGTAAAACTGTCACACTAGTTAAGTAAAAAAAAAAGAAATGTGGAAAAAATCATTGCTTTTTTATCATACCACCGAACAAAAAGTGGAAAAAAACACGATAAAAAAGACGAATGTAACTAAAATGGTATGGCTGAAAATGCTCTTGTCTCACAAAAAACAAGCCACAATACAGCTACATCGGTGGAGAAATAACAAAGTTAGGCTAATTTCACATTTGCGTCTTTTAGTGCAGCGCTTCATGCGATACCGAAAACGTGAGCAAGAACGCAAATAAGCGCATTCAAGCGCATGTTTTTTTTAATGCATCAAAGTACGCATAACGACAAAAAAATGTAGAGTTTACATGCGTTTATATAGCGTTTTTTAGACGCATGAGTCACACATTGCACAAGAGGAAAATCCTTGAAACAGACTCCACCAATGGACACAAGTGGGGGAGTGTCATGGGATTTCTTTAAATAGACCCTGTTCAGCTGAATTCTTCAGATTTTGCTGGTGTTCCCTGTTTCACCATGGATCTGCGTTGGGAGAGTTTTTGCATAAACTTGGATATGGACATCGCGCTGTTTCAGGCTTTTGCTTTAGCTTGCCAGCAACAAAGGGAGAGAGAGAGAGAGCGAAGACGGCAGCGGCGGGTTTTTGGAGACATCCGATTATTGAAGTCTGGGAGAGCCGTGGAACATACCACACCCTCTTCAGCGAGCTCCAGGCAAACCCGGCTAAATTTTTGGACTATACACGAATGTCCCAAGAAAGTTTTAGGGATTTGCTTTCTCGTGTTGAAGGAGCCATCCGGGGACAGGACACACAGATCCGTCGTGCGATTCCTCCTGAGGAACGGCTCCTCGTCACATTACGGTACGTAATATTAAACAAATGCGTGTATTGTTTTTGTTCTGCCATTTAGTAAAATACGGCTGAATTATAGTTTTGCAATTAACAGTAATTTTATTCATGTCAGTGTTTTGACAAAGTCTGGACAATCACTATTTTTTTTCATCTTTTTTGCAGCTTCCTGGCTTCTGGCGAGACCCTCTCTTCACTCCACTTTCATTACCGGCTTGGAATCTCCACCTTGTCCGGAATAGCTGCGGACACCTGCCGGGCTTTGTGGGACGTTCTATGTCCTGAATTTATGCCCCTGCCCCCACGGAAAAGTGGATGGATATTGCAGAAAAATTCTTTACAGTCTGCAATTTCCCCAACTGTTTGGGAGGGTGGATGGGAAACACATCCGGATAACAAAACCCCCAAGAAGTGGCTCTGAGTACTTTAATTATAAAAAGTACTTTTCTACGGTACTCATGGCCATTGCGGATGCAGACTGCAAGTTTATTGCGGTGGACATTGGGGCATTTGGCCGGGGCAATGACTCACAGACCTTTAAAACTCGGACATGGGCCGTAGGTTGTATGGCAACCATTTTAATTTCCTCCTGCCACGGCCTCTTCCCCACACCGAAGGTCCGCCACTGCCATTGTAATGTTGGTGATGAGGCCTTTCAAATGCGCACAAACCTGTTGAAACCCTAATCCAGCCGTGACTTGGACCACAGCAAAAAAATATTTAATTACAGACTGACGAGGAACTGTCGAGTGTGCCTTTGGGATTCTTGTGTCCAGATGGCGCATTCTAGGCACAGCCGTCAATCTTAAACTAGAAACTGTGGATGAGGTGGTGAAAGCCTGTGTGGTTCTTCACAATTTTGTGATGGCTAAAGACCACCCTACCTTTGAAATAGATGAACCACCTGTCAACTCATTGCCTGAATTTACTCAGCACCCTCTCAGGTCATCTGTTGAAGTAGGCCAAATGAGGGACCAATTTGCAGCCTACTTTCTATCTGATGTGGAACGTGTAGAATGGCAAGATCAAATGGTGTAAAATTAGGCAGCGAAAGACACAATGAAAACAAACAGTTTGGAGGCAAAAAAACTAACATTTATTTTGACAAGACACAAACAAAAAATTAATGTGGACGACGTTTGGGTGAAGAAGGAGGTAACTTGGGGGTGTGGAGCGACGAGGATTGACTTGGGAGGGAGACGAAGGGGTTCGAGGGGAAGGGGCGATGAAAGTGGTGGGGGAAGGCAGCGGGAAAAACACAGTGGGAGGTGAGGGGGGTGGGAGGACTGAGAGGACAAAACTCTTTTTCTGGCCTTTTCGTCCCGTCTTTGTTTTCTTTTTTGCGGTCCTGGTGCTTGGGGACCTGGTGCTGGCAATCCTGCTGCTTGAGGCCCTGCTGCTTGGGGACCTGGTGTGGCTTGGGGACCTCCTGGTGAGTGGAGACCTACTGTGGCTTGGGGACCTCCTGTGGCTTGGGGACCTCGTGTGGCTTGGAGACCTCATGTGGCTTGGAGACCTCATGTGGCTTGGAGACCTCTGGTGGCTTGGAGACCTTGGGTGGCTTGGAGACCTCATGCGGCTTGGGGACCTCCTGTGGCTTGGGGACCTCCTGTGGCTTGGGGACCTCCTGGTGCTTGGAGACCTGGTGTGGCTTGGGGAACTCCGTGGGCTGCTGGACCTCCTGCCAGGGTCCGAGGCCCTGAAGATGGAATGAGGGTCCCCCAGCTGCTACTCGGTGGTGACGGTCCAAGCAGGGGTGGAGGGCCAAGCAGGGTGGAGGAAGTCCAAACAGGAGCAGCGCTTGGCATCATGGTGGCGGGGAGTGTCCAGCTGCACTGTGACTGTGTTTGTGTAGTGTGGTCCAGCATGGCTTGGAATGCTGGTGGCCGTGCAGTGGTATGCAGCAGAAGTCGGTAGTGCGGTGAAGCGATTCAGCGGTGGAACGGCTGGGAAAGGAACCACTGGCTGCTGCTGCTGCACGTACCGACTCTGCTGCATAGCCTGCATGTAAGCATTGTTGCAGGCATGCATCACAGTCAGCTGGAGATCAGGAGTAAGGTATTCCGACATGCCCCGTTCAATTTGTTGGAAAAAATGGTGCGCTGGTCTTTTGAGCTCGGCTTCAGGACAGTCAAGGCGACGCTCGACAGAATGGATGCGTTGGCCCACTAGTGCCAAACCGCTATCCACTCTGTCGCCCAACGCCTTCTGGCTATTTTGAAAAACCGAGCTCAAATGCAAAAACTCAGGCATGAGATTCCTGTCAGAGGCCTTCTGCCGCAGGCGGGAAGTACCCGCATAACCTGTGGCAGAGACCTGTGACAGGGGAAGACCTGATGGACCAGCTTCCTGATCCCCAGCTGACTGTGTTACTGGCCTGCAAGGTGCTTCTTGGCTGGTGGATGGCTGGGACGGGTCCGAGGCAGCTCTCTGAAGGACCGCTTCAGGACCAGGTTGCAGGGTGCTGCTCCAGGTGCTGTGAAAAAAAACAAAAAAAAACAATTACTATCATGCATTTACAAACGCCAAGTGCTGTGGAATAGAAAAACACAGATTCAACACAATACAACAACAACAAAATACTTACGCTCTGGTGGCAAGGACCGGTCTTAAGAAAGCCAAAGCCCGATGACAGCGATACTTTCTTGTGGTCTTTGCCGCAGCACCACTGGCAACCCGGTTCTCCAGCCTCAGGTCCCTGTTGAAGCGGTCCTTCATTGAGCGCCAACGGGTTCAGACCTTGTTCACTGTGGAAAAAAAAAATTTAGAAAATGCACTTTAGGCCGTGATCACACAACTGTGTGGGATGCTAGAAACTCATAGGAGTTACTAGCATCCCACACAGTTGTGTGATCCCGGCCAAGGTGACTGCAGCATCACACAGATAAATACCTACTAAAATCCTTGCGGACCCGGGGAGAGGCGTGTCCCAGCCATCCATCAGCCCTGCAGCCACCTCATTCCAGAGTCACCGGATCACCACGTTGTCACAGTGCTTTGGATGATGGCTGTCCCACAACGGGACTCGCTCATGGACCAACTGGATTAGGGCGTCATTATTCAGGGCGAGTTCCTCATCCTGTTGTGGAGCCTAGAAAAGAAAGCAAAACATTAATCTTGTCAACATTTGTAGATGAAAAAGATGGAAAACAAGAGAAGAAAGATTGAGAATATAAGCAAGATTGAATAGGAAAAACAGGCAAGAAAAGAAAAGTCATGGGCAAAACAAAAGAAGAAACCCAGTCACTCTATACTTACAGCTGCCTCCCCGCCTGCACTCAGACTGCTGCTCCCGCTTTTCCTCCGCGCTGTGGACAATGTGGACTGAAAAAGAAAAAAAAAATTGCCACATGTGTCCATGCAACAGCAAATACCAATCACTATGGAAGGAAGGTACTCACTTCACCTGCTGCTTGGGCAGTTCACCAGGGCCGGCACATATTCTTCTCCTGAAGACATGCTGCAATAAAAACATAGACATTAGTACATAAGAAATGACAAAAAAGGAAAGAAAGACATTAGCTTTAGGGCTCATACTCACTGCGAGAAATACGGATGATTGCAGCCGATAAAAAATCGGATTGCAATCGGACCAATGTTATTCAATAGGGACTTCTCATTTGCGATTTTTTTCTCAGCTGAAATCGGTCTGAGAAAAAAATCGCAGCATGCTGCGATTTGCAGCGATTTTGGCATTATATCGCTAATGCAAGTCAATGGATGCGATAAAAATCGGACAGCACTCACACCATGCGAGTGCTGTCCGATTTATATGCACCAGTGTCCTTTGAAAAGCCGGCAATCATCCCTGGCTACTGTAAAATCACACTGACAGCTCACAAAACACTAGATATATACCACAGAATACATATATATTATATATATATATATATATATATATATACATGTCATTGTGACAAATATATATAATATATATATATATTTATAGTTCATACACTTCTACATAGTGTAATAGCCGCTAATTCAATTGCCGGCTTTTGTGAAATTACAGACCCGACATGAAATGACACATGGTTTAGATATAGTTTGTCATTTCATGTAGTTTGATATATGGTTTTCACTAACAATGACATGAGTGTATGTGTGCAAAATTTCATACAGCGAGGGGTTAATTAAAGGTGTAAATTCGTTGAAAAAAAATGCGTGGGCTCCCGTCCTATTTTCTCAACCAGACAGACAAAGCCAGTGAGTGGGGGCAGATAATAATAGCCTAGGAGGGTGAATTTATTTTGTGCCCCCCCTGGCTGCTACCATCTGCCCCCAGCCACCCCAGAAAAGGCAAATCTATAATTAGATTCGCCCTTTCTGGCACTTTGCCGGTCTGTTCCCATTGCCCTGTAGCTGTGGCGAATGGGTTAATAATGGGTTAAAGCCACCTTGCTATTGAAAGGTGACTTTAAGCCAGGTTAATAATTGAGAGCTGTCAATTTGACAACTATCAATTATTAATCCTATTGAAGGAAATAAAAAAAACACACACACAAGAAGAATAAATAATTTTAATGAAATAAACACACATTTTTTTGACCATCTTTTAACTGTTTTTTACTGTTAATCCTTGCAAAGCCCTTGATCTCCTATAATAAAGAAAAAATAATAAAACAACATTATTCTACCTATCCGGTGATCTGTCAGGTCCCACGATGTAATCCTTCACAAAGGGTTACCTAGCTTTTAGCCAAGCAGCACAGCTAATGCTTGCCCCTGAACTGAAAGCTCCTGAATGAATGAGCTTATCTCCGGCCGGACAGGAGAGGATGTGATTACTGTGTGAAGCTTAATTGATTGCTTCCCACTGTAATCAGATCACTTCAGGTCAGCGGGGACTCCCTCTGACGTCACTGATGCTGTGCGGTGTCCCCGCTGACCTGAAGTGAACTGATTACAGTGGGAAGCAATCAATTAAGCTTCACACAGTAATCACATCCTCTCCTGTCACCGGGAGAGAAAGTCATTCATTCAGGAGCTTTCAGCTCAGCGGCAAGCATTAGCTGTGCTGCTTGGCTGAAAGCTAGTTAACCCTTTGTGAAGGATTACATCTTGGGACCTGACTGTGCGTCGGATAGGTAAGAAAAAGCTTGCTTTATTATTTTATTTTTATTTCATGAGAACAAGGGAATAGAGGATTACCTGTACAATAAAAGATGGTCAAAAACTGTGTTTTTATTTCATTAAAATGATTTTTCATTAATGTGTGTGTTTATTTTTTAACCATTTCATACAATAGGATTAATAATTGAGAGTTGTCAAATTGACAACTCTCAGTTATTAACCTGGCTTAAAGTTACCTTTCAATAGCAAGGTGGCTTTAACCCATCATTAACCCATTCGCCACCGCTACAGGGCAATGGGAATAGACCGGCAAAGTGCCAGAAAGGGCGAATCTAATTATAGATTTGCCTTTTCTGGGGTGGCTGGGGGCAGATGTTAGTAGCCAGGGGAGGAAACAAAATAAATGCACCCTCCCTAGGCTATTATTATCTGCCCCCACTCGCTGGCTTTGTCTGTCTGGTTGAGAAAATAGGGCGGGAGCCCATGCATTTTTTTTCAACGAATTTACACCTTTCATTAACCCCTACATGTGTGAAATTTTGCACACATATACTCATGTAATTGTTAGTGAAAAACATGTTTCAAACTACATGAAATGACATTGTTAACTGTATGTAAACTATGTGTCATTTCATGTCTGGTCTGTAATTTCACAAAAGCCGGCAATTGAATTAGTGGCTATTATACTATGTAGAAGTGTATGACATTTATATATATATATATATATATATATATATATGTCACAATGACATGTATATATATATATATGTATTTTATGTGTGTATATGTATTCTTTCCATTCTTTATTAAAGCTGTCAGTGTGATTTTACAGTATAGCCGGGGATGAATTAGCGGCTATTATACTATGTAGAAGTGTATGACCTATATATATATATAGACATATATGTATATATCTATATATATATATATATATATATATATATATATATATATATAATTATTTGCTTTTTGTGTACATTTTTTTTGACAATGTGATTTTTACATGAATTTTTACATAGAGAGAACTGCTCTATGTAAAACGTCATGTTAAAATCGCATTGCATACAGATGGAAAATGGATGGAAAACGAAGGTTGCGATTAAAAATCACATACAAATCGCATGACAATCGCATGACAATTGCATATATTCTGACCTTTTTTTCCATCCAGAAAACGGACGATTTTTTTTTCCACAAATGGGTATGAGCCCTTATACTCACATTATCCAAGTTTCCAGGCAGTCCAATATAATTCCTGATGCTGTCTTGCTCTGTGTCTGTCTGGCTCTGTCTCCATCTGTTTCAGGCTGTAGAGTAGTGGTCTGAAGTGCCAACACCTTACCTTTATATAAACTAACCCCATACAATGTTTCTTTATTTAGTGAGTGGTTTCAACCAGTGTCTAGACATGTGTTATCTCTAAGAACGCATGCGTTGTAGAACGCTGACCTGCGCCTGACCCAGCACACGTCTGCGATCACATAGACTGTAATGTGTTGTTTGGGCGCTTTCCATGCGCGATGCGAGCGCATGTGCCTTTTTAACGAGTTTGGGCGGACCCAAAAATGCAACATGCTGCATTGGGCGCACCAAGTCGCTCACGACAAAATAACGCAAGCGCACAAAAACGGTGAAGATCGCATGTTAAAGCTAAACCACTCCTGTTAAAGATAGGATCAACACCATGCGCTGCGCTAAAAAACACCAATGTGAAACCAGCCTTATACCTCTCAGAATATGGCGACAAAAAACAACTATTTTTTGTATAAAATAGTTTTTATTGTTGAAAAGCCGCAAAAAACATGAAATAAAGATATAAATGTGGTATTAATGTAATCATATTGACTAGAATAATGAAGCCGTGTTATCACTTTTACCACACAATTATCAGCATTATAAAAAACTTAAAGAACAAATTCTGAATTGCTGGTTTTTGTTCATTTTGCCACTCAAAAATCTGAATAGAAAGCTAAAATATTATGTGAATGAAAATGGAAACATCAAGTTATCCCTTAAAAAACATGCCCTCACATGACTCTGTCAGAGGAAATATAGAACAATTTTAGCTCTCAAATTATTCCAATGCAAAAAATTTTTGTATAAATAGCATTTTTAGTGTGTAATAGTAGACAAACATAAAAAACCTGATATAAATCTGGTATCTCTGTATTCGCACCGACCCAAAGAATAAAGTCATCTAATAACTTATGAGGAACAGCATAAAAAATAAATACAACCAATTCTTGACCTGCTCTTTATTCATTTGTTCATTCTGCCTCCCAAAATTTGCAGTAAGGCTTGGCTTACATTTATGCTGCGCTCTACGCTGACCGCTTACACTGGACTTTCAGTGTAATCTCTGAAATACATAATTCGATGGAAGATTCCGTATCATGAGGCAGATGGAGGCACTTTGGACATAGTCTGGCCTATGATCCATCTGTGTCCGTCTTTTTAAGCGTGCATAAAAGCACAGTTGTCCACAGTTTTGTACACTTCTGAAAAATAGACACAGTTGAACAGAGGCCAGATGGAGTCCAGAGTAGTACTAATGTCTAATTATAGTGAATGGATTGCTCAGGAATTTCATGTCAATCATGTAATTTGGAAATTTAGATGGAAACCCCGATGTAACTGCGCAGTGTAGAGCGCAGGATAAATGTGATCTAAAATGTTATATAAAATGTTCCCAATAAAAGCTTCAACTCGATCCATAAAAAAATAAGACCCCACTCAGGTCCGTCATCTGTCAATTGAAATAAAGGGTGCTTACACGCTACTAGTAATGCTCTGGAAAAGCTCTATGGCTCCCCCCCAAAAAGCAATGAAAAATAAAATCCAGCAAATTCTGCACTCTGAAATCCAAATATTCCACTCCCTTCTGAGCCTACTAGTGCATCCATATGTTTGCCATTTTTTATAGCGATAAGAGACCGCTTAATTTAACACTAGAACTACTGATGGAGTCATTTTGACTCCTTTCGTTTTTTATTTCTCTTCTGTGACTACATTTTTCAGAATTCCGGCTTGAAACTCGGTGACTTTTCCTCAAATATGATGTGAAAAAAGATTTTGTGACAATAAATAATTTTGGTGAAAAATTTGCGCGTTTTTTCAAAATTTACCAAGAACTACTGAAGGGAGTCATTTTGACTCCCTACTATATTTTGAGGTCCTTTTGTCACTAAATGTTGCTATAAAGTTTTGTGCATAATTTTTTCACTCTGTCTTATTTACCCTGATGTTCATATAGATGTAGTTCAATTTACATGTCAACTTTTCACATTTTCCTTGTGTTTTACCTGCTTGTATTACTGTGTAATGCTGAACAAAATAGCTTGTTTACTCTAGGCTCTTATCTTATGATAATTTTTGATTCATATATATTGACACATATAAAGAACTGTACGCTTGCAGAAGCATGCAGGAACAATAATTTACAGTTTACTCTATCTGATGAGGAGCTAGATGCATTCATTGCGATATTCTATGCTCGTGGAATATCTGGCACGAACCGTCACTCGATTAGCAGTATTTGGTGTAATGACTGGGGAATACCGTTTTGCAAAGCGACAATGTCTAGGGACCGCTTTGTTGAAATTATGAGGTTTCTCAGATTTGATGAGAAATCTACTCGATCGGAGAGACTGCAAACGGACAAGTTTGCTCTATTTTCTACTGTGTGGGACAGGTTTATTGAAAATTGTATTGCGTGTTACAAACCTGGCCCATACATAACAGTGGATGAGCAACTTTTCCCAAGCAAAACTAGGTGTCCATTCACGCAGTACATGCCTTCCAAACCAGATAAATATGGCCACAAATATTGGCTAGCTGTTGATAAGGAGAGCAAATATCTGGCAAATGGCTTCCCTTATCTAGGCAAAGATGACACACGCCGTGCTGAGGACCGTTTAGCTGACCATGTGGTAATGAAGTTATTGGACCCGTTTTTGAAAAAAGGTCGCAATGTTACAACCGATAATTATTTTACTTCAGTAAAATTAGCTAAACAGCTAAAAAGCAAAGGAACAACCATCGTGGGAACACTGAACAAGATAAGGCGAGAAGTGCCTAAAGAAATAAAATCCATGAAAGAGGAATTGTACAACACTAAAGTGTTTAGAAATGAAGACAATTTTACACTTACAGTATATCAAGGAAAGCCCAACAAAAATGTTGTCATTTTGAGTTCCGTCCATCTAGATGTTGTTGTTGCGTCTGATTCCACTAAAAAAAACTCCAGAAACGGTAAAGTTTTACAATGAAACAAAATATGGAGTAGATGTAGTGGATCAGATGGCACGAAAATATACCACACGAACATGCACAAGGAGATGGCCTGTTCATGCATTTGAAAATGCCTTAGACTTTGCGGGTATAAATGCATGGATAATATTCAATGAGATAACCCACCAAAAAATGTCACGCAAGGCATTTTTGCAAACGCTTGTGAGAGAGTTGAGTGGTCCTTATGTCACAGATAGGGAAAAGGGTTCCACGTCCCAAGTTTCTACATGCTCAAAGTGATGGTTCAAACAAAATTTTGCCAGATCAAAGAAAAGTGCAAGAAAAATAGATCTGTCGGCAATTGTAAGACTTGTGGTAAGTCTTTGTGTGGGCAATGTACTGCCATAAATCAAAGGCAATGCCTAAAATGCGAAACACCAAATGTTTAGAAGGTGAATTCTGCGCCATATTTTCATTTTTATGCTCCTCCACCTACATTTTCTCTGCTTTTTGTTCTTCAGTTGTTGTTTATATGTGTGCACTTGAATAAAAAAAAATGTTTGAAAAACGTCTATTATAATTATTGTTATTTTCTGTAGAAAAATAAGAAAAGCAGAAAAAAAAACAATCAAAAGCATTACTGTTGGATCTCACAATAATAATACATTACAAAAAATATAATTATTAATAAATAACCACAAATGAAACTCTAAAAATAAACGAAAACAAGCAAGGAGTCAAAATCACTCCTTTCAGTAGTTCTAGGCGGGGTCACGAGTCCAGTAGTCCTAGTGTTAAAGAGTGCATGTCTCAAGAAGCAGCTGGGCACAACATACTGGGCACTACAACATACTGGGCACTACAACAGCAGATTTGCAATTTTCACTAAGCAACATTCATTGCTGCTTGTTTCTCAAAAACACTCATGGAGTCAAAATTGTCACTACACCTGTAGATAAATTCCAAGAGGGATGCTATTTCCAAAATGGGGTCATTTGAGGTGAGATTCTGCTTTTCTGGCACTTAGGAGCTCTTTACATGGAGTCTGCAAACTATGTATTCTCTAAGAGTCAAAAAGCGTACCTTCCCTCCCGAGTCGGGCCATGTGGAATAGCAGTACTGTACAGCCACATATGCAATATTGTCACAACAAAAGAAATTATGTTGGCATTTTTACCCATTTCCAATTGTGAAAATTATTATATGTGGCTGAAACAAATTTTTGAAGTAAAAATATAATTTTTTTTTCTCTGCCCAATGGTATAAAATTATTTGACACACCTGTGGTGTCAATATGATCACTGCTCCCCCTACACTTATGGAGAGTTTTCCTGTTCGGGGACCTTAGGGCTCTGCCAATGTGACATGGCACCCGCACATCATAACAACAATATCTGCTCTCCAATTTGGCTCTCACTCCATTCTGAGCTCTACACTGTGTTTCAAAAGCATTTTTTGACCAATTATGGGTATTGACGTACTTAGGAGAAATTGCATGTGCAACATATTCCAGCCAAATGGTGTCCCTTCCCTTCTGAGCTGTTTTGTGCGTCTATATAGTACTTTTCGATGACACACAGAGTATCGTGTACTCAGAAGAAATTGCACGGTCAACTTTCTCCTTTTACCATTGTAAAAATAAAAATATTGGGCCAAAGCAACATTTTTTAGGAAAAATTTGATTTTTTAATTTTCATAATTCATTGTTAGAAAATTTTGTGACGCTCCTGGGGTTCAAGGTGTCCACCACACCTCTAGGTAAATTCCTAGAGGGGTGTAGATTACAATACAGGGTTACTTGTGAGGTGTTTCCACTGTTTAGGCACTTAGGGCTCTGCAAACACGACATGGCTTCTGCTAATTATCCCATTCAATTTTTGTGTTACAATAGGAAATTTGTGCTCCTTCCATTCCAAGCACTGAAGTGCACACAAAAAGTAGTTTTCCATGACATATGGGGTATCCATGTACTCAGGAGAAATTGCACAATAAATTGTAGGGTGCATTTTCTTATGTTACCCTTGTGAAGATAAAAAATGTGGGGCTAAAGCAACATTTTTGTAGAAAATTTTTATTTTTTTATTTTCACAGCTCAATATTATAAAGTGAAGAACTTGTGGGTTCAAGTTGCTTACCACACATCTAGATGAATTTGTTGAGGGGTGGAGTTTCCAAAATGGGGTCACTTGAGGGACTTTCAATTGTTTAGGCAATTCAGGGCTCTGTAAAAGTGATATGGCATCCGCTATCTATTCCAGCCATGCCAGTCCTGTTCACCTTGTGGAAATGCAAAATTTGGGGCTAAATTATCATTTTCATTTTCCCTTCCATATTGCTGTAATTCCTGTGAAGCACCTGAAGGGTTAATAATCTTCTTGAATGTGGTTTTGAGCACTTTGAGGGGTTCAGATTTAAAATAGTGTCACTTTTGGGTATTTTCTGTCATATAGACCCATCAAAATAGCTTCAAATGTGATGTGGTTCCTAAAAATTGCTTTTGTAAATTCTGTTTGAAAAATGAGATATTGCTGATAAACTTTTATCCCTTCTAACTTCCTAACAAAAAATAATGGTTGAAAAATAATGCTGATGTATAGTAGACCTGCAGTAAATGTCATTTATTAGCCATTTTGTGTGATATAACTATTTGGTTTAAGGGCGTAAAAATAAAAATTTGAAAATTGTAAAATTTTCATAAAAATTCCAATACTTTTACAAATAAACACAGGAAATATCAACCTAAATTTACCACTAACATGAAGCACAATATATCATGATAAAAACAGTCTCAGAATCACTTGGAAACATTGAAGCTGTAAGGGTATGCTATATTACTGCTATTCCTTTCTCGTTCGTCCCGGTGCCGTATGTTATAGTGCATTATAAGTGTATGTATAATTGTTTCTATATAATGGTACTGCTACACGATTATGTGTATTACCGCTTCTATATAATGGTACTGCTACACTAGTATGTGTATTACCCTTTCTTACTAAAATGTACATTTGGTATCATGTTCCTTGGTGCTGCTATTATAGGGTAAGTGTAGTTTCAATAATCCCCACTAGATGAGGGCATTACAGTAATGTAGTTACAGTTAGGATGTAGCTTAGTATAGGGAATAGTTAACTATAGGAGGGGCTGCTGTGTAGTAAGTACACTGTGCTAGATAGATTCAGAAGGGCCCAGGCACCCGAATAGTCCACATGGGCTCTAGGCTCAGGCACCACAGCAGCCACGTAACGTTATAAGAAAAGAAGCTTAGACATTCGGAGTCTATAGGACAGAAGTATGGTATCAAGCAGCAGGATTGCAGCAATTCATAGCTGGAGAAAAGAAGCGGCTCGGAATAGTACAGGGCACAGATTGTTCAACATGTGGCAGATTATTGTATGGGCCGATGCTCTCAGGACCGGGGCGAAACGGACTGGAGAATCCCCAAGCACAGTGAGTCTGAACAGGGAAAACGCTGCGGTACCGCCTAAGGCGCTATTACCCCCGTAATGTACTGGAGGACGTTGGAACAGAGTGCAGGAAAAATCAGAATGGGAACTGCATGGAACTTGCTGTTAAAAGTAAAGTTTCCCATGTTGCATTTGAACTGGACTGTGTCTCAATTCTTGTGAAACCGATTGCAGAAAGGCTCCAGCACCGCAGAGGTATCCTTGATGGCGCAGTGGGAGAAGACACAGGTCTGTTAGCTAATGAATGCCGTTTTCATGTGAAAGGAAGCCAGGACACTGATATAACAGGGTGTTCGGCCATGACTACGGCCCTGGTGACCTCTCACAAAGCATTCCACAGTTATTATACATAAAATGACACTGGTCAGAATTGAAAAAATTGGCTTGGTCAGGAAGGTGAAAACAGGCTCTGGCGCGAAAGGTTTAACTGAATATATAAAGATCCCCAATTACAGCAATAGTTTAAAATTGACAAGATAAGGATTGATGCAAAGAAGAGGTCAGAACTATTGTGAAAGGAAATGTGATGAATGTGATGAGGTGAATTAAAATGAAAACTGTGCTCACAGGTCCTTGGATAAAAGCTGAAGGTGCAAATGAAATGGAAAACATTTCTAAGATCAAAAGAGCCTGTTCGCTTGTGAAAGGCAGATTTTCTTCAGCTTCTTATTCACATTCATTCAGCAACCAAAAGGTTATTATGTCGTACTGATGGGTGGCTGATAAGTATGTAGGTAATTTGCTTTAGTCACTTACTGGATATATGAGAATAACTGGATAGTAATGGGATTGTTTATAAAGATGGACAGCACTTAAAAGGGGGATTAGAATGTGTAGAGATGTCACTTTCAGCAAGAAGAAAGCTAATGTAGAGAATAAAGGCGTAAATATAACAGTAGGATTCTTTTTGTTATAGAAATAGGTGACTCAAAGTGCCAAGTTTCTTCATGAGTAGAAAATACAAAAGAAAGCTGCAAAGACTAGTGAAAATAGTAGAACAAGATGCAGGAGGACACAGTGGTTATATAATTTTAGAGCCGAGGGAAAAGGGAAAAGGGAAGATGAAGGAGAGATATATTTACTTAAAGTAATCATCTCAGTAATCATTTAAATGTAGAATGTATTTTGCACATGCAGAATATCAGAGGTAAAGTTCTCTGTTCACACAAATTTGCCTTATAAAACTGCCAGCACTAACTAGAAACTGCTCATGGAACGTGACATCCATTTAGGAAATGCGAAACATCGTTCTTTATCTGTGAACATCTAGTTTAAGAATAAAGGCTTGATTGGAAGTCAAATAGAGGTATAATTGTAACATAATCCTATTGGAAATGACTATAATGACATTATTTGTAACAAGCATAATACTTCCTAATAAAATCTCTCTTTATTACATTTTAATCACCAGGAACCTCATTTCTTGTCTTGTTTTCTTGTCACAGAAGATGCCCTTTTCCTTATATTTCGCAGACAGAAATATCTACATATAAAAATGTACATAGATCAAAACATAATTGTGCGATAAATTAGTATTCTGTCTGGATTTTCTTGTTTGCTTGTTTTTAATTTTTTAGAAGCAAAAAAATAATAAAAAACGGAGTCATTCTTTTAGTTCAGATGTTGTCACCACATTGTGGTGACACACATGGGATCTACAAACAGCTGCACATGGGAGTGACAATCTCATATTGATGACCAATCCAAAGCATAAGAATGTGCCAGCAATATCTAAGTGCTGCACAATCACTTTCAGCTCTTTAATATACATATGACAAAGGATGAGTACATGGAACAAATGGGTCTACTGATTAGAAATTACCAGCTGGCTGCCATCCCGAATTTCAAATGTGATACTGTATATTGATTATTATTGTTCTTAACAATTATCACCCAGCTTCTATGCACCCTGAATGTGAAATAATTCTAGACCCTTTCTCTCATGCCCAATCATAATGTCCTTTTTTCATTGGACATGAACTCTTATATATTTATATATTTTTACCTCACTCATATACAGTACAGAGCAAAAGTTTGGACACACCTTCTCACTCAAAGAGTTTTCTGTATTTCATGACTATGAAAATTGTAGAATCACACTGAAGGCATCAAAACTATGAATTAACACATGTGGAATTATACATCCATCAGCAATGATAGATTGAGAAGAGGAGTTTTGATAACAAGTAAGTTGCAAAGTTGCTTGTTTTTACAAAATTTTTAAATTTAACACATGAGACAAACTCTTTAACAAAAGGGATCTACATACATTTACTGTACTTTACTGTCTGGAAATGGTTCCGGGGAAATTGGTTTGCAGCATCAGGTGACAAAAAGGGGACTTATCAAGAAAACATCCAAAGATCAGTCTTCAAAAACTTGACCTCACAACCAACATCCGTGCGTAATTACAAATGGTCAACGACGAATTTTGGATTAGTTAGACCCTTTGCTGAACAAAAATAGCACTAGAATTGAATATCTCGCTTTTTTCTTTTTAAACAACCATCCAAAATTGTTTTTCTGTTTGTTAACCTTTTTAACGATTTTTTTCACTAAAACTACAAAGAAGCCCATCATTGAATGTCAATCAGAGGCCCCTCATTGAATTAAATGTGTACCTATTGGAACCTTTAGGTTTTGCATTTGACAAACATGGGGAATCATGGGAAAAACTTGTGTTTTTTGACTAGCTTCTTTTGTAACTATTTGGCAGGGCGGAAAAAGAATGGGGACACGTGGGAAATTTGGGGTTTGGGACCCAACCCCAAAATTTACGAAATTTGGGGTTTGGGTATCGAACTGTAAACCCGCTTGAACCATACCCAAGCTCCATTTAACACAAGGGACTAAACTTTTTGATCTAAAATTTTTTTCTCCTCTTTTCCTCCTTTGCACTTCACGGAACTCCGGGCATTGGGAACCCCTTCCAGAGAGCCCATATTAATATTTGCACCGACACAAATGTCCCATACGAAACCCCCAAAATTTTAAACTTGGCTTCTCTCATCTTAGTCTGAAAAATAAAAAAATCCAGCAAATGGGTTTTTAAAATAACTCTTTTTTTGTGGGGAAAAGAGGGTCACGGGTTTCTTTTTATCCCCTGGCCTGGCGACTTTTGAAAGACAGCACGGCCAGGGCCATCCCCCCGAACGCCTGCACTCCTTCCCCTTGCAAAAAACTATCAACAACACGGGGGAGGTTTTAAAAAGTGTGGGAATAATTTTTTGTACCCCCAACACACAATACCATAATTTTAAATCCCAGCCAGGGTCGGGCTGGGGTTTCCAGGTCCACCAGTAGAATTGACTGTAGGGGGCCCCCACTAAAAACATCATAAATTATTTTATTACTTTTTCTTTTTTTTTAAGTAAGGGCGGAAGAAATACCAAGTATTTTTTTTTACTACTCGCAAAAATTTTTTTTTCTCTTTGTACAATTTTTCCGAAATTCCCA